>CM039511.1:23875652-24230652 GCA_022432975.1 Begonia masoniana
ACATCCACAAATCATCTATTAGCATATGACTAAGGAAGTTAAAGTAGTAAGAAAATGAGATGCTGAAACGCTGAAAAACAAAATCCCAAAATGCAAATTTTACTTTTTCATCTTAGTTGCATTCACGTTCATTCAAACTGATGGATCCCTCGTTCCCTTGGGAGTGGGATCAATCCTTCCAATGTTATACATGCCTATATGATTACGGGGCGGAATGGATCCCTTAATAGCTATCGATCTCATATACCTGGGAGGTGGGATCAAGCTCCCAAGTTATAAAATCCACTACATCAATAAGAGGCGGAGTAGTTCACTTAATAGCTATCATAACACGTTCTGTTCATCCTGACATCATTCCATGTAATTCATTTCGTGTTTCAAACAATGCTGACATAAAGAAACACTCAAACATGATAAACCCTACTTTTGTGATGTAGGCCCGAAGGCACACACCATAGTCACTACCTGGATTCCTGGTGAATACTTGGTTAGGAGTTGCTCGAAACCTGCTCAACTAGAACATAAACAGAGCATAGCCAATCCTTACAAATCATCATTCAAAGCATCAAAAAACCTAAGTTGAACGTAGGAGTTATATCAATGAGGCATCCCCAAATTTTACACTAAACCGGATTCCTCATTCACAACATCCGCGAAATCCCCACCATATACTCCCTCAGTTGTCAATCTTTTTTTTTTTTTTTTTTTTTAAACTCGAGAAATGAGGAAAACTTACCAGGTGAAACCGAGAAATTGGGGGAGAATGCGAGAGCTTGCTGGCGCAGGGTCGAATACCGAAAGGAGTAAAGATGAAAACAGTGGGGCTATAGTGCATTATCACTAAATATCTCCATTTAAAGGTTAGCCATTTTAAATTTCAAGTTACCCTAATACCCTTGCCTAGTCACTCAATAAACCTTACATACTATCACCATTTAAAGTGTGTCATACTTTAGAAGAATTAAGATTAGTTATAAAGAACCGGGCGTACACTAGTAATGAGTTGGATGTATTGGCGAAATAAGGAAATTCAGAGAAACCAAATCGTAGCTAATTAACGAAACAAAGGACGAAACAAATCCCCCCCCCCCCCCCCCAGAAAATCAAAAGGAATGGCAAAATGGTAATTTTGCAAGTCAAATTTTAATTAAACACATCACACCTCCCTCTCCTCACTTCACGATTTTATATCCTCTTCTTCTCTGCAGGTGACATTTCGCCATTGGCGTTCTCCTCCTTCCACGCGATTCCCTTCGATGTCTCAATTCTTCGCGATTTCTTCTTCAATCCGACCCAGGTACGATCTAAGGTCTTAGCAAAGTGTTATTTGATTTTACGGAGTTTATTTTTATCGATTAGGATTTGTTAAAATCGGTGATTTAGGTTCGAGATTTGGAGAGGTTTACGTGGTTGTGGATATATAAGAACGATTGAACGTTGTTGGAAGAAGTTAAATGATGTGAGAAAAGTTAAAAAATTAGAGGAATGGGGGTTTTGAAAACCAACTCGTTAATGGTGGTTAGAGGTAGCGAGCGTAATTGTTATTAAAAATGCTCGATTAGTTAAGTTAGAACTTCGAACAAATTTACTTAGTTAAGGTCGTTAAATTTGGAAGTTATTAACGCTTAAACTAGTATAACGACAATTGGGTGAATTTGCCTTAGGTAAATAACGCTCGTGGAAGGGAGCGTGCAACGCGCACGAGGTAAGTTCTCTGACCGTACTGTTTGCAGATGGCCTACACCATAAACCGAAGTTGTTGTTGAGGATATTTGGTGCTTTGCTTGTTTAAGTTGTCATGTTTCGTCTAATTGTTTCGGTGGGTAGTTTGGGGGTTTTTTTTTTTTTTTTTTTTTTTTTTTTTTTTTTTTTTTTTTTTTTTTTTTTTTTTTTTTTTTTTTTTTTTTTTTTTTTTTTTTTTTTTTTTTTTTTTTTTTTTTTTTTTTTTTTTTTTTTTTTTTTTTTTTTTTTTTTTTTTTTTTTTTTTTTTTTTTTTTTTTTTTTTTTTTTTTTTTTTTTTTTTTTTTTTTTTTTTTTTTTTTTTTTTTTTTTTTTTTTTTTTTTTTTTTTTTTTTTTTTTTTTTTTTTTTTTTTTTTTTTTTTTTTTTTTTTTTTTTTTTTTTTTTTTTTTTTTTTTTTTTTTTTTTTTTTTTTTTTTTTTTTTTTTTTTTTTTTTTTTTTTTTTTTTTTTTTTTTTTTTTTTTTTTTTTTTTTTTTTTTTTTTTTTTTTTTTTTTTTTTTTTTTTTTTTTTTTTTTTTTTTTTTTTTTTTTTTTTTTTTTTTTTTTTTTTTTTTTTTTTTTTTTTTTTTTTTTTTTTTTTTTTTTTTTTTTTTTTTTTTTTTTTTTTTTTTTTTTTTTTTTTTTTTTTTTTTTTTTTTTTTTTTTTTTTTTTTTTTTTTTTTTTTTTTTTTTTTTTTTTTTTTTTTTTTTTTTTTTTTTTTTTTTTTTTTTTTTTTTTTTTTTTTTTTTTTTTTTTTTTTTTTTTTTTTTTTTTTTTTTTTTTTTTTTTTTTTTTTTTTTTTTTTTTTTTTTTTTTTTTTTTTTTTTTTTTTTTTTTTTTTTTTTTTTTTTTTTTTTTTTTTTTTTTTTTTTTTTTTTTTTTTTTTTTTTTTTTTTTTTTTTTTTTTTTTTTTTTTTTTTTTTTTTTTTTTTTTTTTTTTTTTTTTTTTTTTTTTTTTTTTTTTTTTTTTTTTTTTTTTTTTTTTTTTTTTTTTTTTTTTTTTTTTTTTTTTTTTTTTTTTTTTTTTTTTTTTTTTTTTTTTTTTTTTTTTTTTTTTTTTTTTTTTTTTTTTTTTTTTTTTTTTTTTTTTTTTTTTTTTTTTTTTTTTTTTTTTTTTTTTTTTTTTTTTTTTTTTTTTTTTTTTTTTTTTTTTTTTTTTTTTTTTTTTTTTTTTTTTTTTTTTTTTTTTTTTTTTTTTTTTTTTTTTTTTTTTTTTTTTTTTTTTTTTTTTTTTTTTTTTTTTTTTTTTTTTTTTTTTTTTTTTTTTTTTTTTTTTTTTTTTTTTTTTTTTTTTTTTTTTTTTTTTTTTTTTTTTTTTTTTTTTTTTTTTTTTTTTTTTTTTTTTTTTTTTTTTTTTTTTTTTTTTTTTTTTTTTTTTTTTTTTTTTTTTTTTTTTTTTTTTTTTTTTTTTTTTTTTTTTTTTTTTTTTTTTTTTTTTTTTTTTTTTTTTTTTTTTTTTTTTTTTTTTTTTTTTTTTTTTTTTTTTTTTTTTTTTTTTTTTTTTTTTTTTTTTTTTTTTTTTTTTTTTTTTTTTTTTTTTTTTTTTTTTTTTTTTTTTTTTTTTTTTTTTTTTTTTTTTTTTTTTTTTTTTTTTTTTTTTTTTTTTTTTTTTTTTTTTTTTTTTTTTTTTTTTTTTTTTTTTTTTTTTTTTTTTTTTTTTTTTTTTTTTTTTTTTTTTTTTTTTTTTTTTTTTTTTTTTTTTTTTTTTTTTTTTTTTTTTTTTTTTTTTTTTTTTTTTTTTTTTTTTTTTTTTTTTTTTTTTTTTTTTTTTTTTTTTTTTTTTTTTTTTTTTTTTTTTTTTTTTTTTTTTTTTTTTTTTTTTTTTTTGCCCTCAGGCTTTGTTAGCGAGAAACTCCAGAAGGTAACCAACCTGACAATTGCATCGCCGAAGCACTTTAACTTCGGAGTTCTTATGGGATCCGTTGCCAATCGTGCTCCAAAACGCGTCGTGCTATGTTGGGAGGGTCTCTTTACATATGTTTCAGTTCCACATACTTCCCCAAGCGTGTGGATTGTGACAAACACCCTTCCTTTGTTACGATCCTGTAACCTCGGTTCGCCGCGCGGAAGGACAGCCATCCGGGTCTGGTTCGTGCAGCCATCGTACCTATCGTGTATATTCGGGTCTACAATGTAAAGGCAAGTAAAGTATCACAGTAAAAAAACATGACATGGGGTTATCGGGGATAAGGTTGGAGACCTGGCGTTTCTTTTCGTGGTGAGCGGGTTTCCCTCCCTTCAGATGGTGTGGGCTACTAACTGGGGACGTGCCCATCTATTTGTCGAGCGTTTCGATAACCATAGACTAAACGTACTGATATATGAAATGGGGGGGGTGGGGAAGGACGGTTTTCATAGCATCGAGCATACATGATCATGCATTAGCATTTACGTAGAGCTTGCTGAGATTTTTATTTCATAGGTGTCTTTATGGTGCAGGTGATCTTGACATAGGTGAGGACGAGATCCCTCCCCGTGAGGAATGATGCAGTTGAAGGAAGATGGCCCGTGGGAGTGCGCTGGACAGTCGATGCTCCTTTTGACCCGTGGGGGAAGTAAGCGTATGTTTTGGGAACACGGTAGATAGAATAATTGTATAGTTAGAACATTTTAGGAGATTTGGAATCTGGATAGTGGATAGATTTATGTTTTGATGTCTTAAACGATTTGGTAAACTTGTTTTATAAAATGTTTTATTAAACCGCTATTTTAATTCGTTGATGAACTGCTTGGTATTTTTAGCAGAAGGAGATGTTTAGTTTTTAAACCGAACCACGCAGTTCGTTTTTATGAAATTTGGTTATATTTTAAATGTGTTTTGAGTCGGTGAATGGGTGATAGGTAGCGAGTGAAATGTATGTGGGTTGTAGTGTTATTGTGTAGAAGTTTTCATGAAATGTTAGTGGTGATTTGTTGAGGAAAAGAGGTGAAGTTTATGTGATGTGTATGCAGGGAAAAAGAGAAAAGAAAGGAAGAGCAAAGGGGGGAGAGGAAGCCGAGCTCTCTAGAAAATTCCAGAGAGCTTGGTGATCGATCGCCTGGGAGGGCGATCGATCGCCCCTCTCGGTCACGCTCTGGAAGAAATTCCAGAGCGTGTGCCCAGCGATCGCCTGGTGAGGCGATCGCTGGGCAAAATGCGATCGCCGAAGGGCGATCGATCGCTTGGAATGGGGCGATCGATCGCCCCTCAATATTTTCAATGGGAGATCGATCTCCCGTTTTGGGCGATCGATCGCCCCTTTATATTTCGGGACAGTGTCCCATTTTGCCCTCCGCCTTTGATTAAATGTTTTAAATTGTTTTAAATATTTGTTTGAATTGTTTTAAGAAATTGTTTTAAGTTTAATTTAAATTGTTTTTAAGCAAATAGTTTTCGAACGGTTTTAACAATTTAGTCTACGAGTTAAATTCCGCATAAATACTACAAAGTTTAAGGATAAAAAATAAAATGAAAAATTTTATACAGTAAAATTAGGGTACGGGTAAGGGTCGCTACAACACCTCCCGCTATGTAACTAAATAATGAAAAAGAAATGCATGTTTTTACAAACCTCGCACACATAGCATGCATTTACATTGATGTAGATTTACTGAGCCTTTAGCTCATAGTTTATTTTCTATGGTGTAAGTGACTTCGATACAGGTGAGGACGACATTCCTCCACCTGAAGTATGAGCAGGTTAAAGGAGGATGGCCCGTGGTAGTGCGCTGGGCAGTCGACGCGTATTTTGACCCAGGGGACATCACGTAGGTATTTTGGGATTTTGATAGTTATAAACGTCGATAAATGTATAAGGATGTTTAGATGGGCTGACGGGTCAATAGATAGGAGAATTGTATAGTTGAATCATTTTAGGATACTTGGTAACTTGATTGATAACGTATAGTATTTTGTTGTGATTTTGGATATTTTCAAACAAAGGGAAATATTAAGTTTTTAAACGGATCCATGCGGTTCGTTTTTATAAAATTTGGTTACGTTTTAAATATGTTTTGAGTTGGTTTTTGGGTGATTGGTGGAGTGAGAATTGTATGTGGGTAGTAATGTTGCTATGAAATGTATTTAGAAGAAGTGTTAAAGGTGTGGAGTAGAGTTGATGATGTGTGTGTGTGTGATGATCCGAATGTGCACGTATGGTACGATGGCTGCACGAACCGGAACCCGGATGGCGGTACGTCCACTAGGGCGAACCGGAAGGTGACAGGTCGTAAAAAGGGGGTCATCACAATCCCACATCGCTTGGGGAAGTATGTGAAAATGAAACATATGTAAAGAGACCCTCCCATCATAGTAAGACGCGTTTTTTAGCACAATTGGTAACGGATCCCATAAGAACTCCAAAGTTAAAAGTGCTTCGGCGAGAGCAATTCCAGGTTGGGTGACCTTCTGGGAAGTTTTCACCAAACAAAGCCGTGAGGGGAGGATATTGGGCTACGGCCCAATCCCCAGAGCAGACAATATCTTGCTGGGAATACGGGTCGTTACAAATGGTATCAGAACCTGTACCCAACCAGAAATGTGGCCAACGAGGACGTTGGGCCCCCGAGGGGGGGTGATTGTGATGACCTGAATGTGCACGTATGGTACGATGGCTGCACGAACCGGAACCCGGATGGCGGTACGTCTGCGCGGGCGAACCGGAAGGTGACAGATCGTAAAAAAGGGGTCGTCACAATCTCACATCGCTTGGGGAAGCATGTGGAAATGAAACATATGTAAAAAGACCCTCCCATCATAGTAAGACCCGTTTTGGAGCACAATTGGCAACGGATCCCATAAGAACTCCGAAGTTAAAAGTGCTTCAGCGAGAGCAATTTTAGGTTGGGTGACCTTCCGGGAAGTTCTCGCCAAACAAAACCGTGAGGGGAGGATATTGGGTTATGGCCCAATCCCCAGAGCGAACAATATCTTGCTGGAAAATGGGGTCGTTACAACTACATCTTCAATTGGTGGGAATTCACGATGTTTTTCATATTTCAATGCTGAGGAAATATGAACCCGACCCTTCGCTTGTTTTGGATTAGACAGAATTGGATCTTTTGTAATGACCCCTATTCCCAGCAAGATATTGTCCGCTCTGGGGATTGGGTCGTAGCCCAATATCCTCCCCTCACGGCTTTGTTTGGCGAGAACTTCCCAGAAGGTCACCCAACCTGGAATTGCTCTCGCCGAAACACTTTTAACTTCGGAGTTCTTATGGAATCCATTGCCAATTATGCTCCAAAACGCGTCTTGCTATCTTGGGAGGGTCTCTTTACATATGTTTCATTTCCACATACTTCCCCAAGCGATGTGGGATTGTGACGACCCCCCTTTTTACGACCCAGGATTTGCCTATACTCGAGTCCGGGATTCACCTACACTCGGCTTAGGTCCCGAGGTTTGCCCCGCAACCCGAGGTTTGTCCCGCAGTCGTACTCATACGTACACATCCGGGTCTTCACAATCACCCCCCCTCGGGGGCCCAACGTCGTCGTTGGCCACATTTCTAGCTGGGTACAGGCTTTGATACCATTTGTAACGACCTTGTTTCCCAGCAAGATATTGTCCGCTCTTGGGATTGGGTCGTAGCCCAATATCCTCCCCTCACGGCTTTGTTTGGGGAGAACTTCCCAGAAGGTCACCCAACCTGGAATTGCTCTCGCTGAAGCACTTTTAACTTCGGAGTTCTTATGGGATCCGTTGCCAATTGTGCTCTAAAACGCGTCTTGCTATCTTGGGAGGGTCTCTTTACATATGTTTCATTTCCACATACTTTCCCAAGCGATATGGGATTGTGACGACCCCCCTTTTTACGACCCGTGATTCGCCTATACTCGAGTCTGGGATTCGCCTACACTCGGCTTAGGTCCTGAGGTTTGCCCCGTAACCCGAGGTTTGCCCCGCAGTCGTACTCATACGTACACATCTGGGTCATCACATTTTCAACCATATATGTCAATGGTAGAAGAACCAGTTGCTATTCTGGATTACAAGACAAGATACTACGTCATAAAGTTATTTCTACTGTTAAAGTCCTGTGGAAGAGAACAGAGGTTGAAGAAACTACATGGAAGCTAGAAAGCGAAATGAAAGAGAAATATCCTCATCTTTTTCAAAAATAAGTTAGAAATAAATTTCGTGACGAAATTCTTGTAACGGGGAGAGAATGTAATGGTTCGGACTTTTGACAATGAAATAGTTTGAATTTTTAAATTCAAAAATTTAAAACGTGTATATTTGTATCCAAAGAATGTGTAAATATACGTTGAAAAAGTTGGATTAAAGGAAGCATACATCAAAAAGTGAAAATATAAACGTTTTAGAAAAATAAAAAATTGTACTATAAGGCCGATCGATCACCCTAGGATAAGCGATCGATCGCCATTTTGATGATGTTGGCAAACTCAGACCCGAGAGGGTGCCGATCGATCGCCCCTGTTAAAAATCAAAACGTATAAAATATGATTTTTAGATTAAATTTAAGATTAATTATAAATATTATATTAAAACTAATTTAATTTAGATTAGATTAAAGTTAATGGTGGTTAAAAATTTATTAAGTTTGGTTATTTGGTAATATTCCAAGAGTCTAAAGACAAAAGTGTCTTTTTAATAAGATAAACTTGGTTTAATGGTAAATTACCATTAAACACTATTGCAAATTGGGTTATGTGGCACCCTTCGGCCATTTTTGCATGGAAGAGAAGAAAAATTTACAGAGGGGAAAGGGAGAAAAGAGAACGAGGGAGAAGAAGAGGAAAGGAAGAGAAAAAGGGAAGGAAATAGGGAGATTTGACAATTCATCATTTAGAGAAAGTTGTTCAGCTCGTTGAGAGGAGCGTATTGGTGGAAGAATCGATCATTTCAATGGAGATTTTCAGTTAAAATTGAGGAACCGACGTGTCTGTAAGTAAATCTAATAGTTAAAATAGTTAGTTTATGCTTTAACGCATTACTAGGTAGAAATAGAATATATTTCTGTCGTGGATTTAGATATGTTAGAGAGTTTTGGTGAATTGGTTGAGATTAGATAGGTTAAAGAATTAAATGGATATCTTTTTATTGAAATTGAACTATGAATTTTGGAAATGGTTAAATTTTGAAATGTTGTTTAAATTCGATTTTTATTAAATTACTAAGCATAGCATTTGAATTCTACGTTTTATTTTTTTTATTTAATTGAACGTATTGATTTTTAAATATAAATTTCATGGGTGAATGTGTGTTTTCACATGCATAGCATTGTTTTATAAATATTTTAGAGCATGCATTTAAGAAGGAGGAAGTTGGAAGCCGTGGTAACATAAGAACCCATTGGGCTGGACTTGCCTCTTCATGAGGGATGAACTCAAAGAATTGTTTTTAATTCTGGACGTAGCCCTGCAGACGTAGGCAATTGCTGAACTGCATTACCAACCTCATGTCTCTTTTGTAACGACCCCAACCCCGTAGGGCCGTCACAGGACATAAACTTGTCGTTGACTTTGACTTACACCCTAAGCTCTCGAAGTTCACATAAAAATTTTCTTTTTACAAATCTTAAGTCATTTTCAAAATCTGAATCTAAATCATTGAAAATCATTTGGAAATTTTGTTTTAAAACCTCAAAATCAATTAACAAACAAATAAAACAATCGACCAACTCAAGGGGGCAAAAAGGGCTTTTTTGCCAAGAAAAGAATGGCCGATCGATAGGCAATTTCAGCCGATCGATCGGCTGTGGTGTAGGAATTGGGGGTGATCGATCGCCCCTCATCATAACAGGCGATCGATCGCCTTAATGCATTATCTTAGCCGATTGATCGCCTCTTGTGGCGATCGATCGACACACTCTCTGGAATCCGAAATTCCAGAGAGCTTGCCTTCTTCTTTTCTTTCTCTCCTTCACCCTGCACACCACATACACTTCACAAATATTCCTCCATTTTTTTCTCTATATCAAACTACACCAAAACACATTCATCATGTAACACTTCGACCCACATATTTCTCCAAGCTAACAATCGCCTAAACCAACTCGATACATGTTTAAAAATAGAATAAACTTTCGTGAAAAATGAACTGTGTGGATCCGTTTAAAAACTAAACAAAACCCTTACGAAATTCATCAACCAAGCAGTTCCAGTATAATCTAAATAAAACTTCACATTCTAGACATTCTACCACACAATATATACCTCAAAAACCTAACTTTTCATACGCTTTTCTATCAAACATTCTATCTAAGTACATAAACATTTTCGTTCACTTCATAAACAAAACCGACACGTATACCTACTAACCACAGACTCATAGCCATACTAACCACTGTCGGAATTGCCCTAACAATGTTGCCGGGTTGCCGCCATGGTCGTACTCCTCCAACCGCGTCCGTAATCCTAGCATGCTCGTGAAGACTCACCGTACCTGCCCGTCTTCACCTACATTACAGAACTCAAACTATAAGCCTAATGCTTAGCAAGTAGTGACAATATGAATTTAAAACATTTAACATATGCAGTTTCTACTATTTCGATCGTACATAAACGTTTCGTTTCATTTTTTATCGTTTCTATCATTTCCATCATACATACATGTAATCCTCTACCAATGGAGGGCGGATTAGTTTCTCCATCTCTAGACGTTCCACAACTTCATATGAAGGGTGAACCACTTTCTCCAGACGTTACATTTTTACATGGTTGTAGTTTCTACGTTCTACTCATGAAAAACATATGCTCGAAACATTTTCGTATATTTCTCTAAAACATGATGCATAACTAAACGTAAATAAAACATGCAAGCAATCCTAACGTCCTGTGATGTAGGCCAAAAGGGCAACACGTAAACATACACTACTTACCTGGCGTCCTTAGCAATTTATCTCTATCAGAACTATTAACCGTGGAACCTGAAAAACCTAAAAATCAAAATATTGCGTTAGAACTCGCTCGGCATAACTAAACTCTCATTTTCGTGAAAACATCTCAAGTGAAATAAATCCTTTACCGACACCTCAAAACATAATCCTCATGTCCATAATTAAATCGGAGCTCAATTCCTTATAAATTCTATACAAATCCATTCAACTATTCATTTAAGCAATTTATCGAACACTTCACGTGCACATTTTCAATCACAAATTCCTCCCTAATCCGACATTCGATCTCAACAATTCAAACGCCTATACGCCACCCATAACGTCTACTGTAATATGCCATAGCTAATTCTCAAACCACACTTAGCGATCAAGCCTAGAAATTCTGAATTTTAATATACATTAAAACGATATTTCTAAACACTAAAATCCAACTCTATATCTGTATTCAAATTAAAAATCATCAATAACTATTAATCTTTCATCAATAATCATCAATACATCAAAACTAACGATTTCTAACCAAAAATGTAAATTTACACAAACCCTAAATCGATAAAACCTAACGAATAACAATCCCAAATCGACAACTAAACCCACAATATGCTAGAGTCTTACCTAGAGGGTTGAATCGTCGAAGAAAATGGAGGAGAAACTTCGTTGAATCGTCGGCGTGAGAGAATTTGGTCGCGGGAGGGAGAAATCGCAAAACAAGGGGGAGGGGGGGAGAAATGCTCTCTGGCATGGAGAAGGAGAAGTGAGGGAGGGGGGATATTTTTCTTTTTATTAAAAATCAACATGCAAATTACTATTTTTCCCTTTGCTTAATAATTTGCTTAACTCGTTATTTCGTCTATCGATTTGGTTTCTTCGAAATTTTCTTATTTCTCCAAATATTTCAACTTATTCCTAGAGTCCTAATGAAACTTCTCATTCGCAAAACGGACTTATTTTACTATTTTTACGAATTAACATACTAAAAGGCTAAAACGGGAACTCTAGCATTACTCTTTCAATTTGGATTTCTAAAATTTCACTTATTTCTCTAAAAATCCTCATAAATTCCTAGGACTCTAATGAAACCTCCCGCTTGTAAAACGGGATTAAATTAAATATTTATAAAAATAACCTTAGAAATCAGAAAATCAGAAAACCCGAAAACCCGGGTGTAAAATCTTTACTTTTTGCATTTTATTATTATCCATTATTGCACTTATTATCGGTGTCTCATGTAGTGTTCCACAACACAATAAAACACTGCATTACAGATCACGATCTTTCAATTGGTATCAGAGCGGGTCACTTCTTATTCTTAAGCGGGATTCACGGGACTTGATCATATTTTATTTATGCGATGGACTCTATAAAGGAAGGAGGTTCAACAATGCGTCCACCTCTATTGGATTGAAGTAACTATGCCTATTGGAAGGCCCGGATGAGAGCATTCATCAAGGCTTTAGATGAGAAGGCTTGGAGATCTATTCTGATAGGATGAGACCCTCCCATGACCATTGATGAAGGTCGTGTTATATCCCTTAAATCCAAAGAAAGTTGGTCCGTGACGGAAGATGCATTGGCAAACAGTAATTCAAAGGCTCTTAATGCTATTTTCAATGGCATTGACCTTATTCAGTTCAGACTTATCTCCACTTGTGAATCAGCAAAAAGGGCTTGAGAGATTCTCCAAACCACTTATGAAGGAATGTTGGCGATAAAGTTTTCAAAAATGCAAATGCTCACTACAAAATTTGAGTCTAAAAATGCATGAAGATGAGAGTATTGCCGAGTTCAGTGAAAAATTATGTGACATCGCAAATGAGGCGTTTGCTCTTGGTGAGACTTTCTCGGAAGAACGATTGATAAGAAAAACTTGCGATCTCTTCCTCAACAATTCGCCTATAAAGTTACTGCTATTGAAGAAGCAAAATATGTCTCTAAAATGAAACTTGAAGAACAATGAGATCTCTTAGAACATTTGAGATAAATCTTAGAATGGACACAGAAGCAAAGAAAGTAAAAGGCATAGCTCCAAAGGCAGAGACACAGGATTTGAACGATTATGATGAAGATGATCTTAAACAATTGCTAGCACTGCTACCAAAGAATTTTAGTCGAGTTATGAAGAAATTTGAGAGAAATAATTGTGGTGTCAGACCCAATGTTAGTAACTTCAAAATGGGCTCCTCAAGTAATAAGAAGTACACGGAAGAAAATCATGCATAAGATCAACCTTCCAAAAATAGAGGAATTCAATGCAGAGAGTGTGATGGTTTTGAGCATATTCAAGCTGAATGCGCCAATACTTTGAAGAGAAAGAAAAACTCTCTCAACACGATTTGGAGTGATGATGAGTCAGAAAAAGAAAATGAATTTCATAACAACCATGTCTGATTTGTTATTAAGGCTGAACAAACAGAAAGTGAGAGTGTTACTCGGGATGTCACAGACGATATATCAACCTATAGTGATGAAGATGAGGAGAAAGCCACAAAAGAAGATCTTATCGTGGAATACAAGATTCTCCATGAAAAATAGATCGAACTTGTTAAATTAAATCAGTAGCTACGTAGTCAAATTAGAGATTTAAGGGATGAAAAAATAAATCTTAAAAATAATGTTACCAAGTTGGAAGTAAAATGGAAGACAAGTCAAGATGAAGTTAGAGTTCTGTCCAACGAGCTGAATCTCATGAAGAAGAATGTTAAAATGTTGAATTTGGGGACTACTAAGCTAGATGATATTTTGAGAATCAACAAATCATGTGGCGATCTTTCTGGTCTGGGGTACAAAGGTGAAAGATCAGTATCACAGACAATGTTTTTTGGACTTACTTTTAAAAGGAAAAATTCAGTGTTACAGACGGTGTCTTATGGACTTGACTACAAAAGAGAAAACATAGTGTCACAAATAATATCAATAAAAGATATTGATTACAATAGAAAGCAGACTGCAATGAGTACTACAAAAGCTATAAAGAAACAACATCCTCACTCTGCTTTAATTAGAAAATGTAATGAATTTAATTTTGTTTGTCACTATTGCAACTGTCCTGGTCATATTCGTCCTAGATGTTTTACCTATCTTGCTGATTTCAGACAAGGTACTGCTAGAAATTTCTCCACTTGCAGATATTCTAAACAAAAATGAGAGAAGAAGTCCAACTTGAAACGCAACGTCACACATTTTTCTCTCAAAACTACTTCAACTTATTCTTGGTGCTTCGATAGTGGGTATTCTAGGCACATGACAGAAGAAGAAAGATTTTTGAAGAATATCATATCAGAAAGTATGGAAAAAGTGACATTTGACAATGGTGTCAAAGCCAGTGTCATCGGTAAAGGCACATTAAATGTTCCCGGATTGTCAAAATTGTAGAATGTTCTTCTGGTGGATGGTCTAAAGGCAAATTTGATTAGTATTAGCCAGTTGTGCGATCAAGATTTAAATGTGCATTTTACTCGTGAGATGTGTATGGTCTCCGATCAAGACGAAAATTGCATTATAGAAGGGGTAAAATCTTTTGACAATTGTTATCTTATTTCCTCTTTACCAACTTGTTTTCGTTCAAGCACAGAAGATTTTATTTTATGGCATCGAAAGTTTGGACATATTAATATTCAAATGTTGAAGAAGATTATTCCCAAGGGAGCTGTTCGTGGAATTCCTATAATAAACTTTGATTAAGGCAGAGTGTGCAAATCGGGAAGCAAACCAAGGTGTCCCACTCAAAGTCACAGATACCGGCAACAACACGAGTACTTGAATTGCTCCACATGGATCTAATAGGTCCAATGCTGTCAGAAAGTATTGGAGCAAAACGCTATGTTTACGTAACAGTTGATGATTTCTCACAATATACATGAGTGGTATTTCTTAGAAAAAAAGTCCAACACCTTCAAAGCATTCAAAGTATTATGTATTCGGCTTCAACGTGAAAAGATTGTGTCATCATGAAGATTATTCGCATCCGTAGTGACCATGGGAGAGAGTTTGAAAATTCAGAATTCTCAGAGTTCTGTAGTCAACTTGGGATAGCCCATGAATTCTCGGCACCTATAACTCCCTAACAAAATGGAGTCGTTGAAAGGAAATCGAAGTTTAGTAGAAATGTCTCGAGTAATGCTACATGAAAGGAATACTTCACAAAAACTCTGGGTTGAAGCTATGAATACAGCATGTTACACCATCAATCGAGTATATCTCCGTGGAGGAACTTCAATGACACCGTATGAGATATGGAAAGGTAAAACTCCAAATCTAAATTATTTTCATCTTTTTGGCAGTAGATGCTTTGTATTGAATGACAGGGAACATAAGGAAAAACTTGATCCCAAGAGTAATGAGACTATTTTTCTCAGTTATGCTACCAATATCCGTGCCTATCGGGTTTACAACAAAAGGACTCAAACTGCCATTAAATCAACAAATGTTCAGATACATGACTCTCTGGAAATAACCAATACTCTCAAAGAAGACATAAACAAGAGTTCACATGATGATAGTTCTAACGTGCCCACTGGTGGCCTAGGTAGTGCTTCAAGTGTCTCAGGAGATGTCACAGACAATGTTTTAGATCAGACTCTTATAACTAATGAAACAGAGGCAGTCATTTCAGACAGCAGACAATAATCCACTTGTGTCCTAAAAAACCATCCTGCAAATGAAGTCATTGGAGGTCTAAATGATGGTATTCAAACTAGAGACAAACCGATATTAAACTATCGGGAAATGATTCATAAGGCATGTTTTACTTCAACTATTGAGCCCAAAAATGTGAAAGAAGCCTACTAGATGAATATTGGATTGAGACTATGCAAGAAGAACTTGATCAATTCACTCGGAATCAAGTTTGGGACTTAGTACCGTGTCCTCCCGACGTGAATGTCATTGGCACCAAGTGGATATACAAGAACAAGAGCGATGAACATGGAAACATTACCTGCAACAAAGCTCGGTTAGTTGCTCAAGAGTAGTCACAGATTGAAGGAATTGACTTTGATAAGACATTTGCACTGGTTGCTCGTCTTGAACTCATCCGTCTTTCGTTAGCCATTGCTTGTGTCCTTCGGTCCAAACTTTATCAAATTGATGTGAAGAGTGCTTTATTAAATGGTCTTCTTAATGAGGAAGTTTATGTTGCTCAACCAAAGGGTTTTGAAGACCCTCATCATCCTAAGTATGTCTACAAATTGAAAAAGGCATTGTACGGGCTTAAACAAGCTCCTCAGGTGTGGTATGAACGACTCATGCAATACTTATTGTCTAAGGGATATGAGCGAGGGAGAGTAGATAAATTTTCATTCGTCGTGCTAAATGTCATTTTTTACTCGCTCAAATTTATGTTGATGACATAGTGTTTGACTCAGTGTCACATGTGACGGTAGATGAATTCGTGGCTCAAATGACCAGAGAATTTGAAATGAGTATGGTAGGAAAACTCAATTATTTTCTTGGACTTCAGATTCAGCAAGGAAAAGAAGGAATCTTCATTACTCAAAGCAAGTATGTCAAGAATTTGCTGAAGCAGTTTAAGTTGGAGAAAGCATGTCCTCGTAGAACACCGATTGGGACACATGAGAAGCTCTCCAAAGATGAGAAGAGAATTTCTGTTGATGCTCGTTTATATAGGAGTATGATTAGAAGCCTCTTATACCGAACTGCTAGTCGGCCGGATATTTGTTACAACATTGATTTATGTGCTCGATTTCAAGCAAATTCTCAAGAGTCACACCTAGTGTCAGTAAAACGGATTCTCAAATATATTAGCAGAACAACAAACTATGGTATCTGGTATTCATTTGATACAAATGAAAATCTAGTTGGCTATTGTGATGCGGAATGGGCTGGTAATTCATATGATTGAAAGAGTACTTCCGGTGGATTTTTTGCTTGGGACACAACTTGGTGTCATGGTTCAGCAAGAAACAAAATTCCATTTCTCTATCTACTACCGAGGCAGAATATATTGCAGCTGGTAGGAGCTGTACACAGCTTCTTTAGATGAAACAAATGCTTAAAAACTACGGTGTCACACATGATGTCATGACACTTTATTGCGAAAACATGAGTGCTATTAATATTTCCAAGAATTCGATTTAGCATTCTCGGACCAAGCATATTGATATCAGACATCACATCATTAGATCTCTTGTAGAAGACAAAATTATTACTGTAGAGCATATGGTGACAGATAAACAAATCTCTGATATTTTTACCAAAGCTTTGGATGGTATGAGATTTGAAGAATTAAGATCTGCCTTAGGCCTTTGTGTTATGTGAAGAGATTCTTTTGTGTTGTAAGTTATTTATTTATTTATTTGCTTTCATAAAAAAAAATATTGCCAATTGTTTTAGGCGATTTTTTTTTTTTTTGTCTGTAACTTCCTGCATGAGACAAAGGGTTCTATGATTCTTTCGACAGTCTTTATGAAAATTTACAGTTAATGTCAAATGAATTGATGAAGGATTTTATGGGATTTGATCATGACATTCAATTTGGTTTATTTCCAAACTTATTGCACTATTGGATTTATTTTCCAAAGTTTATGAGAAGATGAAGAAATATGTATGAAATTTATGGTTTATTTCCATAATATCATCGAAATTATTCTCAAAATTCTAAGGGATTTTGGATTTATTTTTCAAAAAATTACATGGAAATTAGAGATATATCTTTGAGATTTGTTGAGATTCAGATTGAGGATTTATGGTTCATTAAAATCAAACGGGAAGATCTTTAATATTTTCCCTCACCCTCTAAATATTTCTCTCTCTATCAACCAAAAGCACAGTTGATTTTAAAGTCTCTTCTTCTCAAAAGGTTAGGGATTTCTGATTCTCCATGGTCATCATTAAAGAAGTTCTCGAAGATTTTTCTATGGGTAAATGTTCCAGAATTTGTCTCTGAAGAAAATCTCGTTCAAAACTCTCCAGGATCGAAGATGGCTATTGTTGTGTATACGCCATCGTCAGTCAGAACTCAGCCTTCTTATTTCAAGGGAGAGTCCTCAAAATGTGCAGTAGATGCTCTTCCTATTCATCAAGTTGACTCCTCTGGTATAAAGAGGTGGTTTCGAAAAACAAACAATGATCAGTTCAAAACAAGTGTCGTTCCTCCCAGGCCACTAGATCGATCAAAAATTACTCTACATTCAAAGGAAAAAAGAGCCCGAGTTTTAAAAGATACTTCTTCTGATGATACTTGGGCGAATAAAGAAGAGTCCAAATCGAGTTTTTCTGATGTTGAAACTCAAGAGGCTCCAGCACAAAAGCCATTTAAGAATCTTCGTTCTAAGTCCAAGAAAGAAGTATCAAGCCCTGTTTCTGCAAAAACATCTAAACCCAAAGCACAAAAAGTCAAAAACGAGCCTTCCAATTAGAAGCTCTACCTATTCGAAGTTAGTATCAAAGAAAATATCAAGCAACAAAACAAGTAACTCATTGGCACAATCTATTATTAAAGATTTTAAATCTAAAATTCATGCCAGTCGTTGGGAGAAATTTGCAAAGAGAAATTTGTGGTGTGAACGAAATATTCGTGAAGGAGATTTCTTGGAATGTGAAGTTTTGGTATATCATCTTCTGCATCAAGGCTTGGGACGAACCTTTAGAGGTCTTAAGCCATTTGTCTCAAGAGTTGTTCAGGAATTCTATCGTAATCTGAACTTTTATGTTAAGGATCCTGACCATCCAAATTATGGTCTAGTTTATGTTAAAGGACAAACTCTTAAATTCACTCCTACAATAATTAACACGTATCTGGAAAGTCATGGGATGGATAACGAGGAATTTCTTCCTGATTTCAACAAAATCATTGCTGATATCATAGGAGAAGTCAGACGTGCTTGGCCAAAAAGAAAAGACTTTCCTGCTTCCCAACTAACGGTCAAATATGGTATCCTGCATAAAATCACTACGAGGAATTGGCTACCTACTTCACATGAAACTGGTGTGAATAAATCAATGGCCATGTTATTATTCAAAATTGGAAATGCAATTTCATTTGATATTGGTAAGTTATGGTTTAAGCAAATAATGAAGCATGCTGACAGTAAAAATGTGAGGTTAGCGTTACATTTTCCTTGCTTGATCTATGAGGTTCTATCTTCTCAACAAAAATTAATTAGAGAAAAAGGAATGTTATATATGGATAGAGAGGAGATTCAAATTAGTTACAAGCTACGGATAGGTGAACAAGTTAATGACATGAACAACTTTATAGAAGATGTTTCAACCTCTGGATCTGTGTCTGATCCTGTTCTAGTAGCTTACTCCATCAAAACTTTAATTGATGTACTCAAGCACATAGATAATCGGATATCTATACTTCAGGGTCAAAAAGTTACTATTACAGGACTCCTTGATGGTCTATTCAAGAAGCAAACTACTATAGCAGGGGCAGTCAACATGGATGAACAGGTGATGAAGACTGATCTTGCTGGATCATCAAGGGTTCTGCCTGATGTTCCCGAGGATGTTCCAAAGAATCAAGTTTCTTCTAGTAACAAATTTGGTAGTTTTGCGACTAATGAGGACAACTCAGCTTAATGCTAAAGATGACTGTATGCAGTTGGACAAAGTATTAATCTGGTTTGTCTCTTTTGATGGTATTTCTGGATTTTAAACACTATTGAATTTCTTATGAATCTCTCTTTTGGATATTCTATTTTTTTTTGTGAATGAATATTTGTTGATGGATATTTTGCTATGATGGTTATATGCCTTGATATTTTTGTGTGGTGACTACATGGTGGATACTTTATTTTATATACCTTTTTGTCTTTTTATGACAAAAAGATGGAGTATTTTGCAAGTATTATGGTGCTGGTGTTATCTGCAATGTTACAAGTGATTTTCGATTAAGAGGGAGTTCTGGTTAATTGTGATGACCCGAATGTGCACGTATGAGTATGACTGCGGGGTAAACCTCGGGACCTAAGGCGAGTGTAGGCGAATCCCAGACTCGAGTATAGGCGAATCCCAGGTCGTAAAAAAGGGGTCGTCACAATCCCACATCGCTTGGGGAAGTATGTGGAAATGAAACATATGTAAAGAGACCCTCCCAAGATAATAAGACGCGTTTTGGAGCACAATTGGCAACGGATCCCATAAGAACTCCGAAGTTAAAAGTGCTTCGGCGAGAGCAATTCCAGGTTGGGTGACCTTCTAGGAAGTTCTCGCCAAACAAAGTCGTGAGGGGAGGATATTGGGCTACGGCCTAATCCCCAGAGCGGACAATATCTTACTGGGAAATGGGGTCGTTACAAATGGTATCAGAGCCTGTACCCAACCGAAAATGTGGCCAACGAGGACGTTGGGCCCCCGAGGGGGGGGGTGATTGTGATGACCCGAATGTGCACGTATGAAAACGACTGCAAGGCAAACCACAGGTTGCGGGGCAAACCTCGGGACCTAAGCCGAGTGTAGGCGAATCCTGGACTCGAGTATAGGTGAATCCCGGGTCGTAAAGAAGGGGTCGTCACAATCCCACATCACTTAGGGAAGTATGTGGAAATGAAACATATGTAAAGAGACCCTCCCAAGATTATAAGACGCGTTTTGGAGCACAATTGGCAACGGATCCCATAAGAACTCCAAAGTTAAAAGTGCTTCGGCGAGAGTAATTCCAGGTTGGGTGATCTTTTGGGAAGTTCTTGCCAAATAAAGCCGTGAGGGGAGGATATTGGGCTACGGCCCAATCCCCAGAGCAAACAATATCTTACTGGGAAATGAGGTCGTTACATTAATTGCCAACATGCAGAGGGAGTTTATGATTTTGCCAAAAAATGCCAAATGAGGAGATTGTAAATATTAATATTATTGACATTGATTTTTTGACAATTGGCAATTATGAAAAATTATAATATCATGACATTATGAAAAATTTGATTTATGGAAATTATATTTTGGAAGGTTGTTTCTAGAAAATCAAGAAACTATTCATTTGATTTTTGGAAGTTCAAATAAATCAAAAAGTTATCTATGAAAGTTATTATTAGATCTTTTTGAATTTTGAAAGTTTGTTATTTTCAGAAGATCAAATCTTTTTGGAATGATGTTACTTGGAGAACAAGCTATTGTTAACATATTCGGCATTATAGATTTGATGCTATTTCGGAAAGTTGATTTGATAATTGCTTGCTGGATATAGCAAGATATATGATCACAACAATTGTGGGATCAATTTCTAATTTGTTGGAATCCATTCCTATTAAGTACACAACACTTTCCATCAATGTCATACCCGATGTCACAAATCTGACTTTCATTAGATTCGGTTTCCTTACTCTGTGGGATCTATTTGGATAAAATATTTGAAGAAAAATTTGTTGCAAAATATACTTGCGCATTCTTTCAATAGAATGCTAGAGTGCGCAGATTATTCTTTGTTTCACAATTACGTGTGCCGCGAGTTATTCTCTTTCCCTAACGCTTTTCCGAGTGGGTCTGTCATTATTCATTCGATCGTTGATTGAATGTATACACACTTTGTTCGTGGCTGGATCTGGCGATATTCTGAGTGTGTAGATTGGTTGCATCCAAAGACAACGACTGGTGTTACAGATGGTGTCACAGGTGCATTTATTGTGTTCTTCATTGAAGCTCAGTCTCGGGAGGAGGTTGCCTGGAACTCGGGAGGAGTTCTGATCATGGGCAAGAGGATCTTGCCATACACGGATTCCGGGAGGAGTCATCATCGACAAGGGGAGCTTGTCACATTTGGATTCTGGGAGGAGTCATCATCAACAAGGGGATATTGTTGCGTTTAGATTCTGGGAGGGGGTCAATTTCAAGACGAGAGGATCTCGCAGAAACAGATTCGCTGAGGAAGTTAAGAAGAGGCGACGGCAAAGAAAAGATGGAGTTTTACTTTTGTGTTAGAGCGAGTGTCTTGTAACTTTGTAAAGTCAAAGAATTATTTTTAATTCTGGGCATGACCCCACAAACTTAGGCAATTGTCGAACTGCGTTACCAACCTCATGTCTCCTTACTTTTTGCATTTTATTATTGTCCATTATTGCACTTATTATTTGTGTCTCACGTAGTGTTCCACAACACACTAAAACACCGCATTACTAATCAAAGATAGTTTAAATCCAGCATTATTATTTTAAATTGCATTGGATTTAATTATTGTTGAAAACGGTTTTGAAACAATGGTTGACGGGTTTTAAAGGCTTTGAAATTTAAAATACATCTATTTTCTAACAATGACATATATTTCAAAGTATAAATTGATTTTAAATTAATCAATATTAGGTGGATGATGAAGATTGGTCCTAGATAATGTATTAGAGTCTAAGTTAGCTATTCTAGCTCTTAGATTTATTTGCTTGACCAATGACTCATTATGTGGATATTCATGTTTTTCAGATAACAATATCGTTCACCGCGACGGAAAAAGAAAAACAACTTGAAGAATTAAAGAGGCATAGACATAAAACCATCGAGGTAGATGGTTTTATCTTGCTTGGGACTGGGATAGGTACTTTTGATTTGTATAGAATCTTTTGTACAGGTCACGTGTAGTAATCTAACTTTATGTACTTAGCTTCCACTAGAAAACTCTAATAGAATGATGTAAATGATAAAAATTGTTAAATACATAATGTTTAATCTGTTTGGATATAGTGTTGGTTTAATCATTTAGTTAAGAATACTGGACTGTTTGGGATAGATCTTATTTTAAGTTACCAGGTACGATCCAGACGGGATTACTTAGAAGTACAAACGTATCCATGCGAGATTGAAAATTCAGAATTTATTTAAGTTATTTCCCACCTCGGGAATCCAAATCGTCAAGGCCGTCGGGTCGGGTCTTGACAGTCTAACCTTACGTGTCCAATTAAAATATCAAAAGAAATAATAACAAAAATAATTTGCATAATATACTTTGTGATGCAGAGCCTACGACCAAAACGTTAAAAAATATAATATTTTACTTATCTCGGGTCTCAAATATATATGATTAAGATTGAAAAACATACAATTCTTCTTTTCTCTACTAATTATTTTATTGTTAGTATCTAGGGATAGCCATATTCATTGAAATCCTTAGAAGTCGGGATAAAATCCTTACTCAGAAACCTTTTGATTCGGCTTGGTCAATCCAAGAAATATTTGGGCAATCAGATTAAAGTTGATTCTAGAAATACTCATGTTTAGATTTTAATGGGCTACCTGAAAATTTAATATTAGAGGATTTAAGAAGATTAAATATTATACAAATAGTTTAGGTGAAAGAAACTTAGGGATAGCCAAGACGGTGAGAAGAGCAAGGAGGATGTGAGATGATTTACACTTGTGATGATTTAATTTATTAAGGAGTTTGTTTTTTTGTTTTTTTGTACTTTTCTTCATCAGTGGAAATGTTTAACGAGAGAGAATAGAGTTTTGTCTCAAGAGTAAATTTGTCATAGAATATGATTTTTCAATAGATAAAAATATGTTGCTATCTATCAGATTTGATTCTCGTTTAAAAATTTGATTTGTTAAATATTTGTAATTAACTTTTATGTTTATTAGTTATTTTATTTATTTATAATTATTTTTCTTCATGGGTTGAGAGAGCTAAATTTAGGTATTTAAGTTAAAGAAATATTTGGGCAATTTCCTCTTTTCATTAAGTTTAAATTAAAATTTAATTTAATTTAATAGCATTTACGTATATTACTTTGATTTTTCCTCATTTTATTGTTATTTTATTTGATTTAGTATAATTAATGACTATTTAAAAGATACGAGAGATTTGATTTCCATTAATTTCTACTTGCACGATCTTGTAAAATGATGAGTTTGACTATAAATATAATTATTAATATTTATTCTAATTAAAATATTTAAAATAATATTTAATATTTAATGATATTACTGTTACTCACATTAGACTTGAATTTGATTTCCGTGAACTAGGGGAACCCAACTTAATCCACTAACAAGACTGACTATCAACATTAGTTGATTGAATGAATATTAGTTTTTTTTTTTTTTGTGCAAATAGTAGTTCTACGTATGTATAGCTCACATAATTGTAGATAATTAATTATTGGGTAAACTTTAATGTTAGCTCAATTTTAATTCTATTTAAAAAACAAAAAACAAAATGAATATCTAAGTTTGTACTGCGAACCATAAGACGGTGCTCGGTTTTGCTCCAACCAGAATAAAACTTAACCGATAATGTAATATAGTTTTAATTTTAAAATTATATAAAAAAAAAACGAACAAATTGATCAAAACCAGCCCGAATGAGCATAAATAGCCTAAAACAAACTCAAAATCAAATTCAAACGGAAAATACAAAATCAAAACTGAAAAAAATTAGTTCGATGTTCATTTTGTTCACCGTGTAAAAATTCAAGGTTTATTTTGTTTAGGGAAAAAACCAATTATAGACATGTACTACGAGTTATTTTCAATTATAAACACAAACTATCAATTTTTACAATTCAAAACATGTACTTTGAATAATGTTCCAATTATAGACATTCCGGACGGACGGACTCACTCTCCGTCCGTCCGGACCTCATTTTCGCCAGACAGCAGACGGACGGTCTATATTTCCGTCCGTCCGCTTAAATGAACGAATCATCTGCTGCCACGTCTTCCGGACGGACGGAAACTTTCAGCGTCCGTCCGGTGAAGCGGGTTGATCAAATTAACGAAAAACCTGCCACAAACTCCGATCGGACGGACTATTATACCGTCCGTCCGTAGTAGTTTTCAGTAAAAACCCTATAAGAACTACCGCGGTAGTTTTCGTAAAGTACCAATTCTAACCGCGGTAAGTTCGGTTTTCTCGATCTTCTTTGAGAACGGACGGACGCTGTTGTCTGCGTCCGTCCGGCCGATCTTCGGAAGAATACGGACGGACGGAATAATACCGTCCGTCCGCAGTTTGGCAAAATTCTCCGAAGCGGACGGACGGAAAAATACCGTCCGTCCGTAGTTTTGTAAATATTTTCTGCGGACGGACGCAAGATGCTCCGTCCGTCCGTTCTTTCGCAGTTTTGTTTTTTTGTTTTGAATGACACTTAACTTTATTTTCTATTCGTTTTTGCAGATACTCCTCGTAAATGGCTGATTATTCAGATGATTCGATTGACCTTTCAAACTCCGAAGATGAACTTCGATATCTAGATGATGTTTCGATAGATTATGATAAGGAGGATGAGGCCCCGATGTACGATGATATCCCGGACGATGATTATCTAGATGATGTTTCTATTGATTATGCTATGGAGGAGGAGGCCCTGATGTACGATGATATGGAGGAGGAAGATCCATATTTTGAGGATATGCCAGTAGACGAACATATTGAAAAGGAAGTGCAAGCTCCAATATACGAAGAAATGCCTTCATTTGATCACTTGGAGGCGGTTGGACTAGTACAAGTACATTCAGTATCGCAGACTCTAGATGATGAGCTTCGAGAACCGCTAAATTCAGAGGATGAAGAGGTGCAAAGTAGACAAATACGAGCGGCCAATTCAGGTGATTTTGTTGTGAGCAGAAAGTATGGCTCTTTACAGGAAATTAAGGATGAAATAAGTCAATATTCTATGAAAAAAGGAGTTGATATAAAGATCGTTAACAGTTCAACGAAAAGGCTCACAGCAAAATGCCAAGGAGTAGGGTGTAAATGGCATTTGCATGCTTCGGTTATGAAAAATGAAGCGAGCTTCCAAATCAAAGCTTATTATAATGCACACAACAAATGTAAAAGGGAAAAGTCTAATCGACACGCAACGGTAAAGTGGTTGGCAACCACTTATGTGGATAGGTTCAAAAGTCAACCAGATTGGCCGATCGGTGATATTATCACCACCGTCAGGGTCGAGCGTCGAATTCACATTAAGCGTAGTCTTGCAAGAAGAGGAAGAGCCTATGCTAAAGAGCTTAATTACGGGAGAAACGAAGAACAACTCAAGCTACTTCGTCATTATGAAGCAGAAATTCTGAGATCAAATCCTGGTAGCACAGTCATAATAGATGGTGATTTGGTCGTTAGGAATAGAAAGGAGTATCAGATATACAAAAGAATGTATATGTGCCTAGCTGCTTGCAAAGCTGGTCTGTTGGAAATGGGAAGACCTGTAATATGCTTGGATGGATGTCATCTAAAGGGAGCTTGCCCTGGCCAACTACTAACTGCTGTAGGTATTGATGGCAACAATGGCATATATCCCATTGCTATTGCCAACGTGGAGGCAGAATGCACGGACTCGTGGACATGGTTTTTGACCTTATTGCGCAGCGACTTGGGCATTGGCCAAGGGAGAGGATGGACAGTAATCTCAGATCGACAAAAGGTATACATTGTTTGTATTAATCTTCTTTGAAGCATTTTGTTTATATTATTTTCTGCGGTTGTGTTGATTATGTTGTTGTTTTTAACTTCAGGGGTTAGTGGCTGCCGTGGACGATATATTTTGTGATGCCGAGCATCGTTTTTGTCTAAGGCATATGTATGCAAACTTCAAAGGCAGGTTTCCGGGCGTAATGTATTGAGATGCCTTGTGGAATGCAGCAAGGGCCACAAGAAGAGAAATTTTTGAGATTCATATGCGAAGGGTAAACGAGCTCAACACAAATGCATATGAATGGCTCCGAAGAACACCGCCAAGGTTTTGGGCAACTCACACATTTTCAACAATTCCCAAGTGCGATTTGGGCCTTAACAATCTCAGTGAGTCTTTCAATGCATCTTTAGAGGAGGCCAGGAACATGCCTATCTTGACGATGTTCGAGATAATTCGATCAACAATGATGACTCGCATCGTTAAGAAAAACCATGAGATGCGCAAGAACGAAGATCCCCTGTGTCCCAAGATTAGAAACATGCTTGAAGCAATGAATGATGAGGCTCGCAATTGGTATATTGAATTAGCAGCCGGGGATGATGTGTATCAGGTTAGCAAGGACAGTGAACAATATGTCGTTAGGCTGAGCGAACTCACATGCACATGTCGACGCTGGGAGCTTACTGGAATCCCATGTGTACACGCCTATGCATGCATTATTGACATGAGACTGGAAGTAGACGACTATGTTCATATATATTTTCATCATCAGACATATATGGAGATGTACTCACATTACATTCAACCCATAAATGGCCAACAGCTGTGGCTGGAACCTGAGAACCGGATCCCAATAATTCCAGCCATGAGGAGGCGGCAACCTGGTAGGCCAAAAAAGAAAAGAAGACGAGATGTCGATGAGCCTTCTACTTCTTCGCGTGGTCGGCTTCATACTTCTAGGAAGAAGGCCAGAATGACGTGTGGCAAATGTGGGCGTCAGGGGCATAACAAACGCACATGCTCTGAGCCGGGATCCAGTTCACGCGCTGCTTCGGGCCGTGGCACATTTATGGGTTTTCGGACACCACTCGGGACACAGGTACAATTACTTTTAACCATTGTCTTTATTTATGTTATGACTTTTAACTGCCATTACTTTTAATCTAATATTACTATCATTATATGCAGGAATCGACTTCAGAAAGAGGAAGCGGAAGAGGAAGAGAAAGAGGAAGAGGAAGAGAAAGGGGAAGAGGAAGAGAAACTTCAATGTAAACTTCAATTGATTGGATGTAAACTTCAATGTAAACTTCAATTGATTGGATGTAAACTTCATTTTAATTGGATGTAAACTTTATTGTAATTCATTTTATTCATAGTACTATAGATGTTGAAATATACAGGATGATATTACTTTCGGGGAGCCAGAAAACAAAGGAAACTCTGCCGAAATTCGGGCAGAGTTTCCTTTGTTTTTTGGCTCCCCGAAGCTATCCTGCATATTTCTACATCCAATCCATCTATCAAACATCAGATCTATCAATCTATCAAACTATGAACATATCCAACAGAATATCCATAACCATTCATCAGATCCATCCATCCATCAAAACTTATGAATATACAAAACAAAAAACTTATCCAGTCATAACCATTCATAACTATTCATCAGATCCATCTATAAAAAACTTATGAATATACAAAACCAAAAACAAGTCTTCATCGCCAAGTCCTCATTTCCAAGTCCTCATCGCCCGCCCTGCATGTAATATAAGTTAGATTAGAATGAATTCAAATATAACTATTAATGAATGAAATAATAAAATCGTTCAAACATACCTAGGAGTCCCCAGCCTCGTCATCTCTAGCCCCAGCCTCGTCATCTCCATCCCCAGCATCAGTCTCAAAAAGGCTGTCACCCCCAGGCATCACTGCCTCGTCATCGGCATCATCGGCACCAAGGTCGGCACCAAGGTGGACAGGATCAAAAGAATGAGCATCAATCCAAGTCTGTAAGATCTTTCTCGTCTCTCTTTGGTAATCCGAGATACCTTTGAGGTATTTCATGATCCTCCGTTCACTAGCTGCCACCGTATCTCGAATCTCCTGTCTGATAGCAGCTATATCTATGGGTGGTCCCCCTCGACGAGGGGGTTGCAACAGAGGAGGGGGTCGAACATCATCAGGCTCAGTCCAAACTCCATCTACCTCCCTTAGGCCCATCTTCACAAGATGAGACCTGCCGAAGGCATCAATCTGTCTCTGTGGAAGGAGCTGGGCCACTCGTGGCATCTGAATCTGAAAATACTGGATAATCTTCATAATCAGAACTGTGTAGGCGAGGTTCTTGTTGCGGGCCCGTGAGATCTCCCGCATGTGGCTCAGAATGACGAAGCCGGGGTCAAACTTCCTGCCGCTGTACAATCTCTCCATGACATAGAGACACATGTAGCTGACGTGCTCTCTATGTCCTACGCGTGGCAGGATAGTGTGTGCGATGAGGTTGTGGAGGATGCGAGCCTTGACATTGAACTCTCTGGCTATTGGCTTCACGAAGCCTTCAATATCAGCGTTCCTGTGAATCTGTCTACAGAACGCTGTACCCTCATCTGTTGCCAAGATAGGAAATGTCTTCAGGGCGTGGTAGTACCTCTCAGCGTCTTCTTCGTGAAAGCCAAGAATATCATTCACCACCTCAGGCGTAACTTCAAATTCTTGGCCCATGATATAGCTGGAGATAACTCCTTCCCTAGCAGTAACTGCTATGTTCGCATAGAATAAGCGAACTATCTTCTCGCAACTATCTCCATGCAGAGAGTATAGCCCTTGGAGTCCGATTCTGTCAAACATTTCTCGAATCTCGAAGGACTCCCACCCTGAAAATTGTAAATAACAAATGAATAAGACATATCAACAACTTATTGAATGAATAAATAATAACTGAGTGAAAATTTACCTGTAAAGTCGATTATCTTGGTCATCGAGACCTTCCTCTGTGGAATATCTAGGAAATACTGCTCTCGGCAATGTTCACTGCGAAAATCACGACTACTTTGCAGGTCTGCAAGCGGTGAGGATGATGCAGGGGGGAGTGGAGACAGAGGACGTGCATCTGATGCCCGTTGAGCTGACTGTGTGGCCTGCGGCCGTTGCTCTGCGACCCTTGAAGCTGCTTGCGGGGTCAGGGGACGTTGCTCTGAACCCCTTGCAGAGGACTGTGGGGTCGGGGGATGTGAAACCCGTGGAGTGGGCGCTGTAGAAGGTGGAGCAGTCTTTTGACGCTTTGACTGTCCATCTTTCGACTTCGAACTTTGTTTTGATGTCGAAGCTCCCTCTTTTCTGAAGTATGTCCGTTTGTCTACCATTCTTTACGATATGAAAATAGGAAACATCAAATATTAGCCACATGAAAATCAAATTTCGAACAAATACAAAACACAACAAACAGCATTGGTCCGGACGGACGTACCATTTCTGCGTCCGTCCGGAACTTCAAGGCGAATCAACCGGACAGACGGACTATTGGTTCGTCCGTCCGGATTGTTATGGATGATCCATCCGGACGGACGCACTAAAACTGCGTTCGTCCGGAGGATCATTGTAACTAAAACCTAGGGCAGGCCGATTTCTACCGATTTAACCATACAAACCGAGAAAAATCATTAGGAGATGGACCGAAAATATACCTGGTATGTTTTGCAGTCGACGATTTGGCAAGAGATTTGAAGAACGTTGATGGAAAAATCGAGTATTTCGAACGGTTTTTCGTCCGACCTAAAACTCGTCGATCTGTTATAATCGACGGAAACGGACGGACGGACTAAAGTGCGTCCGTCCGTAGAGTACATATGAATTCATACGGACGGACGGACTAATGTACGTCCGTCCGTAGGTCGAGAATTGCAATACTTTTACCGGACGGACGGGGAAATGTTCCGTCCGTTCGTGCACGTGGCATCGTTTAATTGGCTTGACACGAACGGACGGACGGAAATATAGACCGTCCGTCCGCTGTCTGGCGAAAATGAGGTCCGGACGGACGGAGAGTGAGTCCGTCCGTCCGGCATGTCTATAATTGGAACATTATTCAAAGTACATGTTTTGAATTGAAAAAATTGATAGTTTGTGTTTATAATTGAAAATAACTCGTAGTACATGTCTATAATTGGTTTTTTCCCTTTTGTTTAAAAACAAGTTTTGAGACTAACAAAGTTCAAATTTCGAGTTTTGCTAAAAAATAATTTTACTCATTGTGTAAGGCGATGATTGTAATTTTAAGATTTCTTTTCATCTCTAACTGTTAAATTTGTTGAACTCTAAATTTAGTTTAGAAGTTTTGATTTTTTTATCATGCACTTCTAATCCGACACATAGGAAGCGTAATTTAGCGAGACCCTCCGTTTTAACCAGCTAATATCATCATTCTGTGTGAATGCGCTGCGCTTCCACACACCCCACCCCCCTTCCAACTCTCTTTCTCCTCTCTCTGAATTAGGGTTTGTGTCCACTGTTTCCCCTTCCAAATCCTCTTCTTTTGATCTTTCTATCTTTTATTTTTTCAATGCTACCAATTTCTTCCACGAACTTCATCAATCACTGCCCAGGCATTCTTTTTTCGGTGCGGTTCTGTCCCCGACTCATGCTTTTCATTCACTGCAAATAGAAGTTCGTTATTAAATCGAACCTTCTTCGGTTGGGCCATGGCTCCAACTCGAAGGAAAGCTGCCAGCAAAGCGGCTATCGCTGCCGCCGCTCGCCAGAAATGGAAAGTCGGGGATCTTGTGCTTGCCAAGGTTAAAGGTTTCCCTGCTTGGCCGGCAACGGTATGTTTTAGGATTTCGGATTGTGTTTAGAGAAAAAAAGATTTTTTTTTTGAGCCATTATTTGGTGAGGCTATATTTCACCGACGGCTGTTCATGCTGTATTAATTTTGAGAAATTATTCTGTCGAAATTGGGCACCGTGCTACTGTTTCTTCCTAGTGGGGGTCGGGGGAGGCTCATTGGTAGGATGTGCTGGTGGATCTGTTTGAGGTTTTTATTCTCCTTCTAGACCGTCTTTGCATGATTAGGAAGTTAAAGTATATTTCCGGCAAGGGCTGATTGGGGAAGAATAAGGAACCTAACTTAATTGGTGCTGGTTTTAAGATCTTTTAAAAGAAATACAGGGTTGATAATTTAAAGAAGAATTGGATTACATAAATTGAGATTTGTTTAATGTTTTCAGACATTATTATTGTTACCATCAGAATCAAGAGAGTGGCAGACTTCTATGGTTCACCTATACAGTTGTTGTAGTTGCATTCTTAGTCTTTGGCTATTAGGTTTGTTCCAGTCCGATCCCTCAACAAAAATAACCCTTGGGAAACTTTTTTTTTTTTTGGGTGAATTGTGCTTATGTAATTCAATTGAACTAGAAACTTTTTTGATGTTGCAGGTAAGTGAGCCTGAAAAGTGGGGTTACTCCTCTGATTGGAAGAAAGTTCTTGTGCATTTCTTTGGAACGCAGCAGATGTGAGTCTCACGAAATAGTCCTACTATTTTAATATGTATATTTTTGATGTGCTAGTATAGTTGGTCTTTCTTGTTGGGTTCAAAGTCATAGATAAAGATTTTTTTATAAATATAATGTAGTAGTTAAAATTTTCAGGACAACATTATGAGATCATTCTGCTTAGTATACAGAAAATTTGAATACTATTGTGTTTCTTATGTTAACATCATTTCTCATAATCGTTATTTGTTTTTGAAAAAAAGGGGAATAGAATGATCTTAGAAAAACTTTTCAATCCAAATGAACTTCCATTCCTCGAGTTCTGTATATTTACTAAAACAAAAGTTGTAATTTAGATCTACTTGCAAACAAGACCTTAGTTTCTAGATCTTATCCTCACCTGGTTATGGCGTAAACCTCACTTTAGTAGCTTAATGATAGTGGTATGTGCCTCTCTCATCAATTGAGATTTTTGAGAGGATCAAATGGAAATTTTATGGAGTGTTTTGACATTTTAAAGGCTTGAAAGTAGTTAGTTAATTGTTCTTTCGTCCATAGAGTTTAACTAAGGACATTAACTTAGTATTTAGCATTATTTCTACCAGTGACTAAACCTTTGCTAGGTATGTAAACCTTAGTGTAGTGATAGCAAGTGTAGTTCAAATAATGAATCAAAACTTGGTAAAAAAAAAAAAACAGCGAAGTGGTGACATTATGTAGAATTTCATTTAGTATTGCTATGTTGGAGAGTATAAATTTTCTAAAGTTTTGATCTGTTCTCACTATAAAATGAGCTTCCAGTAAGTATGGTCTCCATTTTTGCACGGCCAATACAATAGGCATTGGCTCCTTATCATATTTAAATTTTAATTTGCTTTGTTTAGATACTTGCTGACTGAAGTAAGCTATATGGCGTTGATTTTGGATTAACATTGTTCCTAATTCTTGTCTAGAAGCATATGTTTCTATCACAAATTGCTCACTGAAGTTTGGTAATGCCAATGCCGGAACTTTGTGCATGGCTTCCTTTAATATTTTAAACAATGCTTCTGCTTCTTTAGATCAATAAAATCTGTCTTTCTTCAACTGAGTAGTGAGTGACACAACGATAGATCATATCCTGATGCAAACTTCCAATAATAGCTTGTCAATCCTAAATCCTCCTAAATCTTGTAAGGGTTTAGGTGTCAACCAATCCAACATTGCTTGAAACTTACTAGGATTTGGTGGCACTCCTTGTTCTGAAATACTTTAGCCAGGTACTCCATTTCACATCTTCCAAACAAACATTTTTTTTTCGTTTACTTATAATTTCTCGTCTAACAGAATTTGTAGTACCAACTTAAGATGCTCAATGTATGATCATTGATTTACTGTATACTAGTATAGGATCAATTAAAACTAAAAATCTTTTTTGAGATATTGATTAAATACCTTGTTCATCAAAACTTGAAAGGATGAGGGTGGATTTGTAAGGCCGAAAGACATTATTAAGAATACATAATGCTCTTCAGGCTGTTTTAGGAATGATTTCTTTTCTTATTCTAACAGGCTGTTTTAGGAATGATTTCTTTTCTTATTCTAATATGGTGATAACTGAATTTTAGATGCAAATCGATAGCACTTTGGCTCCATGTAGTTCATTTGACAACTCTTCAATAACATGAATGGGGAATTTGTCCTCAATTGTTTCCTCGTTTAATGTCTGATAATCTACACATAAACGCCAACTACTATCTTTCTTTTTAACTAAAATTATAGGAATAGAAAAAAAAAACCAAACTTGGTTGAATTATTCATGCATCCAACGTATTTTTACTTGTTTTTGTCTCATGTTTTTGCTCCTGAAGATATATGTGGGGTCTCCCTCTTTCAATATTATTGAGTGATCTCTACTTCTTTGTGGAGGTAGTCCTTTGAGCATACACATATCGTCCTGAACTTGTTTCAATAATGCTTAAATCTCCTATAACTATCCTTCTTCTCTCATTTGATTGGAACACTCTACCTTGTCAAGTTTGATGCGAACTTTGGATATTATGAGATCCGAGACCCTTCAACTAGCAGAATAGTTCAAAGGAACGTCTTTTCAAGTCAAGAATAATAAGGAACTACAATTCTAATCGAAGAATTCGATGAAACTGTAGTTATCAAAACAAGATATTGACCCGAGTCACACCTGTTGGCTGAATCAAAGCTATCAAAACAAGAGTTTGACCTAGACCAAACTCGTTGGTAAGAACTAAAGCTATGAAACGATATTCTTTAAGGGTGACTTGAAAAAAATCGATGTTTTTGCAAAGAACCAAAGTGAAATCTTCTCTAAAAAAAACTCAATTTTTATTTCAAACTTGTTCCATTAAATCGAAAGTGTTTTGCCATTAAATAGGCTACACATTTAACTAAATTAAATGCTAAAATAAAAACGAAAATAAAAGATAAAATAACTAATAAAATCTTGGGATAAGGATCCTTTGCATGATCGGATGTCATCTCATATTTAAATTTCGTTTGAACATGATTTGATTTGATTTGAATAGATTCGGCTGGATGAGATCTCTCCTACGTGATTTGCATACACTTGCATGTGCTTATAAATGTGACTTTTTAATCCTTGTATGAACATGTGTTTGATGCATGTCTTTTTAATTCTTACATGAGCATGTGCGTCGCACCATTCTTTTTAGTTATTCGTGAGTTTGTGCGCCGCATTCTTCCTCATGATTTTTGAAGGATCTTTGTCATATCTAGCTCTAGTCATTGGGCCAACCGTATCTTCAATTGGATTCTTGCTCGTAGGCTTTGCTTGTCCTCAACTTGGATCACATCATCAACCAACTCATGTAGATCTTTATCTCTTTCTAATCCACTTGAATCTTTATATCTTTCTAGTTTGCGTGAAACTTTACCCTTCTCTCTCCAATCCATGAAGATTTATGTGACTTAACTCCGTGCCTCAGTTCTTTTGTTGCCAATTTTGTGGGGTCCACTTCCATGCTACAAAGCTCTTTATTTTCATAGTCATTTTCTCATGTTGTGATGACTCTTTTTCTTGGGTTTTTACGATTAAACCATGTGAAGATTTGTTCATCGGACCTTCTTTATCTTTTAATAGGTCATGGTCCTTGACTTTGAGATTTATCGCTCCTTGGTTCACATCAAAGCTCCACTGCTATTCCTTGTCCTTCATGTTTAATGGTACACATCATGGCTCACAATGAAATCTTTGTTCTGCCAAGGCTAGGATCTCCATTAATTTGGATTATTTTTCCACCCAACGTGCTTTTCATGGTGAGCAATTTTATCATACTCCATTGATTCTAGCATTGCATTGCCAGAATCACATATGAATTTCCCGATTCTAGGATCACATATGAATTTCCCGATTCTATGGTTAAAATTCCTCATAGATTTCCAATTCAAGTAATATCGAAAGAACACTTTTGCATACTCCTCCCTGTATGATTAATCCATTTCCTTTTAGTACTCCATAACTTGATGTTTTGGACCTCTTCTAATGTCGTTATTAATCTTGCTATTCGCTCTTGTAAGGTCATCACTTTTCTTTCAATCGATACTTTTTTTTTCCATTTTTGCAACTCTTCCTTTATTCTCGTGATTTGTCTCTGCCAATCTGCCCTGAATTTTTTAAGTAATTCCAATCTTGTTATAATCTTATGCTTCGTTCAGGAACCGCTTTGATACCTGAATGATAAGATTAAATTGCTAGAATTTGGAAAAATATGTGTGATTCCTCGAAAGCAAATGAATTCTAAATGATGGAAGCCTTTCATTCAATTCACACTTTTGAGAGCCTGATCTCTCCACACTCTTCACGCCAACTTCCTGCCCTTTTTCCCTTCCTTGGTAAATATCTAGCATGAGCTGATAACTCCCTCATACGGATATAACTACGTTGTAGCTACTCTAATTACAACTACTTGTACAACGGTTATCCTCCTTTTCTAGTTCTTCTTGTGTAAGTAAACCTAAAGGAGTTTTATTAGTATATCATCTAAAACTTAGTTCTTTTACTAAGCAGCGCTCTGGAAGGTAAATATTAAGTTGATCAAATCTTACTCTTGATGAGTTATTATTTCATAATAAAATGAATGAATTTTTGGTATCTTTTCATTACTTAAGGAGAATTTGTATTTACATAGTCTCTCATAACCAATTTTTCATGATTGGCCAAAGTGTTGATGCAAATAATAACCAAATACCAAATGAGCCTCCTTCACCAAAGAAAATAAGCATTTGGGAAATCAAAGAAAGAACGCGTGTCTTCCTCTGTTAAGATTTTTTCCATAATTCTTAATAAACCTTTCTAAAAAAGCGCATACAACATTTTTGTGTTTACGAGTCAGTTTCAAGGCAAGAAAGTCAAAATATATATTTTACATGACAATTTTTTTTAGAAGATCCACTGTAATAATAAGAAAATTTTTGCCTGTATGCAAAAATTGACTGATGATATCAAAATCTGACAAATCTGCTTAGGTCGGCTTACTAATGGAATGTCTTAATACATTATAAAGCTTGAATTGTTGGGTTCTGTTATAGTCTGATTTCTCTTCCATGGGTTTTTTTTGTCAAATCTCCATTGTTTGTTGGGTGAAGTATTTTGTCACTTATTTATTTTTTGCACCTGATTCTGTAGTGTATCGGCCTATTTGGGGTTTGGATTCCCATGGAAAAATGCTATTGGATGCATTCATACGTAAAACACTCACTTTATATTTGTAGATCCCATTATGGCAAGTTCTAATTTTAAACATTTAAAACTGTCAATTTTAAGTTTCTTCAACTTTTTTCTTTTCTGGATCTACTTGTTTTCCTTGGTTTATGTAATTGGTTCAATATATCCATTTGTTTCTTTTTGAAGGTGCTCAATGACCTTGACCTATTTTATAATAGTTTACAGAAAGATTTTTTCTCATGGTTTGAGCCTGAGTTTCAGTATGTTGAGACGTTGTGTAATTCTTTTTGGGCAAATTTTCTTTTTGTTTTAATTTGCAGATTTATCTGTGTTTAACCCTTGGCTGTTCTGAATTTAGCTTTGAAATTTTGTGCTATTCTCAAAAAGTGCTGCACTTTTTGATGCAGAGCCTTCTGCAACCCAGCTGATGTAGAATCATTTACCGAGGAGAAGAAACAGTCTCTTCTTGGTAAACGTCATGGTAAGAGTGCTGATTTTGTTCGTGCCGTACAGGAGATCATTGATAGTCACGAAAAACTAAAGAAGTTGAACCAGAAAGATAATTTGAACTCTGAAAATGATGGGAACTCAGTTGACTTACAGACCAATGTTGGGACAAGGGTACAATCAATGACTCCAGAAACAGCAAAGGACATGCAGTGTCCTGCTAAGGATGTAAATGAGCCCATGCTTCCTATTGAAATTGCTTTGGCTCCGCCAGAAGAAAACGGTTTGCTGGATAAAGAACTCTCACTCAATAAATCTGTGGATACTGCTTTAGTCACTGAAACAGCCTTGCCTGTGGTTTATTCTTTGAGAAAAAGATCTGGAGTCATACAATCCAAATGCAGTAGTTTGCAGAGAAGTAGACAAGCAATTCGTAGATCACGTAGTTCATCTAGGGTGGAGTCCCACAGGACACAAAACTTGATGATTTTCCATAATGTTGGTTTGAAGAATGATGAGGATAGTAATTTAGTTTTAGATGGATCTCTGAGGCAGAATAAGAGAATTAGGAAGTCTCCTCATGGCTCTGATTGTGATGATGTAAATTCAGATGCTTTTATTTCAAATGGTAGCATTGAAGACAGTGGTTCTGAGATTGTTACTGTTGACTCTGATAGTTACAGTTTAACTGAAGGCAGCACGGAGACTGGTAATGAGTATTTAGAGGGAGATGTCGAGTTGACCAAAGTGCTTGATCTTCATGTAACACCTGTTGTCATGAAGAGAAAACGGCAACCAAACAGAAAAAGAGTGACTAAAGATGCAACTGAGAAAATCTCTGCACTTGATACGATGGCAGGTGGAGAGGCTGTGAATGACATTAATATACATAGATCAAATAAAGCCTGTGAAAAGATAACCGATATGTGTTGTAAAGAAGATGGAGATAAACATCTGCCATTAGTGAAACGAGCTAGGGTTCGAATGGGTAAATCATCGTCTTCAGAGGAAGAAGCTAAAAAATGTGCTGACGCAGAAGAGAGAAACCTGAAAGAAGCTACCGTTAAAGAGTCTACCAAGAAAAATATCTCTTCTGTGTCAGCTGATGATAGTCTGACTTGTAAAGACTCTCCATTGGTAAATGAAGCTTCAGATAATTTATTAACAACGAAGAGTTTCTCTCAAATTCAAGGAAATGAGTCTCATCCTTGTAATGATAAAAAAGATCAACAGGTCTTCTGCATAGTTGATGGGGAAGCTGCTTTGCCTCCATCAAAACGTCTACATCGTGCTTTAGAGGCAATGTCAGCTAATGCAGCTGAAGAAGGTCAAGCCAGTGCTGAAAGGTCAATTTCTGTAAAAACATCTATAAATGGTGGTTGTATATCACCCAATAAGAGATGTCCCGAGTTGCATGAAAGAAGCGTTGCAGAGGATGAAATCAGATTGCAGAATAATAGTTCATTTGGCGATAAATATGTTCAAGCTGATGAAAGTACCAGTGTAAATCCTAAAATTGTGGAGGACAGGTCAAAAACAACGGTAGAAATAGATCTTTTCTGTCAATCGAAACAAAATTCTAACTCCTACAAACTAGATGTCAATGATATTAGTGTTTCATCTTCTGATAGTCATGTTACTGCGACTGAGGCACAAATTGTGAGAACCCTATCTCCTGGCATTGGCAGTGAACATACTAATGGGTCAAATGAAAAAAAAAAATACCATTCTCTCTCTCCTAAAGATGAAGGGACGGACAATTATTTTGATACAAGCTGTAGTAAGTCCAAGGCTTGTGATAAGCATGTTGATGCTGTAGAGCAGACAAGAATGAGCACAAGTCCTTTACCTAGAAGTGAATCAAATGTGTTGAAGTCCTTCATAGGGGATCCTCGCTGTGATACAAAGTCTTTGGTGCCTCTTCTTGAAGCCAATGGTGAATCCAGTGACTTGTAAGCTTACTTATCTATGCAAATATTTTCTGAATACGACACAGTTTTTGATTTCCATTGCATAAATGTATTTATTTTTTATTTTCTGGTTTTTGGTATCTCGTCGCACTGATTGTCTAAATCAATGTCATAAACTTGCATCATTTCTCCACTTAACTTATTCCATGGCTAGTTTCCTCCGTTAGAGGCAGATAAATATTCAATTTTATTAATGTTACTCTAGTTTTGTTGATGAATATTTTAGGCTTGCCTTTCCGAGACATTTAAAATTAACATGGACAAAAACAAATTTCAGCTATTATGTAATTTATTAAGGTTTAAAAGATTTATTTTTGAATGAGTGTGAAACAACCTTTTGAGATGAATCTTGTAGTATACAAACTTTATAGGAGACCAGCATGCTGCCGGAATCAAATTACTAGCGACTAGAGTGGCAGTTTATTTAAGAGAATGAAGGGTTACAATCTTCAGGTTTTCAAGGGCCTGTCCTCTCCTCTCATCTTCATACAAATTTCAGTACCCATACTTCTATTCCCCTTTATATAGTAGCAATTCCCACGCATTAGTGACTTCTACTAACTACTTTTACAACTACCATTATTATAGTTTACCAAGTATTATTTACCGAACTCTCTGATCTTTATCTTCCTCCTTGCATGTGTAAACCTCAAAGGAGGTTAACGCCTTTTTACCAGTTTTTTCTGGTCCTTGGCTAACACCTCGTCTCCTTAGCTAGTTTATGCGTGTTTGATTCTGTAAATGAATTACTATCTGCACTGATCGAGTTCTTGAAGAAAGAACTACCCACAAAGTATCCTTTATTGAAAATTTAGGTCTATCATCTGTTTTTTATTTCCCGTGTTAACCCTTAATAACAGAAGTTACTACGAAATTCTTTCCAATGCCCCTTGTTGCTATGACATTTACTTAAAAATTACTATGAGAATACTAACAAAAATAGACGATCTGTGTGGTATGGGAGTTGTGGAGAAGTTTTTTTGTTGTCTCTTTTTGGTGCATTGGGAAAAGAACTAGTATTTTTCTTTTATGAGGAATAGGGTTTGATATAGAATCTTTCAAAATCCTTCATCTTTAGTCTTTTTGAGGGTTAAGCCTTTTTTCTTTCTTTGTTTTTTTTTTTGTAACTCACCGTTCATGTATAGTTCTCATTTAACTATATTTTCTTTACTGACAAAAAAACCAGAAATATAGATAACATAAGCATGCATGGTAGCATTCAAGCGTAAGATGTTGAATAAAAATTTATTTTGATGATGCATCATGTACTCCTTTTTACTGTAGCAATTATCTTGATATATCATAGGATGGACTTACTGTTTATTATATATAGTCTTGGTGAATTCAATAACTTACGTAGAAATTTTTTTTTGGCAAGATGCAACCTGGTTTAGACCTCCGCTTTTGTTCTTTTTACTGTTGGATTGCCAGTTTTAATGAGCCACTTTTATCCTGTCTCAGATTGGAAGTGAAAAAGGTCAGTTATAAAGTATCTGAGAAGGCTCAAAGTTACATATCCTGTTCAAATGATCCCCTGAGTGACAAGAATGCTTCGGGTGTCCGTTCAAGCCCATCGATTACTGATGGAGGGGACTCCTGTATAGAGGCATCCTCACCCCATACTTCTATCTGCCATGTCACTACTTCGGATAGTAGTAATTTTCCACAAAATAATAGTAGTTGCAGTCCTGATGTTCATTTACCCAAAAGAAGTTTGGTCGCTCCAGTTGTGGAAATGAAATTGGAATCTTCTACTACTGGAAAACCAAAATATCATTGCAAGAACGTGGAAGGCCATGCTGCTCTTTCATCCTTTGAGGGCATCCTTGGAATTATGACTAGGACAAAAGAGAGCATTGGTCGTGCAACACGAGCTGCAATTGACTGTGCTAAATTTGGTCTGGGACATAAGGTATGAAATTCCTACTTCAATTGAACTATTTTCATTTTTACTTAGTTTCCTGCTTGATATGCTTGACTTCTTAGTTTTTAAGATAATTAGTTCTTCTTTGAGGAAAGTGGTGTCGTGAAACACTGACTTCTCTTGCATGGGAAATGTTTCTACATTTCTAAGTTATAAATATTATTTTGGGCCTTTTAGCTTTCTAGAAATCCTCTTAATTTTTTTTTGACATCTCTGAATAAGCTTCCTAACTTCTCTTCTTGAACAAAAAATGTTTTATTACTTTTAAGTATGACTAAAAAATCATAATGATGATCTTTATAGCGTCTTGGCCAAATAGATGTGGGACACTTAGTTTTTGTTGTGGACCATGGAGAATATTTTATCTTTTTTTCCTTTTTATTCTTCAGCGATAACATGTTGAAAACTAAAAGTTAATCATACGAGCAATCTTTTGCTTATTTAGATTTCTAACTATATTTGATATACTTATTTATGTAGAATAGTGGACAATTTATGACATTTGGTGTTACCTTTGAAGATTTATTTTTTTTAAATTTCTTTCTTACTATGCACATTTATCTTGTCATACTAAATCTTAATTGTTTCGTTGCCACTTATTTTGGAACATATTATTAGGTTTTTGATTGACAAACGTGCTTGTACTTTAAGTATTTTTATGGTATACACTTATTTTTGGTTTCTTTCTTATTGGAAAGAATAAGCTTGTACTTATTTCTTTTGTTCCATGAAAATTTCTTATCCTTCATTAATGCATATCTTTTTTTCTAGATGTTTTTATCCTATGCAAAAAAAAAAAAAAAAAAGATATCAAATGTATGAGTGTTAGATATAGTCACCAAATGATTTTTAGTTTTATTTACAAAGGTATATATGCACCTAATGGGTTTTAGTTTTAGATACAAAGGTATATATGCAACAAAGAGAAATAAATATTTTCTTACAAAGAAAATGTTTACTGATTTTTATTTACGTTGCGTGTTATCTTTCTTTTACAGGACAAGTCTAATATTTACTTCGTCATATATCTTCCCATTTATGTTTTGATTATTGAGTTGCATTAACATGTAGTAATTATAGATGAATATCAAATAACAAGCAGACAAGCCTCATGAAAGGACATCAAGTGGCACAAGATGTGGGGATTTTGAGAAAACAATAGTAGATGAGGATTTATACTCTGAGAAATTTTTTATTAAGCTTAAATGAAGCAAATTAATTTCTTTAGAGTCTATTTAAAACATATAAAAGACGAAAAAAATGCGGTGTCTTGCTTGATTGGTTGTGCTCAATAGATACTTCCAGAAACTAAACAATGTGTTTTACAGTTTTTATTAATTTTTCTAGGTGGTCGAAGCCCTTATCCGAAATTTGGACTCAGAATCAAGCTTTTACAGAAAACTGGACATATTTTTCCTTGTTGATTCTATTACTCAATGTTCTCGTAATCTCAAAGGTACTTAATTTTTATGGTATTCATAGATATGAAAATAGCTTGATGTATGAGATGTGGTTGCGCTGAGATTCAGTTCAATTTTACAGGTGACATTGCTGGTGTATACCCTCAAGCTATTCAATCTGTGCTCTCTCATCTACTGATTAGCTGTTGCTCCTCCGGGACCTACTGCTCATGAAAATCGTAAACAGTGTATTAAGGTTGATTCTAGTTTCATTTCGTGTTCTTATTTCTTCTCGACCCCACATTATTCTTTTGATTTTTATTTTGATTTTTTGTTTTTTTTTTATATTGGCCATTGATCTTCTTTTTGTAGGTTTTGAAGCTTTGGTTGCAAAGAGGAGTCCTTGCAGAATCTGTAATTCGTCACCATATTAGGGAACTCGATTCTCTTAGTGGTTCATCTTCATCTGGTGCCTACTCTCGCCGCTCAGCAAGAACAGAAAGGTCTTTAGATGATCCTCTTAGAGACATGGAGGGTATGCTCGTTGATGAATATGGAAGGTTTGATTTTCTTTCCTTCTACTCTAGTGTTCATACATTCTTCTTAAATACCATTTATTGAGAGTTTCTTGGCAGCAGTAATTCAAGTTTGCAGCTTCCTGGATTGTGTATGCCCTGCATGTTGAAGAATGAAGGAGAGGGTAGTGATTCTGATGGAGGGATTTTTGAGGCTGTCACTCCGGAGCATGATTCGCAGGTTCACGAAGAACATGGGCTGATGCCCATCCTTGAAAAGCATCGGCATATTCTAGAGGACGTTGATGGCGAACTTGAAATGGAGGATGTTGCTCCACCTTGTGAAGTAGAAATGGGTGCCTCGTGTAGTACGGGCAACTTGGAACCTACGAAGACTTCACATGAACATCATTTTCCACTTCCTGTTGCACCTCCACTTCCTCACGAGGTGCCACCCTCATCTCCACCATTACCTTCATCCCCTCCACCATCAGGTCTACCTCTTCCACATCTCCCTCCAGTGCCCCCATTTTCTGGCCGTGATCCTTGTAGGAACGCTGTTGAGCCAAAGTCTTTTGCTGAGACAAATGTGAGCACCTCAGTTTTTTCCCCATTTTACTTCTTTTAGTTAAAATGGAAGAAGTTAAAATCATTTGATAGTTTTTGCTTTGAAATTCAAAACATTTCATTGTTTTTTGCTTTTCCTTGCAGAATATGCGAGGTGGCTTAGCTCAGGCGGTTGGTCAACAGTCACATACATCCAGAGCTAGCCAGAGAGTATGTGATTCAGGGAACTTCCCTGCTAATGAAAGCAGAGATCATCGGCTGCAGAATCCTGTATCTGCCTCTCACTCTTTGAGTAATTTTCCTGTTCGGCCATTTAACGATGCTCATCAAGCTGATGGTGCTCCTTTATATAATAAGGGTTACCCCTTGCCCCACTTGCATCATAACCCATCTAACCAGTTTTATCAAGCTCGTGGAGATCGGAAACCTCATAGGGAAGGTCCGCAATCTTCTTACTCCAATAGATTCCACTATAGGGAAAACATGGACAGAGAAAACTTCCATAATAACCATGAAAGAATGAGAAATAGCTCATATGAATTCCGAGAGAGCTGGAGGTTCCCTGGGCCTTTTTCAGGTAATATATTTGGGATTCCCTAAGGATGTAATTAGCATGTCCCTGCCCTTTCATTCGTTTCTTTTTTTCTTTATTTTAATTAGCTTCACTACATATTCTTGTTTTTCTATTCAATATAGGTCCTTATTCTTCTGATAGATGCCAATCATCCTATGAGTCAGGTGCCTACAATGGACCCCCATGTGAACCACATAGATTACCCGGTCGGGGATTGAGGTTTCCACCGCGAGAAGTGGATTATAGAAATTCAGTTCCTTCTAGACCACCTTATAATGGTCAGATTCCAATATCTAAGAGAGGTATGTTGGACTGCTTAATTTACTTTTAAAAATATGAAAGACGCCTGATTATTGTGTTTGTTCTTATAAACGAGGCTCAGTAGTAGGAGCAGAGATATAAATATCTAAATTCCAAGTAACACTTGATTTTTATTCAAATTAAGGCTCCGATCATCTCTGTTTTAGGTCCAAGCTATTGGCGCCCATGATAGCAAATACAATTTATGGAGTTGGAGGTAATTCACAATTGCATATTTCAGAGACAAATCTTCACATTTTGAGACTTTGGTATGTGATTGGGTGGGGGGCCATATGTTTGGTTTTCTTTATGCTACCTACCTCGTTTCAGGGAAGCTGATTTCTTCTAGGAGCTTAGTCCTGGACCCTAATATGCGAGGAAACACTTCAACTGAGTTCTGCTTCCATGGGGTCGACGTGCCAAAACTGTACATATGTAATATTCCCTCTCTTCTGCACATGCAGGCGGGTAGGCCAGCGGCCATAATAGAAGCATCTAGAGCTGTAGCTAACCGTAGGCTGTTATTGAAATTTGAATTTTTGTTTAGAGTCGAAAAAACAAAAATCAGTTAAAAAGTTTCAGTATAATTTATTTATTTTGGGGGCCTCTCAAATCTCCGGTGAGAAAGTGAAATATTTATTATTAATTTGGCGCTGAAACTAATAGATTTCAATCTAGTTTTTCTTTTTCTTCCTCGCTGTATTATATGTAGGTATTGGAAAGATTATTGATTTTCTTGACCTGACAGAATGAAATAGAGGTGGGGTATTTGTCGTAATAAAATCAAGTCAAACGAGTTACATTTGATCTCATCTAATGATTAAGTTGATGTTAAGACAATCATTAAAGGTTACTCTGAAAATTGTCAGTCCATGCTGATGAGTTCGAAAGGCCTTGGAGAAGATCTAGACAACATTAGTGATGCATTTGATCAAGCGATAAGTGAGATGTTGGTTTAGGAGAGACCTCATTGCATATGCAAGTAGAATCATAAATGATGCGGGAGGAAGATATTCTATCGATGAGAAGAAAATGGTGCATTGTTTGATAGTGTGGATGTACTATCTATTTGGCACCCAGTTTATGGTGAGGGTAGACAATTTCTTATTCCAAGACGCATAGGAAGCACGATGACTAGAGTTTCTAGTAAAGTCTGGTGTCACGTTGTTACATCAACTAGGAGTTGAGAATAGAGTGGCCTATGCGTTAAGTCGCAGGGAGGTGCAGTTGTATGTGACTTCCTTAACACTGTACAATCTGATTTCCAGGGAAACATCGGACAAGATTATGAGGACAGAATTGAAATTCTTCACATCCAACCAAGTATTGGGAGAATATATTCTACACTACGTGACGCCGAGCCAATAGAATTGGGTAAAACTGTTAGATTTGAAATAGTTCTGCTACAAACTGCAAAGAGGATGAATCCCTCCAAGTTGGCCTTAGATGCGGCTTCTTACACCAACGAAGATGGATAAGAGTGAGATGCATGTAGGTTGCCAATTTGGAAGGATCAAACATAAGCTGATCGAGTTCAAATGAAGCTTACGCCCTAGCGTGGAAAAAACTGGAGACGAACGGTGTCATAAGGATTGATCCAGAGCTATAATGGACCATTTGATGTGTTGAAGAGGATAGGCGCAGTGGCCCACAAGTTGGACTTTCCATATAGGTTGAATCTCCATCAAACATATCATGTGAGTTTTCTCAAACCATACCACGAGACCGATTTGTAAATAAATAAATATTCTATGTAATTTTTTTTAACGTGGTAATTATCTTATGATCAACTCTAAGATTTGAGACTAATCACCGCGTTAAATGAGTAATTTTGGTCAAAGTGATCAAATTGGTAACGGTGAAAAACCATCGCGATGATATAAAGATAAATATGATTTAATGATTGAGTTGTGAAAAATAAAACTTAAGGATTTTGTTTAATATAAAGTAATGGTATATTACATAAATTTATAAAATGAAGGGGTAAAAGTGTAAATATGAAAAAATTAGGTTAAAACGATATACCATTTGCTCCCAATTTTTTTTGTGCGCGCCGAGAGAGAGAAGGAGAGGTGATTTTTGTTCGAGAATGTCGTCGAGCTTGGAGGCTAGTGTTGTGCTTGCGGTGCATCAAGCATCAACATTCGTGAAGACGTTTCGAAGGTAAATCATTTAACCCTCCATTTTTAGGTTAGAAGTTAGAGTTTTAGGTTGAGGATGAGTTCGAGCGATCAATCTTGATTCTATTCGATTATTCTAGATATATTGGTGTTTTTAGAATGTATGAAAGTTTTATCGTTGTTTGGAGGCAAAAAATGGCAGGGAAGAACGAGTTTCACGAATGTATTTCACGAACTCTCATTCGCTGGAATCGACTCATTCTAGCAAAAATTGAGAGCTTGAAGGTGTCGACACTTCTTGGAAAGTATCGACTCCTAGAGTAACTTGAAACTTGACCCTAGAGCTCAAAGGTGTCGACACTTTGAGGGAAGTGTCAACCGCTAGTGAAATTTGGATCGAAACCCGAGAGGTTTGTAGTGTTGACCGCGTGATAGAAATTTTGAAAGCGAGTAGACCCGAGAGTTACGAAGTGTCGACCGCGAGAATGAAGTGTCGACCGTTGGTTAATTTTGAGTGTTAATAGTGTCGACCGGTTGGTCGACCCCACTTGTAGTATCAACCGGTGACTTAGAAATGTCAGCCGCACAACTTTAATATTGGGAAAATTTTGTCTCATCGGCAAAGTTTGCGGTCGTTCATAGGTTGTCAGATTGGGTTCCTAGTCCTAGCATAGGACCCACTCTTGTGTCTTCCCTTAGTGTTGAGTGGGATGCTCATGACTTTGGTTTTTTCTTATAGGCTCGGACGAGTTTGCTGATTCCGAGCTAGTGCTAGAGGTTGTAGCTCCTGTTAACTTAAAATGTGTTTAAGTCTAACTATTTTTTTGATGATTGTGATTAATGTGAAATGTATAAATATAAAATGATTGTAAGAAATGAACTTTATTAATATAATTGCAGTTAATTGAGAATGCCGTTTAAAAAAGGTATTATGTTTTCTAACGATTTTGATTAAATGTTGGTAGTCAAGACTTGTGCAAGCAAAATGTCAACCAGAATTTTAATTGTTCTACCAGAATCAACATCGACCGATGGTGGAACCAACTGAACAACGATCGCTGTCAAAGCAGGTTAGAAAGTCATCCGCCAGATATATCAACTAGACAAAACAAAGTCGACCGATGGCAGAACTAATTGATTAATCGACCGAAATCGTCTGTGGAAATTACTTCTACCAGACTCTGACATCTACCAAAATTAACAACGTCCAAAATCAAGTCGCCAGACTCTGACATCTACAGAATTCAATATCGACCAAAACCAAGTCGACCAGATTCTAAAGTCATTCGGCAGATATGTCTACCGAAAGTAACGTCGACCAAAACCAAGTATGACTCTGCAACAAAGTCAAGTCGACCAGACTCTGACGTCTACTGAAATCATCAACAACCAAAACCGAGAATGCTTATCTTCCGAATCAAGAAGACTTCCACCAAAGATACTTTCATCCGATAGGATAACATCATCCGAAATCAAGAAGTCTTCCAAATGGATAACATCATCCGAAAAGAAAATTGTGAATGATAAATCTAGAATAAATGCAATAAGAAACTTTTGATGAATTAACAAATTTCTTTAAAGAACCAAATATAAAATCACAACAATAATAATAATCAACTCCCTTCAAACGAATAAATATTTCTACTATTTATAATATACAAATGTCATTCAAGACTTCCTAAACACATCTTAAACAGTAAGAAAAACAAATTTAATGGCAAATTAATGGCTTACATGTTTTTTTAATGGAAAGAAAACTAACTAGTTGACTTTTTACTCCTTATAGAAGAAAACAACTAATATAGATGATTACTAATGCGATGGGTAGAGAAAAGGAAACAATCAAGGAGAAACTAGAAAGAAAGTTATTATAAATCAATTAAGAAAGTTACCATAATTAATTTTGAAATCCCTAAATTTGGAAAGTTACTATAATTAATTTTGAAACAATCTAAGGAGAAACTAAAAAGAAAGTGTACAAGAAAATTTTGTAATAAAATAAGTGAAAGTGTCTTGTGCTAAGTTTTGAAAAGTGTCTTGTGAGGATGAGCCAGAATTTAGTTGATCATTATCTTACAAGGAAGAAGAAGTCGTGAAAATTTCTATTTCATCTTTTCGATGAGCCAATTAAGAAGATGAATACGTAGAGTGGAAAGAAGAGGTCGATGAGATCTTTGAATACAACAATTATCCAGATAAGTTTAAGATGAAACTTGCTTCATCAGGCTCACTAGCCAAACATCATCGTGGTGAAAAAAATCTTAATATTCAAAGGAGAATAAATAAAGAAAAAGTCATAAACATATGGGAGAGGGTAGAATATTAATGAGAAGAAGATTTGCACCAAAATATCTCTTATCATGTATGTCTACACACACACCATCTTAGCTTGATAGAGGTAATACTTGTTAGAGTATGTGTCCTTTTGATCAAGTTAGAATGAATAGTGAATTATATGCTTGAAAACCAGTATAGAAGACTTTGATTCATATTTAGAAAAGAAGTAACTAGCAAACGAAAATGTTGAGATCTATTTGAAAGATTGTTATTGTCTAAGGGGGGGAAGGGGGATGAATTAGATTTTTTAAATTCAATTTCTTAACCTAATTGTTTTCTCTCTTAGTATACGATTACTAAGTTTACAGCAAACTAACAAGTAAGATAAAGAGATAGAGAGAGAGAAACAACACCAAAATTTTTACGTGGTTCGGCTAACTTTGCCTACGTCCACGCTTCAAGGATTTCTCCCTTGAAGATTCACTACGTCTCTTCCACGAAAAAACTTGATTGGACTTCACGGGCTCCAATCAACTGCCTTTACACTTTGATTGATCTTTACGGGCGTCAATCACAGCCTTTACACTTTTACAAGATGAATACAGTTTGCACACGGCTACACTCTCTCAACAGTATAAATCTCAAGTTAGGGGAAAGTAGAGAGATGTAGAAAATTGCAGAGTATATCTCAGCATTTTTGCTCGTGAGAGTTCAAAAGGAATTTCAGCAAAAGTTTTTCTCTCGAGCTACAGTTCTCCTTTTTATACTTGCGTCTGTAATCTTCTCTTCATCCAGAAGGCTCATTGTTTCCATACAGAAAAAATGTGACCGTTGTGAATAGTCCTTACTCAGAAAAACTAGCCGTTGAGCTCTGGAGTTGCTTTCATTATGGCGGAAGACTTCGGTTGATGTTATTCAATTGGACGACTTCATGATTCAGATGATGTTGTCTATTTGGACGAAGTCCTGATTCGGTTGATGTTATTCACTTGGACGACTTCGTGATTTAGTATCTGGTCGTCGTTATTTTCGGTTGATGTTCAAAGTCTGGACGACGTTGATTTCGGTTGACGTTCAAAGTCTGGGTTCGGTTGATGTTCAAAGTCTGGACGACGTTGATTTCGGTTGACGTTCAAAGTCTGGACGACGTTGATTTCGGTTGATGTTCAAAGATCTGGCGTTAAGACTTTGGACGAGTGCGTCAGACTAATAACTCTGGACGACAGCGTTTTCTTTTAACTGTGGACGACTGCGTCTTTTTTTTTAACTATGGACGACTGCGTCTTCCTTTTAAGCGTGGACGATAGCGTCTTTATTTTGGGTGTGGACAACTTTGACAGTCTCTTAACTGTGGACGACTACGTCAGTCTTTCGCGTGGACAACTGAGACCTTGGACGTTTACGTCTTTCTCTGTTTTCTTTTCACGTGGACGATTGATTTCGGACTATTAACACTTAGGCAAAAATTGTCAGAAAAACTAATGCTCCTTTTTCAAAGGGCATTTCTAGATAAATACGATAAACTCAATAAATCAATTATTTAGCTTATATATTTCATACTAGTCATCATCATCAGTTCATACATTTCTTATTAATAATCATTTTCTATTCTTATATTTGTCATTAAACATTATCATAAAAAATATAGTTACTTAAAACATATTTTAAGCTAACAATCTCCTCCTTTTTTATGATGGCAAATATAAGATGATGATCAACTAAATTCTCCCCCATAATAAGCTCAAAATAATCTCCTAACTCCCCCGTACTCTATGCAACCATAAATAACTAAATAACCATCAATCATATACTTATTCTCCCCCTTTGACATTATCAAAAATGATCAAACAAGGAGGAATGACATTCAACACAGCACAGGAGACATAACAGTAATAAAACTGGAACAGTTGGACATCATAAAAATATCATTCATAAAAAATAGTATCAGTGACAGACATAAATATTAATCCTAGTTCTCAGGTGAAGAAGAAGTATCCCAGCCCATAAGAGCCCTAATTGACTAAGAAAATCGCCCTGAACAGGAGGGGACTCCACTAGAGGAACAATCTCCTCAACCGGAGGAGGAGAAGGAACACTGGCAACAAGAATTGCATCCCCTGCATCTGCCATAAGGATATCAACTGGGTCAGCAAGGGCAGAATCAACAGGAACAGCAGAAGGAACTGGAAGAGTAGGAGCGGGCTGATCAAGAATAGGTGCACAACTTCTGGCTCATCCTCACAAGGAACAGCCTCTTCAGCAACACCAGGCCCAACAACTTGAGCAACAACCAAATGCTCAGAATGTGAAGGAACAGCTGAAGGAACTGGATGAGCTGATACATGTGCCTCTCCACTGCTGTCCAAAGGCTCATCCCCATGAATGGTCACACCATCACTCTTAACCAGAAGGTTACAGAGATCACTAAACTGAGTGATGACACGGGCAGATTCGTGCTGCAATTGACTTTTGACAAGATTGGAATGGAATCTAACCAAAGAGATGACATCATCAATGACTTTGCTATGCTCAAGTTCAGCTTGATCAATGCGATTGTGGACATTAGCAACAGCTTAATTTTGATGGGATTCCATTAGATCAAGGCGTTTGAGCAGACCTTGATTTGCAGCCACGAGTTATTCTAACTGGGAAAGGACAAGTGCCTCAAATTGAGAATGATGAGACAGATACAGGGATTGAAAGGATTCAAGACCTATCCCAAGGCTGGCAATGCTTGCCCTAAGCTCATCCTGTAGTTCCTCAGACATATTATTTCTTGTTGTAGAACTGGGAGGACCTCTAGATCGAGGAGGAACACGTGCTGGCAGAGAAGGTACAAGAGTTGGAGAGGGAGCACAAATTGGACTGGCTGGACGGGGAACATCATCTTGGACTGGAGGGTTAAGATCACTCACTGGTTCTTGAGTGGGAGTAGGGTCATGACAGACTTCTTCAGGAGCTTGAAGAAGAAGAACTGGAGGTGGATGAAGTTCAAGGGCAGGAATGAGAGTGTCATCAGGAGCACTGTCTGCCTCTTCTTCTTCTTCTTCTTCGGCAATGATTAATCTCCTGGAAACACCTCGTTGACCATCTTTGTCCACTAGCTCACCGAGATCATTTCGTGCTATTCCCATTCTGGACAAAGTAGAGGAGGAAAAGAAGTCAGATTTTTTTAGGGATAACAACTTATCAGCTTCAGAAATACTGACACCAAATCGTTGAAAAATCTTCATATGGAGAAGATTGTAAGGTAGAGATTTGGAGGTATTACACACTACTTGAAGCATCCGGTTTAAGATACTGTAGCCAACATTAAAGGGGTCGCCTTTGAAAAATTGACCAAGCAGGAAAAGATCCATGCCACTGACATTGTCCCGATGACCCTCTACTGGTAAGATGTTGTAATGGATCATTTGGTGGAATACACGAGCCCTGAAGTTCAAGTCCTTGCTCTTTAACCGCAGGGGAGCATTGTTGGGATCCTTGGCAATTAAGTTAAGTAAATCCTTTCCAGCTGGTTTCTCAAGAAAAGATGGAACTTTGCCTACCTCAAAAAATCTTCTTGAACTATTCAAAAGCTCACAGTTAAGGATTTCATGGATAACTTCCTGGGTGAGTTCTATATGTCGTCCATAGACATAACTCCTAATAACCAGAGGGCGAAGAGAGTGTTCTAAATTCGCATAGAACATTCGAATTGGGGTTTCATTATAAATAGACTCAGAATTAAACAACCCCATTAAGCCCATCAGCTGTATAGGTTTTTCTAGGTTCAGACCATACAAATCGTGAAAGACGACACCACGAGAATGGATAATAGGTTTGAATTCGAAATCTTCATAATACCTCTTGAAAGCAGCATGATTAGGAACTCGTGATTTGGCCATTCAAGAGGCGGAGGAACAGAGACAGACTGAGCATCCACTTGATGAGAGGTCATTTGCTTTTTCCTCGAGAAGACCTGCGGAGCATGAGACGAAGATGTCATTTGTAGGTATTAGGTTTTCTGAGTAGAGATGGAGATTTGAAGGATTTTGATTGGAGTTGAGTATCAGGGAAGAGTAGAAATTGCCGAACAAGGGAAAAGGGCGCGAGAGGTTTTAGAAGTGATTTTTGAAAGTTAGGGATTTTGAGCCCTTTCGAAGGAATTTAGTTCAGTGGGTGAATGTTCATAGTCAAAGTCCATTGACAACGTCCATTGTTAACGTCCACGATCAACGTCCATAGTGACCACGTTTTCACAGAGAAGGAAATTGTGGAGATTGTCCATTTTGACAACATTGTCAACGTCCATTTGTGACAACGTCTATGTGTAATGCCCCGAATTAACCAACCCGGTTTGCTATTCACACTCACTAAACTGAACTAGGAAATTCTGGAAAAATTTAAAACTTTATCCATCGATATAAAACATTGTCATTTAAATGATTAAAATACTTCAGCGGAATACATTTACGTAAAACAGAGTCATTACGAAAACAGACTAACAAATTTTTAAATATAAAATCGTTCGACACATCTCTGCGACAACTACAGCCAGTTCAACGCTACTGAGCGATCTGGCGTCCACAGAGTCTGTCGTCACAACCTTGGACGACGTACTCGTCTACGACTCTGGACGACAAACTCTGGACATGCGACCTTAGACGTCGCGACTCTGGACGACGTACGCTGAACGAGATCACTTTGGACGATATCACTTCAAACAACGTTAATTTAGACGACACCATTTCGGCAACACTCTGGGCGACAACTTTGGACGATAACTCTTCCACTAATCTCTATGACAATTTTATTATATCTTGGGACAACTGATCCTCGTCGTCCATGGCTACATAAACTTATCGTCCACAAACCACGTGACTTTAACGTCCTCGGTCCACATGACTTCATCGTCCATGGGTTACATAAATTCATCGTCCACGGATGAACATCCATAGACTTACTTAAATTTGTCGTCCACGGACCACGTGACTTTAACGTCCACTGTCCACGTGACTACTTACTTTGGATGACTATTCTTGTCCACAGAATAAGCGACTGTTTTCACTTATAACTGTGGACAACTATTTTCACCTACAGTTTGGACGATTGCTTTTTGTCCACAGAATGGACGACTATTTTCCCTTACAACTTTGGACGACTACTCCTACAACAGAAACATAACTTAACCAATTATACACTAATCGGTGGACAATTCTGACTACAGAAGAACTTATAAAATTTTGACAGCAAACATTCCAAAACAACGTGAATCCATAACTTGCTCAAAATCCAGAAAAACTACAGGTAAAACCAACCATGTTCCGGAGTCAGAATAATTTCAAAAACGTATCAAAACATTTAAACTACCACTGTTATTAAAATTGTCAGCACACATTAGTTAAATATTTTTCCACTAAATTCCACACATACTTCCACTGGTTAAATCGCCTCATTAGTTACCAAGCTGTTGCAAGAATGCACTCCTCCAACTGCCTCTATTCCTTAATATACTCGGAGAACTCACCTGTAGTCACCACTGCACCTACATCACAAAACTCATCTATTAGCCTAATGCTAAATAAGTAGAGCAATAATGAAATGAAATGCTGAAACATAGACCCTATTCATGTAGTTTCTACTCTCACAGCTCATGTTGTATTTATGTTCGTACCCTGTTGATCCCCCTGTTCGATGGGAAGCAGATCATTTTTTCAAAGTATGTAACACTCGACAATCTCGGCCAGGTAATTTTCTTAACCATTTTAATTGTCACCCTTTTATTTTAAATTTAATGCCAAGACTTATTTATTACAAGTTAGTGAAACTAGGTTGGGTGGCAAGTTTGTAATTAAGAAGGATTTTAATTGGTATAAATAGGTTATGGAGATTCTTAAACCTCATTAAAACCTCATTGTAGCCGACATTTCCTCTCTTGGCGATTCCCTTCCTTCCAGAGCTCCCTCTCTGCCAGCTATTCCTTCGCCAGCGACCAGTACTTTAGCCTCCACTTCGACAATCCACGTTCTAGGTAAGATTTAGATAATGTAGTTACTGGGTAGTTATTTAGATCTTTGTCTTCAGCTAGAACTTGAGGTTTCGGATTCTTCACTAACAGAGTAATGGTAGTGACAATCATGATCAGTGTTTAGTAATGGTATTTCCGATTCGATTTTGGACATTTAGATAACAGACCATGTTTAGTTGTTAGACTTAATCCGGTTATTAGGTTTTGGAAGTTTAATCTGTACGCACTAGGTGCTCGACTAGGAAGATTAAAAATATTTATGTTAGATACTAGGATGACTTTTAATTAGGTTTTGATTTAACACTGTAACGTGAAATGTTTTTAGGTGAAGAAGTTTGAAGAGAAGTGCTCAAGTTGCTAGCGAAACCAGGTAAGTGATTGAGTAAGATTTCCGGCCATTAAGGCCCTACATCACAAGGGTACTAGGTAGAAGTTGTCTATAAAGTTTAAAGATTCTCTGTGCTATTGTCTGTTTAGTTATGGTACTCGAGTTGATGTTATGATCCTTTGATGAATGAGTGGCTTGTTCAGTAGTCTGATGAACAAAAATTACTCATGCTCATGCATCATGAATGTTTTCCCCAAGCATATGAAAATGTTTTAAGTGCATGATTTCTCTCATGAACAAGATATGAATATGAAACTTATGCAACAAGGATTAAGAGAGGGTTGGGGGCGGTTTAGCGTATGTCACTGTCCAAAAGGAGGACCATGAATACGACCCGCAATGGACTATGTACACTCTCACTGTCAACCCCCTTTTCGGCACAAATCCTCCCTTAATCCATATGATGAAAACGATGAACATGAACAAGAACGAGAACACGAAAAGATCATGAACATGTGTTTCTTTAACTTGTGCATTCATGCATACATGTTAGCATCGCATTCCTTACTAAGCATTAGGCTTATAGTTTAAACCTTATGATGTAGGTGAAGAACTACCAGGTGAGAATTTAAAGTCTAATGAGGATGATTAAGGCTGGTTGCTGAAAGGTGCTCAGGGTGACAGATTGGTGGCTGGGAAGGCGATTTCAACTCCTGGTTACTACTTTTATCATGTTAGTAAGGTTATGAATACTGAGGTCTATGTAGGATGTTTTCTTGAAACAATGGATACTGGAACCTGACTGACTAACTTCTGAGTTTGAGAATGATCGTGAAATGATAGAATGATCTGTTTTGTTAGAGTCTCTCGCTACACGTATTCTAAATGAGATTATGGTCCAACTGTGTGTTAGTTTATTCAGTCATGTTAAAGTTTATGAAAGTCTGAAAGTTTCCTGTCTATCGGATGAAGTCTAATTGTGTCTTCCATCGGATGAAGTCTTCCATCGGATGAAGTCTTCTATCGGATGAAGTCTCCATCGGATGAAGTCTTCCATCGGATGATGTCTTTTAACGAAATGAAGTTTAATGAGTCACGTGCTGTGCATGTGTCAATCGGTAGAAGTCGATATAAGTCTTGTCGTTTTGTGATCAGATGAAGTTTAATGAGTCACGTGTTGTGCATGTGTCAATCGGTAGAAGTCGATATAAGTCTTGTCATTTTGTGATCGGAATGAAGTTTAATGAGTCACGTGCTGTGCATGTGTCAATCGGTAGAAGTCGATATAGGTCTTGTCGTTTTGTGATCGGATGAAGTTTAATGAGTCACGTGATGAGCATGTGTCAATCGGTAGATGAATGTTTTTCTATTACCGGTAGGAGTATGTATTAGGTCTTGTCGTCTTGTGATCGGAATGAAGTTTAATGGAAAACGTGGGATGCATGTGTCAATCGGTAGGAGCGTGCACCATGCCTTGTCGTGATCGGATGAAGTTTAATGAGTCACGTGCTGTGCATGTGTCAATCGGTAGAAGTCGATATAGGTCTTGTCGTTTTGTGATCGGATGAAGTTTAATGAGTCACGTGCTGTGCATGTGTCAATCGGTAGAAGTCGATATAAGTCTTGTCGTTTTGTGATCGGATGAAGTTTAATGAGTCACGTGCTGTGCATGTGTCAATCGGTAGAAGTCGATATAGGTCTTGTCGTTTTGTGATCGGATGAAGTTTAATGAGTCACGTGCTGTGCATGTGTCAATCGGTAGAAGTCGATATAAGTCTTGTCGTTTTGTGATCGGATGAAGTTTAATGAGTCACGTGCTGTGCATGTGTCAATCGGTAGAAGTCGATATAAGTCTTGTCGTTTTGTGATCGGATGAAGTTTAATGAGTCACGTGCTGTGCATGTGTCAATCGGTAGAAGTCGATATAGGTCTTGTCGTTTTGTGATCGGATGAAGTTTAATGAGTCACGTGCTGTGCATGTGTCAATCGGTAGAAGTCGATATAAGTCTTGTCGTTTTGTGATCGGATGAAGTTTAATGAGTCACGTGCTGTGCATGTGTCAATCGGTAGAAGTCGATATAGGTCTTGTCGTTTTGTGATCGGATGAAGTTTAATGAGTCACGTGCTGTGCATGTGTCAATCGGTAGAAGTCGATATAAGTCTTGTCGTTTTGTGATCGGATGAAGTTTAATGAGTCACGTGCTGTGCATGTGTCAATCGGTAGAAGTCGATATAGGTCTTGTCGTTTTGTGATCGGATGAAGTTTAATGAGTCACGTGCTGTGCATGTGTCAATCGGTAGAAGTCGATATAGGTCTTGTCGTTTTGTGATCGGATGAAGTTTAATGAGTCACGTGCTGTGCATGTGTCAATCGGTAGAAGTCGATATAAGTCTTGTCGTTTTGTGATCGGATGAAGTTTAATGAGTCACGTGCTGTGCATGTGTCAATCGGTAGAAGTCGATATAGGTCTTGTCGTTTTGTGATCGGATGAAGTTTAATGAGTCACGTGCTGTGCATGTGTCAATCGGTAGAAGTCGATATAAGTCTTGTCGTTTTGTGATCGGATGAAGTTTAATGAGTCACGTGTTGTGCATGTGTCAATCGGTAGAAGTCGATATAAGTCTTGTCATTTTGTGATCGGATGAAGTTTAATGAGTCACGTGCTGTGCATGTGTCAATCGGTAGAAGTCGATATAGGTCTTGTCGTTTTGTGATCGGATGAAGTTTAATGAGTCACGTGCTGTGCATGTGTCAATCGGTAGAAGTCGATATAGGTCTTGTCGTTTTGTGATCGGATGAAGTTTAATGAGTCACGTGCTGTGCATGTGTCAATCGGTAGAAGTCGATATAGGTCTTGTCGTTTTGTGATCGGATGAAGTTTAATGAGTCACGTGCTGTGCATGTGTCAATCGGTAGAAGTCGATATAAGTCTTGTCGTTTTGTGATCGGATGAAGTTTAATGAGTCACGTGCTGTGCATATTCTCTTCGGCTAAGTGTCTTAACGTTTTCTACTTATTGGGTTTTCCGCTGTACAGTTGAGGATTAAAGATAGAATTATAATCACTGAGAGAAAATTTAAAATTTCCCGTAATTTCTCTTGGTTCAGTTCGATGTTTTGGGTAGCAAAAAAAGAAAACCGGGTCTGGCAGACTCGGGGTGTTACAAAGTATGTATCCTCTGACTCGATTAAGGGGCAGATTAATTGCTTTAATAGTTAATCTGATTCAAAATAATTGTTCTTGATCCCCCTGTTCGATAGGAAGTGGATTATTTTTTCCCAAAGTATGTATTATCTGACTCGATTAAGGGGCAGATTAATTCTCTTAATAGTTAATCTGTTTCAAAATAGTTGTTTTTGATCCCCCTGTTCGATGGGAAGTGGATCATTTTTCCTAAAGTATAAATATTCTCTGTCTCGATTAAGGGGCGAATTAATTCCCTTAATAGTTAATCTGATTCAATCTGCTCATGTCTTACCATGCCATTATATATGTAAATTCATTTTCGTATTCTTTCAAAAACATGATACATACCAAACTAAAAATCATACAAACATACATGAACCCTACTGTCTTGTGATGTAGGCCCGAAGGCACACACACACTCTACTTACCTGGCTTCCTGAGAGATTCTTAGTTGTAAGCTACTTCGAGAGTTTGCTCACCTAAAATCATAAACACAACATTAACTTAACTTCTACTAGCTTCATTCATCAAATTTGCAAAAGGAAACTATTGGTTCATTCCAAACTAACTAAACTCGGGTTATCTAGTTTTTGTCTAACTTCCACATTGCATAACTAGTTCTATGCTTGATCGTTTCAGATGACTCAAGCGGCTTTGGACTATTTGAGTGTCTACTAACTGAAAGATCAAGACCGTGTAACCATATAATGTAGTTGGCTCGGTCGTGGCTCACCAAAACTCAAAACTGCCCCAAAAATAGCACACTCAAGATTCTCTATTTTATTCCACCATAAACCGTTCATTAATTAAATCTTCACTAAATTTCATTCTAAACCATCCAAAAATCTAAGGAAGCTAGTTGGGAACTCTGATCTTCGTGCATTCCCCAATTCAGCAAAAAATTCGAATCAAACTCTTACTCACAGCACTCACAAAACACTCATTCTACAACCCCTCTATTATCTAACCACTAAACAACAAGAAATCGAAGTAAAACTCACCTAGGTTGAACAAATCGGGCAGGGGAATCGCCGAGAGAAACCTGTCGAGCTGAGCACCGAAAAGGGAAAGGAAAATAGTGGCGGCTAAAACCCTTAGCTAAACCCTCATTTATATCATATATTTCACAAATTACACATATGCCCTTGACTAACTAAACTTTAACTTAACCATTGTTTCTCCAATTTCCCTTCATTAGCATACACAAGCAATTAGTCATATCCCTCTTAATTCCATAAAAATGTACACCACTAATGTCAATTCAAGTCGATAATTGTCGGGTGCTACACTATGCCTTCATTGACCAATCTGCTCTATTGCTCAATATTCTCCAACAGAAAAAGAACCTCAGTTTTTCTCAATCCGAATGAGACCTAACATTATTATAATATTATTGAAGGTCTTTTCATCTAATGGCTTAGTGAAGATATCTACTAGCTGATCAACAAAATTAACAAATTCTAAGGTGATATCTCATTTTTGAACATGATCTCTAATAAAATGATATCTAACCTTGATGTGTTTTGTTCTAGAATGTTGGATAGGATTCTTTGAGATGTTAATGGCACTGGTGTTGTCACACCGAATGAGAATCCTATCATAGAAAAGATTATAATCTTCTAGAGTTTGCTTCATCCAAAGCATTTGAGCACAGTAACTACCAGCAGCAATATATTCACTCTCGACAGTTGAAAGTGCTACAGAATTCTATTTCCTAGAATACTAGGACACAAGAGATTCTCCTAGGAACTGACATGTTCCACTAGTGCTTTTTCTATCAATTAGACTTCCTGCATAGTCTGAGTCTGAATATCTAATTAAATCAACTGAGGTTCCCTTCGAATACTACAAACCTAAATCAGAAGTCTCACTTAAGTATTTGAAAATCCTCTTGACTGCACTAAGGTAGGATTCCTTAGGGGAAGCTTGAAACCTAGCACATAAGCACACACTGAATAGGATATCTAGCTTGCTAGCCGTTAGGTATAACAGAGAACCAATCATACTATACTTCTTAATATACACACTTATCCTGTTTTCATCTTTGTCTAATTTTGTAGTTGTGCTCATGGGAGTTCTAGAGGACTTGTAGGAGTCTAACCCAAATTTCTTTAAGAGCTCCTTGATGTATTTTTCTTGACAGAAGAAAATGCCATCTAGAGTTTGATTAATCTGAAATCCTAAGAAGAATTTTAATTCCCTCATCATGCTCATTTCAAATTCACTTTGCATTAGGGAGGAAAACTCATCACACAAGGAGACATTAGTTGAACCGAAAATAATGTCATCGACATAGATTTGAACTAAAAGAATGTCTTTGTCATTTTGCATGGTAAATAAGGTTGAATCGTTTTGCCCTTTTTGAATTTCCTTTCCTCGAGGAAATTCTTCAACCTATTATACCAAGCTCTAGGAGCCTGTTTAAGTCCATAGAGAGCCTTTTTGAGCTTATATACATGATCAGGTTTGTCAAAAACTTCAAATCTTAGGGGTTGTTCTACATAAACTTCTTCTAAGATATAACTATTTAAAAATGCACTCTTAACGTCCATTTGAAAGAGTGTGAAGTTTTTGTAGCAAGCATAGGTTAAGAGCATCCTAATAGATTCTAGTCTAGTTACGGGTGCAAAGGTTTCCTCAAAGTCTATTATTTCTTCTTGATTGTAACATTTGACAACTAACCTAGCTTTGTTTCTAATAACAACACCATTTTCATCCAACTTATTCTTGAAAACCTATTTTGTTCCACTAATGGGATGATTGTCTGGTTTTGGAACAAGTTCCCAAACATTGTGACGACCCCCTTTTTACGATCTGTCACCTTCCGGTTCACCCGCGCGGACGTACAATCATCCGGGTTCCGGTTCGTACAGCGATCGTACATAAACTTACACATCCGGGTCATCACAATCACCCCACCTCGGGGGCCCAACGTCCTTGTTGGCCACATTTTCGGTTGGGTACAGGCTTTGATACCATTTGTAACGACCCATTTTCCCAGCAAGATATTGTCCGTTCTGGGAATTGAGCTGTAACCCAATATCCTCCCCTCACGGCTTTGTTTGGTGAGGACTTCCCAGTCGGTCACCCAACCTCGTACTACTCTCGCCGAAGCACTTTTAACTTTGGAGTTCTTATGGGATCCGTTGCCAATCGTACTCCAAAATACGTCTTACTATCTTGGGAGGGTTTCCTTACATATGTTTCATTTCCATATACTTTGTTGACTTAACTTATGTTTAAGTCTAACGATGTTTTTGATGATGTATTTTCAATTATGTGTAATTTGATTAAGTTAATTATATCAGATTAATAAATTGATTAATAAGTTAAATATTGTCCCTCATATATATATTTCGAAATCTTCAGTGGAAATGCCCTTTGAAAAGGGTATTGTAGTTGTTTAACAATTCTGTTAAGTGTTTAGGGTGTGATAGCAAAACAGTGCTGAAAATGATAAAATAACACATCCACCGCTGGAATTCAAAGAACACATCCACTGCCAGCTAAACGAAAAAATTGCACATCCACCGCTGGGATTCAAAATCCACATCCACCGTTGGTTTTTTAAAGGCTGCATCCACCGCTAGTAGAAAATGATAAAATAGTGCACATCCACCGCTAGCATTCAAAGGTGACATCAACCGATAGCTAAACGACAAATTCTGAAGACATCAACCAATAGCTAAACGACAAATTCTGAAGACATTCATCGCTAGCTAAATGACAAATTTCTGAAGACATCCACCAGTCGAAATTTCTGATGACATCCACCGCTGAAATTTCAAAGGAGACCTCATCCGGTGAACAGTAACCTCTGAAGACATCTACCGTTAGATTTTCAAAGATAACATGCACCGCTGGTCTCCAAAGGCGAAGTCATCCTGTGAACAATACTTTCCGCGAAATTCAAATTACCGCGAAGCTACACTGATAGTCGTCCAGAGCCTTAACTCCTGTCCATTAATGGCGAAGCACGAAAGCAACTTCAGAACGAAACGGCTAGCTGTCTAAGTACGGATGCTTCTCCAACGGTAATATATTTCCATATCCAGAAAGAAGCATTCAATGAAGAGAGCCAATTACAAACAGAGTATTTAAGGAAAAAAGAAGCTCGGGAGAAATAACTTTTGCGAAAATCATTGTTGAGCCCTAACGAGCAGAGTTTTGTAAATCACTCTGTAATCTCTTCTACATCTCTCTGATTCTAAACTTGAGATTCAATATCTGAGAGAGTGTAGTTTGTGCTGAAAAACTACATACTTACAATTTTGTAAAAGGCAGTGGATTGTCGCCCGTGAAGAACAATCTTGTTTTGTAAAAGGCAGTAGATCGACGCCCGAAAAGTTTGATCTGGTTTTCTCGTGAGGAGAAGGAAAGAATCTTCAAAGGGGAGCCTTGAAGCGTGGACGTAGGCAAGCTTAGCCGAATCACGTTAAAAACTGTGGTGTCAATTTCTCTCTCTCTCTTCTTTATTGTTTGATTATTTGTTGTTTTCTTATCAGTTGAACATAAGAGAGAAATTGATTAGATTAACAAATTAAGTTTAAAAAGTCTAATTCACCCCCCTCTTAGACAAATACGATCCATCAATTGGTATCAGAGCTAGGTTAAATATTGTCTAAGATACTATTACAATGGCATTCAACACAAACTCCACACACGTAGAAGGTCAAGCTATTAATAGACGTCCTTTTTTTATGGTAGTGATTATATATACTGGAAGGCAAGAATGAGAATATTTTTTCAAGCCATGGATTATGAGATCTGGAACTTAATAGGGAATGGTCCTTTCAAGGCCATGAAGACTGAAAATGAAATCAATATTCCTAAAGAGTCTCATGAATTAACAGATTCTGACAAAAGAAATCTGAGCCTAAATGCAAAGGCCATAAACACTTTGTACTGTGCTCTAAATAGAGATGAATTTAATAGAGTACAAGGGTGTGAGAGCGCTCAAGAGATTTGGCACCTTTTAGAGATCACACACGAAGGCACAAATCAAGTGAAAGAGAGCAAACTGAATATGCTTATACATGAGTATGAGCTATTTTCTATGCCTAAAGATGAATCTGTTTCTTCTATTTTTACAAGATTTACTAACATAACTAATTGTTTAAAAGCTCTTGGTAAATCCTACTCTAGTGAAGAACAGGTCAGGAAGATTCTCAGATGTCTTCCAAGAAGTTGGCAGCCGAAGGTGACTGTCATTCAGGAAGCAAAGGATCTCAAAATTCTAAAACTTGAGGAGCTCATTGGATCACTCATGGCGCATGAGATCACAATGAGGGCAAACGAGAAGGAGGACCTCAAGGAAAAAGAGGTTACAAAAAGAAAGGATATTGCTCTAAAAGCCTCCTCCAGTAAACAGGAAGTCTATGAGGAAGAAGAAGAAGAAGATGATGAGGATATAGCTCTCATCACTAGGAGATTCAGCAAGTTTCTCTGAAGGAAGAAGCTGCAAGGGAGAAGTTTTCCCAGGAATGAAAGGCAACCTAAAGACAAGGAGATTACCTGCTTTGGGTGTGGAAAGCCGGGTCACATGAAGACCGATTGTCCACAAGCTAAAGGCCCCAAAAAATTCAAAAAGAGGGCAATGAAGGCCACTTGGGACGACAGTGAAAGTGATACTTCCTCAGAAGACAAGGAAGTTGTCAATCTGTGCTTCATGGTACACGAAGATGAGGTAAGTCATTCTTCCTGTGATAGTGATAATGATGAGGGTGATCTAATAGATACTTTCAATGACTTAGTTAAACATTATAGTATGTTCAAACCTAAATATAATTCTGTGAAGAAAGAAAATGCAAACTTGATCGATGAGCATGCTAAGAAATGTAATCTGCATGAAAAGGAAATAATGGACCTTAAGTGTAGAAATGAAAAACTGAATAATCTTATTCTTTGGTTCACAAATGGTACCAAGAACTTAACCTTGCAGATAGGAAATTAGAGAGCTACTCATGATAAAGCAGGTCTAGGTTATGATAAGTTCAATAAAAAGAAAGCTTTTAAGAACTTTTTTGTTAAACCAACTATCTGTCATGCTTGTAATGAAGTAGGACATAAATCGTATGAATGTCCCTTGAAATTTAGTAAGAAATCAAGTTGGGAACTTCAATGGGTTTCTAAGGGAACCAGACCTAACACTAGGACCCAAAAGATTTAGGTACCTAAGAAGACCAATTGATGAGTGTTTTGCAGGTTGACTGTTCTCCCGGGAAAAATCAATGGTATTTCGATAGTGGATGCTCGAGACACATGACGGGAGACTCAACAAAGTTTGCTGTTGTCAACAAGAAGAAATGAAATGTCACTTTTGGTGGAAACCAAAAGGGTAAGATTGTTGGTATCGGTAACATAGGTTGTAACACCCAGATTTACGGGATTTTTGTAATATATATGAATAATGGCATTCTTGTAATTATATTGAATTAAGTCGTTTTTGTAAAAAGAAAGCGTTATTATGATCCTAATAATTAATATGGATTTTAAGCAAATTTTGGAAATTTTAGGAGTTTAACGCTAATTTTACAAGAATTACGTTTATCGTAATATAAAGGATACGTTGGTAAAAATAGTAAACGGGGTCCGTTTTGCGTACGGACAGTTTTAATTGAACCCTAGTAATAAGTTGGAGTTATTGGCGAAATATAAAAATTTGGAGAAACCGAATCGTCGGTTAATTAACGAAACAAAGGACGGAACAAATAGAAAATCAAATGAAGGGCAAAAAGGTAATTTGCCAAGTCAAATTTTAATTAAAAAAAATTCTCCTTCTCTTCTCCCTCATTCACGATTTCCCTCCTCTGTGATTTTCTTCCAGGCGATCTCCTCTCCTGGCGTTCTCACTTCCGACGCCCGTTCTTCCTTCGATTGACCCGCGTTCTTCCCGTTTTCTTCTCCAATCCCGACCCTAGGTACGGTTCTAAGGTTTTAGGATGGTTTATTTTGATTTTTACGGAGTTAAAACGATTAGGGTTTCGTTTAGGGTTTTCGTGAAAGAGTCGAGTTAAGCTAGAAATGGCTAGGGTTGCCTTATTTATGACTTGGTAACCGTATTAATGGCATTGAAGGTGATTAGACGGATTAATGGCCATTAATATGAGTTTTTGAGTTGTTGTAAAACTTGGAAATCCCCATTAATGGAGTTTTATGAACAACGAGCTCAAAGTGCTTGATAAAATGTTTCAAAGAGCTAAGTTAGAGTTTTGGAGATTTCCTTAGTTAAGGTTTCATTAGTTTTGACGTTTAATGGTTTAAACGCGTTTTAACGACAAATATTGTGAATTTTCTTAGGTGAACAATGCTCGTGGACGGAGCTTGAAATTCAACTCGCACGAGGTAAGTTCTCGTGACTTACTCTGGCCGATCAGCCTACACCGTATATCGAAGTCGCGTCGAGGGTTATTGTGGAATTGATTGTTTAAATGCTTTGGTTAGGTAGTTAGGATTAGTTCTTTTATAGGATATGCTTTTAATTGTTTTTATTATCTCAATGGTACATATGCTGTATGTTTACTTTAAGCACGTAATTGTTCATGCATCACAGTTTTCAATTATGTATAGAAAATGAATTTCCGCACTATGTTTTAAAGAAAATGGCGATGTGGCCTGAAAGGGGGCTATTGACCTATTGTGAAGGCTGAGAAGGGTCGGTCACAATAACGCATCAAATAAGAACCCATGTATGTATATGATCATGCGAGGTGGGGCTCAGGCATGGCTGTGCGTGTTGCAAGCATGTACCTCCCTCCGCTAGGTGGAAAGGGTTGTCCAACCGCAGGATGTGCCCTCTCCATTTAACGGGTTGAGATCTCAGTAACAACCTATGTAAAGATAAGAAAATGTTGCATGATTTCTGAAACTCATTGGCACAACATGCATTTGCATTTACGAAACTTGCTGAGCCTTTAGCTCATAGATTGTCTGTATGGTGTAGGTGATCTTGACATAGGTGAGGACGAGATCCCTCCACCCAAGGAATGATGCAGTTTAAGGAGGATGGCCCGTGGGAGTGTGCTGGTCAGTCGAGGCGCCTTTTGACCCGTGGGGAAGTGAATGTATGTTTTTGGAACGTGATAATCTGATAGAATGATAGTTTATTTGTATAGATAGAACATTCTAGAATGATTGGTTCAGGATAGTAGTTAAAAGATGTTTTGATGTTTTGATAAACTAGTTTTATAAAACGTTTTACTGAGTTTTATTTGGACTTTATAGAAATGTTTGGAGATGTATTAGGTTATGCATGGATATGCTCGAGTTTTTGAGCTATCCACGCAGTTGGATTTCGTAAAGTTCGTTGCAAGTTGCTTAAGTTTAGGATAAGTTTCGGTTGAGTTTAAATTATGATGTTATTGTGTTTATTGGTGAAGAAGATAAATTTGTGAAGTTGTGTGCAGGGGAGGAAGGAAATAGGAAAGAGGTGGCTCTCTGGAATGAAAATTCCAGAGAACCTGCTGATCGATCGTCATCGATCGGCAGGCGATCGCCACTTTCTGGAATTTTCCAGAGAGTGGGGCGATCGATCGCCCATATGTGGGGCGATCGATCGCTCCTAAAGTTTTATATGGGCGATCGATCGCCACAATCGCCCCTCAGTTTTGCAATGGGCGATCGATCGCCAAGCAATGGGGCGATCGATCGCCCCTGCCTTTTATGGGACAAATGTCCTTTCTGCCCTCCAAGCTTTGGCCGATGATTTAATTGATTTTAATTGTTTTATTTCAATTTTTTTAAGTTTTGTTTAATTGGTTTTGAAAATAGTTTTCGAACGTTTTTAACAATTTAGTTAACGATTTTAATTTTTGCTCAAAGTTTACAAGTTTATAGGATAAGGATAAAAAAAAATAATACGAGAAAATAAGGGTACAGTGTTAGGGTCGCTACATAGGTAATCCTTCTAATCCTATCATTGAAAATGTTCTGCTAGTAGAAGGGTTAAAACACAATCTGTTTAGCATTAGTCAATTATGTGACAAAGGATATAAAGTGATATTTAAATCAAATGAATGTATGATTAAAGATGTAGCTAATAGTAAAATTCTGTTCAAAGGGTATAAAAAAGAGAATGTGTATATTATTAATTTGGATATCCTTGAACTTGTTGATGAAAAGTGTTTTGTTGCTAACTTGCTGGTTGATAGTTGGACTTGGCATAAGAGATTAGGACATATATGTATAGATACCTTAGCTAAGATTACTAAGCATAATTTAGTTAGAGGGATCCCCAAGATATCCTTTGAGAATGATAAGGTCTGTGAAGCCTGCCAAATGGGTAAGCAGATCAAAAGTTCCTTTGCATCGAAGAATGCAATCTCCACTTCTAAGCCTCTTCAACATCCTCACATGGACCTCTTCGGTCCTTCTAATATAGCCAGCTTAGGAGGTAAATTCTATGCCTTTGTCATTGTAGATGACTTCTCTAGGTTCACATGGGTATTCTTTCGTAAGTCCAAAGATAAAACTTTTGATACATTCTCTGACTTTAGGAAAAGAGTTCAAAATGAAAAGGAGCTCACCATAGTTGCTATTCGAGTGATCATGGTGGAGAATTTGAAAATAAGAAATTTGAACTCTTGTGTCTCAAGTATGGAATTGAGCACAACTTCTCCTCCCCTAGAACCCCTCAGCAAAATGGTGTTGTTGAGAGGAAAAATAGATCTCTCCAAGAGCTTGCTAGGACTATGCTTAATGAAAACTCCATTCCTAAATATTTCTGGACTGAAGCTGTTTCAACAGCCTGTTATGTGCTTAATCGGGTCTCTATAAGACCTATTCTTGAGAAAACGCCTTATGAGCTCTGGAATGGAAAAACTCCCTCTGTCAAATATTTTAGAGCCTTTGGTTGCAAGTGTTTTATTCTTAACACTAAGGATAACTTAGGAAAATTCGATTCCAAATCTGATCTTGGAATTTTTCTCAGTTACTCACTTTCGAGTAAAACTTTTAGAGTGTTCAATAAGAGAACTCTAGTTGTAGAGGAATCTGTTCATGTCAACTTTGAAGATGACCCCTCATCCCACAATCAATGTGGATGAGGATGATTCTTTAGAAAAGCATCTAGATTCTCTTTCCCTAGATAATCCTACAGATACCCTTCAAGGAGAAAAATCCCTAGAACCTTCTTCAAATTCTCTAGATATTGTTCCTGTCAAGGATGTAAACTCTGCTCTGCCTAGAGATTGGAAGTATGTCAAAAATCATCCCTTAGATGAAGTCTTAGGTGATCCTTCCTTAGGAGTAAAGACTAGATCATCTCTTAGGAACCTCTATGTCAATGTCGCATTCATTTCTCAAGTAGAGCCTAAGAAATTTGAAGAGACCGAGAATGATGATAATTGGATTTTGGCTATGCAAGAGGAGTTAAATCAATTTGAAAGGAGCAAGGTATGGGAACTTGTTCCATGGCCTAAGGATCATCCTATCATTGAAACTAAATGGGTTTACAAGAATAAAATGGATGAAAATGGGATTGTTGTAAGAAACAAGGCTAGACTAGTTGCTAAGGGATACTCTCAAGAAGAAGGTATTGATTTTGAGGAATCTTTTGCCCCTGTAGCTTGATTAGAGTCAATTAGAATGCTCTTAGCTTTTGCTTGCTACAAGAACTTCACATTCTTTCAAATGGATGTAAAGAGTGCATTCTTAAATGGTTACATCACTGAAGAAGTTTATGTTGAGCAACCCTTAAGATTTGAAACCTTTGATAAACTCAATCATGTATACAAACTTAGAAAGGCTCTTTATGGTTTAAAACAAGCCCCTAGGGCTTGGTATGATAGGTTGAAGAATTTTCTTGTGGAAAGAAAATTTAAAAAGGGTAATACAGATTCAACTCTATTTACCAAGCAATCGGATAATGACATACTTATAGTTCAAATCTATGTCGATGACATTATTTTTGGATCAACTAATGTCACTCTGTGTGATGAATTTTCTTCCCTAATGCAAAGTGAATTTGAAATGAGTATGACGGGGGAACTAAAATTCTTCCTAGGATTTCAGATCAGTCAAACTCTTGATGGCATTTTCTTCTGTCGAGAAAAATACATTAAGGAGCTCCTTAAGAAATTTGGTTTAGAATCTGCTAAATCCTCTAGAACTCCCATGAGTACCACAACCAAATTGGACAAAGATGAAAAAGGAAAATGTGTAGACATTAAGAAATATAGAGGTATGATCGGTTCTCTATTGTACCTAACAGCTAGCAGGCCTGATATTCTATTTAGTGTGTGTTTGTGTGCTAGGTTTCAAGCTGCTCCTAAAGAATCCCACTTAAAATGCAGTTAAGAGAATATTCAAATATTTGAGTGGCACTCATGATCTAGGATTATGGTATCCTAAAGATACTTCTTTTGATCTCATAGGATACTCTGATTCTGATTATGCTGGGAGTATAGTTGATAGGAAAAGCATCAGTGGAACATGTCAATTCCTTGGTGAATCTCTTGTTTTCTGGTACTCCAAGAAGCAAAATTCTGTTGCACTGTCAACTGCTGAAAGTGAATATATTGATACGGGTAGTTGTTGTGCACAAATGCTTTGGATGAAGCAAACTCTAGAAGATTACAATCTTTTCTATGATAGGATTTCTATTCGGTGTGACAACACCAGTGCCATAAATATTTCCAAGAATCCAATCCAACATTTTAGAACTAAGTATATCAAGGTTAGGTATCACTTCATCAGAGATCATGTTCAAAGAGGTGATATTTCTTTAGAATTTGTCAATTCTGTAGATCAATTAGCTGATATCTTTACCAAGCCTTTGGATGAAAAGACCTTCAACAATATTAGAATACGGTTACATCTCATTCGTGTTGAGGAAAACTGAGGTTCTTCTTCTGTTGGTAAATTTTGAGTAATAGAGCAAATTGGTTAATGAAGGCATCGGAAGATATGCATCATCCATTTACTATCGGAAGAAGTATATCTACCGATATGTATCGGAGGATATATTCTTTAATCTGATGACACGTGTCACCCATTGGGCGATATCGGTGTTACTAGTTTGTCTTCTTATATTCGGGCGAAGCCCTAATTTAAACTCATCTGTTTGAGACGCTTCATAATTTTCAGTGCTCTTTCGAAAACTCCTGCCCTATCTGTCGTTTCCTCACTTCCTAATCTTCCTCTCCTTCGAGTTTTCGCATCCAGAAAGCTGTTTCATCGATCATGGTATCTTCATCTCGCGATGTTCAAGAACCAGCTAAGAAAAAGGCCAAGGTTTCAGTTCGTTAGCCACTGAGAACTTCCTCATGCAACTCAATGGCCGTCTCTCTACTTCTTTAGTCAAGTTGCCGAAGAGAGGTATCACAATGATTTAAGCTTAAAACCCTTATTCCAAGTCGAGGTATAATGTTTGAGGATATAGATGGCTTCGATTTAGTTGAACCCTTGAAATGTCTCGGGTTATTGGGGCTATTAGATGTTGAATCTTTTTACTACCCTGTTGCCGTCCAAATGTTTTATACCAACCTTAGCTATCCTTCGGATTTCTCTACTGTTTCGAGCTATGTGTATGGAAAACACATAGTTCTAACCTCACAATTTATTAATGAGCTTCTGGAGAGTCCTCATTTGGATAATCACATCAAGTTCTTTGAGACAGGTTCTGAACCCCCACTTCTTAACTCTCCACAGGGTCGCCAGTTTTTGAAGACCATTGCTCTAGACCCAACTCACATCCCTAGTCGTTTGAAGAGCAAGCATCTCAATATCAGGGCTCGGCTCTTTCATCAGATGATAGGATACAATATCATTCCAAAGGGAGGTCACTACGATGATGTGAGTGGCATGGAACTGTTTGTTCTTTATGCACTCTACCAAAAGGTCCCCTTCGACTTAGGGTTCATAGTGTTAAAAAGGATGATCCAAAGTGTCTCAGCCAGGGCTACGTCTCTGCTCTACAATCTACTTCTCATGAAGATTTTTGAGAAGTTTGAAGTAGAATTTCCAAGAAAGATGATCCCTTCCGCCTTCAACCATCCAGCTACTACTCGATCTCTACTTTGAATAGAATGGGGATCAAAAAGACCAAAAAGGGTGATTTTGTGCTGGATGCGACCCGCAAGAAGGTCTTTAAGGCAACTACTGCTCGGTTGGAGAAAAGGAAGCTTATCCTACAGGAGGATGAGTCTCTTCGTGAAGGTGTGGATGAATCTGAAATCTCTGCCCTTGCTGATTCTCCATCATCTTCTCAGGTGTCACGCTTTATTTTTCCTTCTGCCGTTCCATCTTATACCCTTGTGGCACCTCCTGTTCACCCATCTATGCCCCTTCTACCTCCAGAGAGTCCAACTTCTCCTTCACCTACTCCTCTTTTGTCATCTCTGGCTTCTCCACCTCTTCTTTCTCCGGTTCCACCCACTGCTCCTCCAGTCCAAACCTCCTCAATTCCAAACCTTCAAATTGCTCCTCAAACTCCAAAGACCTATTAGAGGAGATCATTCATAAGTGAGGAACAGTTCACTGAGTTAATGACCCGCATAGAAAGCTTCGGCACTGCTCTCTCATCTGTTAAGGATCAGATGAATAAATCTTTAGATGCCAAGCTCACTAAGAGCAGATTGGACATGAGCATTGACCTTGACTCCGTTCAGGACAGGTTGACTAAAAGGATGAATCGTCTTGAAGGCTCTTTCTCCAGAGACTTTTGGTCTCTTCAGTCTGACATTCAAAGTCTTCAGCCAGAACCGCCTCAACCTATTTGTTACTCAGCGGCTTGTTCTGAAGACTTCCTCCCTCCTATCATCAGACCTGAGGTTGACCAGGAAGTGAACTTCATGCCTTTAGATATCCAAGATGCTGAGCTCAGGTTCACTTATCCTTTTAGTTCCCATGTCTCCGAGTCTACATCTGATCTTCAAGGGTCAATGGCTGCTCTTCAGGCTGCTCCTCCAGTAGAGCCACCATCATGTTTGGACTTGGTGGTATATCGAGGACCATCTCCATCTGCTGCTCCTTTGCTAGAGCCTCCACCATGTATGGACTTGGTGGTATATCAAGGACCAGTTCCACCTTCTGCTCCATGTATGGACTTTGTGGTCTATCAAGAACCATTTCCTCCCGATATTGCATCACTTATAGGTCCTTATTTCTTTTCGGACCTTGAAGTGCCTTCTTCTATTATCCAAGAGTTGTGGAAGCATTTTTTAGATTTAGATTAAATAGGAGATATTTTTTTTTTGTAAACAATTTTACTGATATCCACATATTTGGTACTCTAATTTTCCTACTTCTTCAATATTCACCTGTTGAGTAGTTGACTGCTGTTTCCTGTTTTTTCTTTTTGATAATGTCAAAGGGGGAGAAAGTGTGATAGCACTGTGTTTAGAATTTAACTTGGATTGCATGCACATGCTGTGGGGGAGCTAGGATTATGGGGGAGAGATAATTTAATCAATTTTTACTTATAGTTTGTCATCATCAAAAAGGGGGAGATTGTTGACTTAACTTATATTTAAGTCTAACGATATTTTTGATGATGTATTTTCAATTGTGTGTAATTTGATTAAGTTAATTATATGAGATTAATAAGTTAAATATTGTCCCTCATATATATGTTTCGAAATCTTCAGTAGAAATGCCCTTTGAAAAGGGTATTGTAGTTGTTTAACATTTCTGTTAACTGTTCAAGGTGTGATAGCAAAACAGTGCTGAAAATGATAAAATATGTCACGTCCCTAATACTGTACCCGATTTTTTTTTTTTAACATTAACTATTCACTAGACGAAAACTAAACCGAAATCGAAATCAGTATCGAAATCGAGGTTCGTTAAGAAAATCGTTTAAAACAAATCTTGGAACAATTTAAATAACAAGTAAAACAAATATGTAAAACAGTTTAAAAACATTTAAAAACAATTAAGTTAAATCGAGGGACAAAAGGGGCAATCGCCCCTTACATGCAGGGGCGATTACTCGCCCAAAAGATAGGGCGAATAATCGCCCATCGGCGATTGCAACAGGCGATTATTCGCCTGTGGCGACTAATCGCCTGTGGCGACTAATCGCCACACTCCCTGGAAATTTTCCAGGGAGTGGCGATGCAATCGCCCCCATGGCGATTCGTCGCCATCTCCTCTGCCTCCTTCCCCTTTTCCTTTTCTTCTCCTGCGTTCACACATATACACCCGACACACACCTCTCTTTTCTCTTCCCTACATCATACATTCACAATTCACGTATTCCTCTGAACACTCAAAACCCACATAATTCACTTACCCCTCGTTAACAACTCCAAACGCATTTTAAAACCAAGTACGTTTTATGGAAATAAACCGCGTGGATATGTTTAAAAACCGAACATATCCTTCTGTTTTAAAATCACTAAACAATTACAAAACGTTTAAAAACATTAAAATGTAAACCTATCAACTACCAGAACCAAACACCCTATAATGTCTATACAATTTTCCTATTCTATCCAAAATAACTTAACACCCTCAAAATCTATACATACTTCCCCACGGTTCAGGTGAGCATCGACTGCGCAACACACCACAGCAAGCCATCCTCCGTCAACTGCGTCAATCCTCAGGTGGAGGGATCTCGTCCTCACCTGTCCCTCGTAATCACCTACACCATACAATACACTATGAGATAAAAATCTCAGTAAGACTCGTAAATGCAAATGCTATGCTATGCTATGTTGTGCTATGCTATGCCATGCTATGCACTGTAGGTGTCATCGAGATCCTATCCCTCTAACCGGAGAGAGCTCATCCAGCGGGCGGACTACTCTTTCCAGCTAGAGGCGGGGGTACACGCTTACAACACGTACAGCCGTGTCTGAGCCCCACCTCGCATGACCTATAAACTGTATGCCTTTCGGCCTATATGCCTTTCGGCCCATTTTAACTATATGCCTTACGGCCCATTTTAACTGTATGCCTTACGGCCCATTTTAACTGTATGCCTTACGGCCCATTTTATTATTTACATTATCTTTTAAACGTTGTGCAAAAATTCACTTTCATGCTTTTCTTTAAAACACGTGATGCATGAACAGTTCTATATCATAAAGTAAACAAGCAATAACGGGTACCATCAAGACTATAAATGCATAACCTATAACCTATAAAACAACTAAACCTGTCTACCCATCCAAGCAAAACTAAACAGACGCATCTCCAAAACTTCTCGAGACGACTTTGATGTACGGTGTAGGCCTATCGGCCAAAGAAGATCACGAGAACTTACCTCGTGTCCAAAAGCAGCTCAAGCTCCATCCACGAGCGCTGATCACCTAAGCAATTTACAAGGATTGACGTTAAAACGAGTTTAAGTTAAAAAACGTCCAATTGTCAAAACCTCAACTAAAGGAATTTCCTAACATTCCAACTTAACTTATCGAGGCATTTAATCCATTAATCTACGCTCGATACCCCGAAATCCAATTTATGAGTTTTCCAGAAACCGAAATTTACAAATTTAACATTTCTCCTAAATCGTCCAAACTTCTTCCAATAACGTTTAATACGTGCAATACGTTCGTAAACTATAACAATCTATCAATTTCGAGCCCTAAATCTCGATTTTTAACAAAACTTAAACAAAACCTAATTGTTTAAAACTCTATAAACATCGAAATAAAAGCTCTAAGACCGTAGGTTCATACCTAGAACGTCGATTGGAGGAGAAAGCACAAAGAAAACGGAACGATTGGAGCACGAACCGGTCACCGGAAGCAAGGACGCCGAGAGGAGAGAAAATGTCGCTGCGGGGAGGGAGGAAAATCACAGGGAGAAGGAATGGCGTGGAGAAGAAGAGAAGCATTTTTTTTTAATTAAATTTGGTTTGGTAAATTACTATAATGCCCTTCGCTCTATTTCTATTTTGTTTCGTCCTTCGTTTCGTCAATCGGCTAGCAATTTGGATTCTCCAAATTTTCTTATTTCACCAATAAGTCCAATTTATTATTTAGGATTTATTAAAACTGTCCGTTTACAAATTGGATCTCGTTTACTATTTTTTCTAAAACGTCCGTTATTTTACGAGAAACCTAATTACTCGAAGTATAGCATTATTACTCCGGAAATTCTCGTAAATTCCTTAAAATTTCAACTAATCGTTAGGATCCTAATGACGCTTTCTTTTCGTAAAACGGGTTTGATTTGACATATATACAAAATGTCAATATATATATAATACAAAATTCCGTACAGGCCGGATATAACAAAATAACACATCCACCGCTGGAATTCAAAGAACACATCCACTGCCAGTTAAACGAAAAAATTGCACATCCACCTCTGGGATTCAAAATCCACATCCACCGTTGGTTGTTTAAAGACTGCATCCACCGCTAGCAGAAAATGATAAAATAGTGCACATCCACCGCTAGCATTCAAAGGTGACATCAACCGATAGCTAAACGACAAATTCTGAAGACATCCACCAATAGCTAAACGACAAATTCTGAAGACATCCACCGCTAGCTAAATGACAAATTTCTGAAGACATCCACCGTCGAAATTTTTGATGACATCCACCGCTGAAATTTCAAAGGAGACCTCATCTGGTGAACAGTAACCTCTAAAGACATCCACCAGTTAGATTTTCATAGATAACATACACCGCTGGTCTCGAAAGGCGAAGTCATCCGGTGAACAATACTTTCTGCCAAATTCAAATTACCGCGAAGCTACACTGATAGTCGTCCAGAGCCTTAACTCCTGTCCATTAATGGCGAAGCACGAAAGCAACTTCAGAACGAAACGGCTAGCTGTCTAAGTACGGATGCTTCTCCAACGGTAATATATTTCCATATCCAGAAAGAAGCATTCAATGAAGAGAGCCAATTACAAACAGAGTATTTAAGGAAAAAAGAAGCTCGGGAGAAATAACTTTTGCGAAAATCATTGTTGAGCCCTAACGAGCAGACTTTTGTAAATCACTCTGTAATCTCTTCTACATCTCTCTGATTCTAAACTTGAGATTCAATCTCTGAGAGAGTGTAGTTTGTGCTGAAAAACTACATACTTACAATTTTGTAAAAGGCAGTGGATTGTCGCCCGTGAAGAACAATCTGGTTTTGTAAAAGGCAGTAGATCGACGCCCGAAAAGTTTGATCTGGTTTTCTCGTGAGGAGAAGGAAAGAATCTTCAAGGGGGAGCCTTGAAGCGTGGACGTAGGCAAGCTTAGCCGAACCAAGTTAAAAACTGTGGTGTCAATTTCTCTCTCTCTCTTCTTTATTGTTTGATTATTTGTTGTTTTCTTATCAATTGAACATAAGAGAGAAATTGATTAGATTAACAAATTATGTTTAAAAAGTCTAATTCACCCCCCTCTTAGACAAATACGATCCTTCATACTTCTCCAAGCAATGTGGGATTGTGACGACTCCCTTTTTACGACCTGTCACCTTCCGGTTCACCCGCGCGGACGTACTGCCATCTGGGTTCCGGTTCGTGCAGCCATCGTACATAAACTTACACATCCTGGTCATCACAAACTATCTCCTTTTCATGCAAACTTATCTCTTTAGCATGTTTTTCAATTAGGTCAGAATTCTCCTTTTTCAATAAGATGTATTTAGACTTAAGCATACCGAATTGCTTAACTAAGTCATTAAAAGCATCAATCATATCACCATCATCGTCAGCTTCACTATCACTAGAAGAAATGCTAACCTCATTATCGTGTGTCACGAAGCAGAGGTTTGCTACTTCCTCATCTTCTGAAGATGTATCACTCTCACTGTCATCCCAAGTGGCCTTCATGGCTCTTTTCTTGAATTTCTTGGAATTTTTCTTTGCTTGAGAACATTCAGCCTTGATATGTCCTGGCTTCTCGCATTCAAAACAGGTGAGTTCTTTCTCATTTTGAGGCTTCTCTCCCTTTGAGAATTTCCTCCCATGCATCTTTTTTCTCTGCAGAAACTTGCTGAATCTTCTAGTAATAAGAGTTATGTTCTCATCATCATCTTCTTCCTCAGAGTCATCTTGTTTGCTCGAGGAAGCTTTGAGTGCAATATCCTTCTTTTTGCTGATATCTTTCTCTTTGAGATCTTCCTTGTCATTGGCTCTCATGGTTATCTCATGAGTCATTAGAGAGCCAATGAGCTCTTCAAGCTTGAGAACCTTAAGATCCCGAGCTTCTTGTATAGCAGTCACTTTCGGTTGCCAGGCTTTTGGTAGGCACCGAATGATCTTTCTTACTAGTTCTTCACTTGAATAAATCTTACCAATAGCTTTTAAGTCATTAGTAATGTTAGTGAATCGAGTAAACATAGATGAAATAGACTCATCCTTTTCCATCGAAAAAAGTTCATACTCCTATACAAGCATACTTAGTTTACTCTCCTTAACCTGGTTTGTTCTCTCATGAGTAATCTCTAATAAGTGCTATATTTCTTGGGCACTATCACAACCTTGTACTCAATTAAATTCATCCCTGTTTAGAGCACAGTATAAGGTATTTACTGCTTTGGCATTTAAACTCAAGTTTTTCTTGTCTGATTCAGTTAGTTCGTGTGATGCTTTGGGAATACTAACACCATTCTCAGTTTTTATAGCTATGTATGGACCATTTTCTATAATATTCCATAAGTCATAGTCCCTAGCTTGAACAAATATTCTCATCCTAGACTTCCAATAAACATAATTATTACCATCAAAGAACAGAGGTCTAGTGGTAGAGTGGCCTTCTACATGTGTAGAGTTTGTGTTGAATACCATTTTAACTATATCACAGTATATATCTAATTCACAAGTATGATAATATTTAACCTCGCTCTGTTACCAATTGAAGGACCGTTATTGTCTAAGACCGGGAGGGGGGGGGGGGGGGGTGAATTAGATTTTTTAAATTCAATTTCTTAACCTAATTGTTTTCTCTCTTAGTATACGATTACTAAGTTTACAGCAAACTAACAAGTAAGATAAAGAGATAGAGAGAAAGAAACAACACTAAGATTTTTACGTAGTTCAGCTAACTTTGCCTACGCCCACGCTTCAAGGATTTCCCCCTTGAAGATTCACTACGTCTCTTCCACGAGAAAAATTGATTGGACTTCACAGGCGCCAATCAACTCCCTTTACACTTTGATTGATCTTCACGGGCATCAATCACAGCCTTTACACTTTTACAAGATGAATACAGTTTGCACACGGCTACACTCTCTCAACAGTATAAATCTCAAGTTAGGGGAAAGTAGAGAGATGTAGAAAATTGCAGAGTATATCTCAGCCTTTTTGCTCCTGAGAGTTCAAAAGAAATTTCAACAAAAGTTTTTCTCTCGAGCTACAGTTCTCCTTTTTATACTTGCGTCTGTAATCTTCTCTTCATCCAGAAGGCTCCTTGTTTCCGTACAGAAAAAATGTGACCGTTGTGAATAGTCCGTACTCAGAAAAACTAGCCGTTGAGCTCTGGAGTCGTTTTCACTTATGGCAGAAGACTTCGGTTGATGTTATTCAATTGGACGACTTCATGATTCAGATGATGTTGTCTATTTGGATGAAGTCCTGATTCCGTTGATGTTATTCACTTGGACGACTTAGTGATTTAGTATCTGGTCGTCGTTGTTTTCGGTTGATGTTCAAAGTCTGGACAACGTTGATTTCGGTTGACGTTCAAAGTCTGGACGATGTTAATTTCGGTTGATGTTCAAAGATCTGGCGTTAAGACTTTGGACGACTGCGTCAGACTAATAACTTTGGACGACAGCGTTTTTCTTTTAACTGTGGACGACTGCGTCTTTCTTTTAACTGTGGACGATTGCGTCTTCCTTTTAAGCATGGACGACAACGTCTTTCTTTTAAGCGTGGACGATAGCGTCTTTCTTTTGTCTTTCTTTTGGGTGTGGACAACTTTGACAGTCTCTTAACTGTGGACGACTACGTCAGTCTTTCGCGTGGACAACTGAGACTTTGGACATTTACGTCTTTCTCTGTTTTCTTTTCACGTGGACGATTGACTTCGAACTATTAACACTCAGACAAAAATTGTCAGAAAAACTAATGCCCCTTTTTCAAAGGGCATTTCCAGATAAATATGATAAACTCAATAAATCAATTATTCAGCTAATATATTTCATACTAGTCATCCTCATCAGTTCATACATTTATTATTAATAATCATTTTCTATTCTTATATTTGTCATTAAACATTATCATCAAAAATATAATTACTTAAAACATATTTTAAGCTAACACTATTTGCAAGAGGAACAATCTAATGTTTTATCCGTGAATGATAGTTGTTTGGAAGTCAAGTCGGGGAGTGACATCAATCGAGCTTAATAAGCCTTATCTCATGAATGATGCAGGATCTGTTTACAAGAGGAACAATGTAACATCCCCAACACTAATTTGACCTTTATACTAATCCTAAAATTCACATGAAATTTAAACTTTTATTCTATAATTTAATCGTGCATGCATAAGGGGGTTCAACCCCAATCAGCAGAAGACTATTCACGTGTGGACAATCTCATATTAAATTAAACCTTGGTATAAGAGTGATAAAATAATAAAACAGAGGCTTCGGTCAACATCTATAACAATTCGTCTCGGGTTTCGTCAAGGGAACTGTAAAGGCGACTCTTCCTATCGGGTTTCATTGAAGGAATAGTATTTTTCCTCTCATATTTCTTCAATTTAAACAGTAGGGGTAGCTAATTCTCTCTATCGGGTTTGGACGACAAAAGCCTGAGGAGGCGTGGACGACAAAACCTATGAAGGCGTGGACGTTTGAAAATATAGTCAATGTGGACAACTGAAACTGTAGGCAGTGTGGACGACTGAAAATAGTAAGCAGCATAGACGACTGGCATTCTCTGCCAGAATGCTTAATTAAACTTTATCGTCCACAGACTTACTTAGACTTTTCGTCCACAGTCCACGTGACTTATTCGTCCATGTGACTTATTTGTCCACTGTCTTTGGACGACAACTTTGGACGATGACTTTCTTCTGCCAAAATACTTGACTGGACTTTATCGTCCACGGACTTTGGACGATGACTTTCCTACTAAATACTTAACTAAAACTTTTAAGAGTCCCTACTCTAGACCATGCGTTACCCGATCAATAGCCCCTTACTGGCGATCGATCGGCTAGCTCTCTATATCTTGTCCAAAGTGCTGCCTTCATATTCTTTCCCCTGTACCTACACATCATTCACTCAGAACTTCCAGAAACATTTAAAACATCAATATCAATTGTCATTTCATCAACGTTAGTATTTACACTATCTAGACACCAAGCATCCTAAAATGGGTTTCTATGCAATTCATTTCATATCATCCCATCAGCCCATTTAAACCCATAACCCTCAAAATACATAACCTATGCTCCAATGGGTCAAATTCGCACCGACTGCACAGCGCACTCCCACGGCATTCTTCTTCCATCAACTAATTCCTCGGGTGGAAGAACCACATTATCACATTGCTCAAGATTACCTACACTATAAAACATTCTATGAGCTAAAAGGCTCAGTATGCTTCGTAAATGACACATGCATGTTGTGCTTATGCAATTCATAAAAATCATACTGTTCTTTCTTACATTCATTTCTTTCATATACTTTCACTACATATAGAAGGGGTAGACAACCTCTGTCCCACCTGAAGCAGACAACCTTTGTTCCACTTCAAGCAGGGAATGCCAACTTCTAACCCCCGTTGACAACCTTTGCCCCACTTGCAACAGACAACCTTTGTCCTGTCCCAAGCGGGGAATGCCAACCTCAAGTAAACAACCTCTGCCCCACCTGAAGCAGACAACCTTTGTTCCACTTCAAGCAGGAATGCCAAACTCGAGCCCCTGTTGACAACCTTTGCCCCACTTGCAACAGACAACCTTGTTCTGTCCCAAGCGAGGAATGCCAACCTCGAGTAGACAACCCCTGCCCCACCTGAAGCAGACAACCTTTGTTCCACTTCAAGCAGGGAATGCCAAACTCGAGCCCCTGTTGACAACCTTTTCCCCACTTGAAACAGACGACCTTTGTTCTGTTCCAAGCAGGGAATGTCAACTTCTAGCCTCATAGTACCGTTTACATACATTTCCTTAATTCGTTCTTTCTTACATGAAAACGTATGCATAAATTCTTTTTCCATGCTTTTTCATTTTAAACATGATGCATCATCGTGAACAGTGCATTAAACATAAACAAGCATAAAGCAGTAATTAAAACCTAAGAAAACATCTAGCATAACAGATACCTTAACCTACCCATTCAATCTACACCTAGACCATAAACTCACCAAATCCTCAATCAATGACAATCTTTATGGTGTAGGCCAATCGGCCAAGCAAGTCACGAATACTTACCTGATGTCCTTAGCAAACCGAGTGCTGTCCGTGTGCTTTGTTTACCTAAGCCAATTCACAACACTTGGCATTAAAACCGAGCTTAATCAATCAACTCCGAACTAAACAAAACCCCATTAATTCTACTTAACTATTCTCCATAACCATAAATATCTTCATTTCAACTGTATCTACTGTGAACCTAACCATTTTTAACGCACCCAACCAAACCTCAACCGAACCCTAGCTGTTTAAATCTGTGACAACCGGAAACTTACATCCGAAAACTATAAAACCTTACCTAGGATCGTGTTTTTGGGAAGAATACGAGAAGGGTCGACGGAGCTTGGAGGAGGAATCGGCGTCGGCTTTAGGCACTCGTCGACTGGGAGCCAAAATTGCCAGAGAGCTTGGGAGGATGATTTCGAAGATGGAAGTCGTTAAGTGTTGAAGAGAGAAAGTGATTTTAGGTTTTTAATAGAATTTAACCTATCCAATGACAGTTTTGCCCCTTAGTAAATTTCCTATTAATTTTCCTCTGATTTCGCTAATTGATCCATCGATCCGTTTCTCCAAATTTCTTATCGCACCAATAATTCTGATTTATTTCGAGGGCTTTAATAAAACTTCTCGTTCGTAAAACGGGCTTAATTTACTATTATTACAAAAAAACGTATTTATATTACTAAGATCCAAAACCCGTAAAGCCGGGTGTTACATTCCATCCACCTTAATTAAAATTTTGTCCTCAAAATTTGACTTAACTTATAACTTCAATTCTTAAACGACTTATTTCTTATCCTATGATTATTCTGCACTTTAGAGCCCTCTGCACAGTTCAAGTTCTTGTTTAAAACTTCAATCTTAACTATTCTTGGGATCCATCTCTATGGTTCTAGCCCAAAACTCTTTAAATCTCCATGTTGTACAATCTTAGCCTCCTAACTACGTTTGCTACTCTCACATATTTTGGTCCACTTAATCATCCGTAATTAAATTATTCAACCTCATCAACTCGACTAAAGCTTATCTCCTATACTCGATTCTCAAAAATAACTTCAAGATTTTGCTGAGTCAATGTTTCCTTACAGCATCCTTTTGGATCACAGCTTTACTTCACAAACTATATTGACGAAATATCTCAAGACCTCAATGAGTCCAACAGAGAGCTAAAGTCTCCACTATCTTAAGATCTTGGTTCCCTTACTGATAGGGCCCTCCGACACCACATTTCATCCAAAACTATATTAATGGGCTCTCCTGCTATGTTCTTAATTAAAATTCTTACACTCCTATCTTTTTAACCTAATTAATTTCCTTTATTTATCCTTAAGCCCATCTATCACTAAGTTCTTAAGTGAAAACCACTCCTCAGCTAAAGTGTGGTCCGTAGACTGTCATTAAATACGGGAGGTTGTAGCCTTTGGAACCTCTCCATACCCTGATGGTTTGGAACGACCACCTCTCGGGCCGTGTGATCCTCACGATTTACTAGTCTCTCGATTTGCTGGGCTTGTCTGTCCATATGCTGATCCTGACGGTCCAGCAAATCTGTTAACCTATCTTGGGCTTCATCCCTGACGTCTCTACCTCTGACCATTGTATGATTCCTATAAAGGTTAAAACAATAATCTTAAGAAACAAAATCCAGGACATAAAACAAAACGTACTTACAATTGAAGAAGCATGTCCGTGTAGTGGCTTGCGCAGTCGGGCAGTCTATAGAATCGATTTTAAAACCCAGGGAGCTCTGATACCATAACTGTAACATCCCCAACACTAATTTGACCTTTATACTAATCCTAAAATTCACATGAAATTTAAACTTTTATTCTATAATTTAATCGTGCATGCATAAGGGGGTTCAACCCCAATCAGCAGAAGACTATTCACGTGTGGACAATCTCATATTAAATTAAACCTTGGTATAACAGTGATAAAATAATAAAACAGAGGCTTCGGTCAACGTCTATAACAATTCGTCTCGGGTTTCGTCAAAGGAACTGTAAAGGCAACTCTTCCTATCGGGTTTCATTGAAGGAATAATATTTTTCCTCTCATATTTCTTCAATTTAAACAGTAGGGGTAGCTAATTCTCTCTATCGGGTTTGGACGACAAAAGCCTGAGGAGGCGTGGACGATAAAACCTATGAAGGCGTGGACGTTTGAAAACATAGTTAGTGTGAACGATTGAAATTGTAGGCAGTGTGGACGACTGAAAATAGTAAGCAGTCTGGACGACTGAAACTGTAGGCAGTGTGGACGACTGAAAACAGTAAGCAGCGTAGACGACTGGCATTCTCTGCCAGAATGCTTAATTAAACTTTATCATCCACGGACTTACTTAGACTTTTCGTTCACAGTCCACGTGACTTATTCGTCCATGTGACTTATTTGTCCACATCTTTGGACGATAACTTTCTTCTGCCAAAATACTTGACTGGACTTTATCGTCCACGGACTTTGGACGATGACTTTCCTACTGAATACTTAACTGAAACTTTTTAAGAATCCCTACTCTACACCATGCATTACCCGATCGATCGCCCCTTACTAGCGATCGATCGGCTAGCTCTCTGGATCTTGTCCAGAGAGTTGCCTTCATATTCTTTCCCCTGTACCTACACATCATTCACTCAGAACTTCTAGAAACATTTAAAACATCAATATCAATTGTCATTTCATCAACGTTAGTATTTACACTATCTAGACACCAAGCATCCTAAAATGGGTTTCTATGCAATTCATTTCATATCATCCCCATCAGCCCATTTAAACCCATAACCCTCAAAATACATAACCTATGCTCCATGGGTCAAATTCGCACCGACTGCACAGCGCACTCCCACGGCATTCTTCTTCCATCAACTAATTCCTCGGGTGGAAGAACCACATTATCACATTGCTCAAGATTACCTACACTATAAAACATTCTATGAGCTAAAAGGCTCAGTATGCTTCGTAAATGAGACATGCATGTTGTGCTTATGCAATTCATAAAAATCATACTGTTCTTTCTTACATTCATTTCTTTCATATACTTTCACTACATATAGAAGGGGTAGACAACCTCTGTCCCACCTGAAGCAGACAACCTTTGTTCCACTTCAAGCAGGGAATGCCAACTTCTAACCCCCGTTGACAACCTTTGCCCCACTTGCAACAGACAACCTTTGTTCTGTCCCAAGCGGGGAATGCCAACCTCAAGTAAACAACCTCTGCCCCACCTGAAGCAGACAACCTTTGTTCCACTTCAAGCAGGGAATGCCAAACTCGAGCCCCTGTTGACAACCTTTGCCCCACTTGCAACAGACAACCTTTATTCTGTCCCAAGTGGGGAATGCCAACCTCGAGTAGACAATTTTTGCCCACCTGAAGCAGACAACCTTTGTTCCACTTCAAGCAGGGAATGCCAAACTCGAGCCCCTGTTGACAACTTTTTCCCCACTTGAAACAGACGACCTTTGTTCTGTTCCAAGCAGGGAATGTCAACTTCTAGCTAACCCCCGTTGACAACCTTTGCCCCACTTGCAACAGACAACCTTTGTTCCACTTCAAGCAGGGAATGCCAAACTCGAGCCCCTGTTGACAACCTTTGCCCCACTTGCAACAGACAACCTTTGTTCCACTTCAAGCAGGGAATGCCAACTTCTAACCCCCGTTGACAACCTTTGCCCCACTTGCAACAGACAACCTTTGTTCCACTTCAAGCAGGGAATGCCAACTTCTAACCCCCGTTGACAACCTTTGCCCCACTTGCAACAGACAACCTTTGTTCTGTCCCAAGCGGGGAATGCCAACTTCTAACCCCCGTTGACAACCTTTGCCCCACTTGCAACAGACAACCTTTGTTCCACTTCAAGCAGGGAATGCCAACTTCTAACCCCCGTTGACAACCTTTGCCCCACTTGCAACAGACAACCTTTGTTCCACTTCAAGCAGGGAATGCCAACTTCTAACCCCCGTTGACAACCTTTGCCCCACTTGCAACAGACAACCCCATTAATTCTACTTAACTATTCTCCATAACCATAACTATCTTATTTCAACTGTATCTACATGTGAACCTAACCATTTTTAACGCACCCAACCAAACCTCAACCGAACCCTAGCTGTTTAAATCTGTGACAACCGGAAACTTACATCCGAAAACTATAAAACCTTACCTAGGATCGTGTTTTTGGGAAGAATACGAGAAGGGTCGACGGAGCTTGGAGGAGGAATCGGCGTCGGCTTTAGGCACTCGTCGACTGGGAGCAAAATTGCCAGAGAGCTCGGGAGGATGATTTCGAAGATGGAAGTCGTTAAGTGTTGAAGAGAGAAAGTGATTTTAGGTTTTTAATAGAATTTAACCTATCCAATGACAGTTTTGCCCCTTAGTAAATTTCCTATTAATTTTCCTCTGATTTCGCTAATTGATCCATCGATCCGTTTCTCCAAATTTTCTTATCTCACCAATAATTCTGATTTATTTCTAGGGCTTTAATAAAACTTCTCGTTCGTAAAACGGGTTTAATTTACTATCATTACAAAAAAAAACGTATTTATATTACTAAGATCCAAAACCCGTAAAGCCGAGTGTTACAAACAATCTAATGTTGTTGTTGATAAATTGGTGGATGATAGTTGTTTGGAAGTCAACTCAGGGAGTGACATCAATCATGCTTAATGAGCCTATCTCATGAATGATGCAGGGTCTGGAAGAAGAGCTAACTGAGGTAAGTATTGTTTTTCCAAACCCAATGTTTAAGTTGGAGTTAATCAATTCGTCTTCCCACACATGTAAAGAAAAGAATGTGACGTGATTTGCTCCTACAAAAACCAAGTTAACAACAACAAAGCACAAAGGTCGGTACTTCTCTGCTCAATCCGATTAGTACCCAAAACAGTATGCACAACTTTGTCAATATAGATCCAAATGCTATGAAAATTTAGGGGGAACTTCCTTGGTGGTGAGTAAGCCCTTAAACTTTTAGGAAGAAAAACATTGAGATGAATAAGATGTGCAAAGAACACCCGCGGCTGGTCCGAGAGGCAACTTGTGGCACCTTCAGATAATTAGACCTTCAATGAAGAAGGAATGCTCCAACAACTAGGCTTGGTTTTTCAGCATTCTTCTAGCTTTCGACCTTTGCAAGATTTGAGAGAAAGGATGGCAATAAGAACCACCAAGTAACCACGAAACTTGGATGACAATGGAAGCAAATTCCGCTCGGATGTCACTCACCGAGGCTAACACTTTGAAGGTCGAGAGCTCTTCGAAGCTTTTAGGGAAAACAACAATTTTCTATTAATCAAAAATAAGTTTACAATGCAAAACAAGATGCTTAAATATCTCCTAAGGTAGCTAGGGTTTCGGCTAAAGAAACAAAGGAAAGAGTTGTTAGGCTCGGGTCTCAGCCACGCGTGCACGCGCCTCCTTGCTTCAGCGTCCGACGTGTATGTCCTTGGATAGCTTGGCGCCCCTCCATTGGACCTTAATCCTTACTAGAACGTGGCTGAGCTGGAGTGGATTCAAATTGCTGGAGGGAACTTCTAGAATGATCCTTTTGTCCATCGCTTGGTCGCGTGGCTTGTCTGTGCACGCGCTAATCAACGGCCCACGGCGCTGGATAAGTCAGCCATCTGTGTGTGCGCCTACCATCGATTCTCTGTACAGCCAGGTCACTCATCCGCGCACTCGTCCTTGCTTCCTTCTGCGAGCGCTCGTTGATCCCTCGTGTGCCAATGCTCAGACACGCGAGTGAGATAACTTTTGCGCGCCAAAATCTCAACCATGTGTACACCGAACCTCGGCCATGTGTGCACCAAACCTCGGCCACCCGCTAACCTACAAACTACCATGCAATGCATACAACAAAATAAAGGCCAATATTGCCAAAATACAAGAAAAGACCAATATTTGCCACAAACCAAAAATATACACAAAACACATGATTACAAGAATTTGCCTTCGGGTAGACAAATTTCCTCTTCAATGTGAGATGATCCTGGAAGTGATTCCCAAGAGAGAACATGTGTAGGCTTCCCCATGTCTTAAGAATTTGGCTTCCACTCCAAGTTACTAAAAAAGTTTTCATCTGCAAAACTAGCAAATTTGTTAAAATAAAGATTAATCGGTGATTGTACCTTGGTTTGAGAACGAGTCACAGGCCTCCGAGGCATATCCGAATGACTTAAACCTGGAACAAAAAGCGTTTATCATACTAGAGCCGTCAGCTTTAAAGCGACTATAAAGAGATTGATGTGATGAAAGGGCTTGCAAAACACAGAGGAAACTCCACGAAGCTTGTTAGTATGCCTCCAAATGATTTTCTAAATGGATTACCATCGCCGATTGAATTGAGTGATGAATTTTTGCATAACAAATGTGTTGATATGGGAGAGGGATACAATTGGGTTTCTTAGCTACACCTAGGTTGGCTGACTAAAGAAGAACGTTCCTAAGAACCGCACACGTAGGGTATTATGCTAAAAAAGAAAAATTTAATCCAATAAGCCCCCACTACATACTCTTAGTTGAAAATGCTTATAGTTTGTCACTAAGTAGTGTATATTTAGGGATTGACAAGTATCTTATGGTTTTAGGGTAATTGATTATGTTAATTTGTTAAATTTATTATTGTTTGAATCTAGCTTTATTGCTATCATCTGACAATCAAATATATGAGTTTATTAAACTTGGAACATAATTTAAAAAACAATTATCATCTATCTGAAATATATTATGCTTAGCATTAGCGTGTGATCCTTGACAGTGGACTAGGCAGATTGATCTGATTTGTAGAAATCAATCCAAAGTTCGACCCAAGCCTGTTCCAACGACCTTTCGTTTGTCTTAATTGAAGCGCGTGCAAGGTCTGGCGCACTGATAGTGGATTCGATCCATGGCCGACCACAGGTGGTCCATAATAAATGTTTAACTACTACTTTCTATTGTACGCCGAGACACTGACGACATGATTACAGTAGGCTTAGCAAGTCATCTCTTCATTTAGAATTAAGTTGAGGTAAGATATAAGATCCGACCATCCTAGACCTACCTTCGGTTTAAGGCCATACCCGGCCCGGGGTGTAACGGTGGATAGGGAGTTGTGTTGTTTGTCTCTCTAGAGAGTTAATAATATATTGCACAACAACAGCACCGTAGCGACAATGTCATTGACTTCATTAAAATGAACCAAACAGTTGTAAAAGGAATTATTGAGTTGGAGACAATGTTGATATTTTTCTCAATTTTTATGACTTCCTGCCTACTGCTCACTGCTCAATTGCTTTACACAACACACACAAAAACATTCAAATTTATTCGTGTCCGGCTCTCTTATCCTTTTCTTCTATTTTCCAACACCGTGTTCCCCTTTTTTAAGCTTCCCTCATTTGCTGACCTTCATGCCACGTGTCCTGACAAGAACTATCCACCTGAAATGTCCACGTTGTCAAATCAACACCCTATCAGATAAGCTCACAACACGTGATAGGGGCCCGGCAAAGACCACGTGTTTAATCGGATAGACAGAGAGGCGGTCCCCCACAACTGGGGCCTTTGGTGTCTGGCTGACAAGGTGTTGAGCCTGAGGGTGTGGTGGTGATGGATTTGGAGGGTCTCCTAATTATTGACGGTACGTTGAACGGAATGCCAAGTGCCACGGCCGGCAATGATACAATGGCCGACATGTCGCATTGATGAGTGCTTAGTTTGCATGACAACAATACGCACGTGACAAGGAGTCGACGAGAATGGGCTATTTCTCACCGTCTGATGCAAGTGACCCATTCCGTTTCCTCCTCGACACAATAAATAAGCATATTATCAAACAAGTTATATATTTATTTGCTTATTATAGTTGAAATAATAAAGGGAGTTTAGTCATATACTTGGTTATTATTTTGTATACCCATGTTCGCCAAACATCGGCTCTGTCCTTTCACAGTCTAATATTCTGAGGGAGACAAACCAAGCATGTACAAAAGGGAAGTAAATCAGGTCTGCGATATATTCCTTTATCTGCACAATAATATAATATGATATAAAATGATGAGAGAGAAAGAGAAGACATGGAGAAAAAGAGATGGAAGAGAAGTCATTATCAGGTGGGTTCCTTGTAGGTAAGTAAGGGTCTATTTCGTGTCCCTGTCCTACTTAAATAACAACACCTCCTCCTCTCTCACTAGGAGGCCCTCCAGGCTCCACCACATATTCCTCTCTCATATCTTCACTATTTTCCTATATAAAATCTCTCTCCTCTTCCTCTTTCTTCGATCCACAAACATCTTCTTCGCAGTCTCCCTCTCTCTTTCTCTCTCTACCTGCAACTGTCCTCCTCCTTCCATGGCTGCCAGCTCTTTGTATGTTCGGAGCACGAAGGCGAGATCATGGCAACAGTGGTCAAAGCCATTGAGAGAGCAACGGGCAAGGCTTTACATTATATGGAGGTGTACTGTCATGCTTCTCTGCTGGCACGACTGAAAACTTGGATTATCTCTCCTCCTTTTTTCATGTATATATAGTTTTTGTTTTAGGCTGTAGAAGTTGGTGATAGATTACTGATTAGATAGCTTCTTCCAATTTTATTGTAAATGATGTTTTCTGTTATAGAAATTAGAAATCAAGGTGAAATCTCTTCAACTAATCATTTATACTTACCAAACAACAAAATCGGCCCAACTTGTGGAATCGAATTGAACCAACTTTCACGGTCCGGTTGAGTTCGGTTCCTTTTAATAGTACCAGGAAAACTAGAGGGAGAACCAACATCCATAGTTGGTTTAAAGTCAATGTTTATTAAATCAATTTAAAAAACAAGCATCTTCTTTATGAACGCTATCTCGTGAACCGGACCAATTCTCACCTCTTTAGTTCAATGCAACTGCCATCCGCTACTTTGCTTAGGGATGGGCTGAACCGGATTGAATTGAATCGAACCAATATAGCTGTACTGGTATTGTAATTAGTGTACATCAATTTGCAAAATGTATGTATTTATAGCTATACGTTGACTTATAAGATTGTTGAATACCAACCCAATCAGACCAATTGTAACGCCACGTTTTTTTTTTCATAAACTGTTTACAAAATATTTTTGGAAAACGTCTTTGCACAGCGGAAGAGTTTTCTTAAGTGATCAAATCCAATAACGAGTACATTTTTTAACGTATTTTAAATAACCTTCTAACGTATAGAAAATCTTTAATTTTGATTTTTTTTCTAGGTCTTGTTATATTTGATACTTGCCAAAATAACTGATGCTTTTAAATCAGTTTACAAAAGTCCAATTACATACTTCTAGCAAAACATTAAGAGAGAACGTTAGTTAAAAACCCACATTTCCACATAGTTACCAATTTCCAACAATCCAACTCTTCCTCGTGAACTTCATCCCATTGGTCGCGATAGTTGCAACAAAAGAAATGTGAATCCCCAGGAAGACATCACCAAAGTCCACTTCAACTATGTTAATTTTTAGGAATATCCTCATCATCAGATTCACCTACATCACAATGTTCAAACTGAGTCTAATGATCAGTAAGTAATAAAACTCAATAAAATCATGTCATGTGATGAAGAAATAAATCATGCATAGTTTTTCTCATTTCAATCACTCTTTTCTTTTTGCTAATAGCCTGATCGTTTAGGTATCAGTGTGGGGAGATTATTGTGCAAAATCGTTAACAATATACGCAAGTGCACGTATCGCAATCAAGTAGTAAAGAGAAAATTCAAATGTCAAACCAACGATTAAAATTTTTATCGATAATTAAATTTCAATGAAGTAAAGTTAATTTGAATAAAATAACAATTGCAATAATAAAATGATTAATGAGCATGGTTTGAAAGAAATTTAGTTTATGAAATGTGGTTCAGAATTGATTTCATTTACCGTGCACTTTTAACTACAATTAAATTAGATAATTTAGAATATTTTTCATAAATCAAGTCTGGTTACAGTTACTTGATTAGCTTTTATAATATTTTGCTTATTACTTTATAAAAGACAAATATTATAATGAACTCAATTAGTATTCAAATTTACACAAATTCAATATATTTCTTAACTCTATTGACGGTTACGTATAATAACACTCTTAATATATTTATTCATGATTTCCAATATTAAATACAATAAACAATAAAACCATATTGAATTATCTAATTCAATTCGTACAACAATTCATAGAAATAACATAGATCAATACTCTCAATTCGTAACACTTATAAATTTAGTTAATGATAGAGAAAAGAAAAATAAAACAAGAAAAGAGAATAAGGAATTCATGATAAAAAAATTAGAAAAGAAGCGATTCTTCTATACTCTGGAGTTTCCTTTTTCTCGTCCTCTGTGCCTTCCATCTCGTCTCTCTTCTTTTAGTTCCTTTTTTATAACAAATCTTCTGTCTCCTCCTTGTCTTCATAAATTTCTCTCAAATTTTGAAAACTCCAAAACTGGTTCTTGTTAAACCAAGTGTATCTTTACACTAATCTCGCAAACCTCATGAGTGTTCAACATGGTTTATCTTAACCTATTAGATATTGTGTATAAATTCATACATTACGATTGTAAAATATCAGTGAAAAGTAATAAAAAATTTACTCGACAAATTCTCTCTGCAATTCTTAACTTGGTATCAGAGCTATGTTCTCAACCGGAGCTCCCCTCAACTCAAATGTCCTTTCTCCCTCCTTTTCCTGCTCAATATCAAAACCTGACAATCAAACTCAGCTCCAATAATTACCTCATATGGAAATCTCAACTTTTTAATGTTATGATAGCTAACAACCTTGAGAGTTTCATAGATCCTACCTTCTCTTCTTCCAGCAAAAATCTTGGACAATGTTGATTTTCAGCTTAACTCTAACTACACCGTTTGGCTTCGCTATGGCGTACTTGTAATGAGTGTTGAGTTATGGAGGCTACTCTAGTGCTGATGGTATTTTGGTCATATTTACCTTGTTATTTTGTAGCCCTAATTCGTCTAATATATAAAGACGTATTTAGGTTATTGAAGTTAGTGAGTGTGAGCGTGAGAGGTAGAACTATTGTAACTCAGTTTTGTTCTTAGTGAAATCTGTCAGCGGCCAGTGGACGTAGCTCTCACAACAAAAGTGAACCACTATAAATCTGTGTCTTTTTTCTTTTCGTATTTTCTTTATCGTTCTTTACAGGTTGGATTAGAGTGTCTAATCCTAACAACTGGTATTAGAGCATCAGGTTGAATCGGTTTTGAAAATCAGGGTTTGATTCTTCGAAGGTATCGAATGATTTTAGGTGTGCAATTTTCAGTGAGTGAAATTTGCAATTTTGGAGGAAAAGGAAATAAAAAAAAATAATAATAATAATAATTCCCTTGCTGCATCGCTGTTCTTCAACAGAGAAGAAGTTTCACACTGCATGTCTGTAGGAATGTGATTGTCTAAGAGGGGGCGTGAATTAGAAATTTCTTAATCTCTTTTACTAAGTGTAATAAAATTTTCTCAATTGATTGCTTCTGATTCAAATAAACAGAGAGAGAGAAAAAAACAACACCGAGAATTTTTACGTGGTTCGGCCAAAACCTGCCTACGTTCACGCTTCAATGTTTCTCTCTTGAAGTTTCTTTCCTCTTCCTCAGAGAAAAACTTGATTGGATTTCACGGGCGCCAATCAACTTCCTTTACACTTTGATTGATCTTCACGGGGGTCAATCACAGCCTTTACACTTTGATTGATCTTCACGGGCGTCAATCACAGCCTTTACACTTTTACAAGAATGGTTAAGATTTATATCACAGGCTACACTCTCACAAATATCAAATCTCCAGTTAAATTCTCGAGAGGTGTAGAAAAATAGCAGAGTATTACAAAGCTTTTTGTGTATAAGGGTGCAGAGAGAATTTCGGTAAAAAGTTGTTCTTCTAAGCTTTGTTCTTCTATTTATACTCTGTCTATAATCGGCATCTCGCTCCTCGTCTGTGTTCGGAAATATAGCCGTTGGAGAAACATTCGTACGTCGACAGCTAGCCGTTGATGTCTGGAATCGCTATTGTAACGACCCTTAGACTATTCCTAGAATTTCCCGTACAATTTTTTTTTTAAACATTCTCAAGTGAACCCTTTCGTTAAATCGTTGAAACATATTTAAAAACCATTTAAAGAAAACATAGGAAAACAGTTGATAAAAATTAAAATTTAAAAGCAACAGAACACAGGGGCAGAAAGGGCTTTCTGCCCGTAAAAAGCATGGCCAATCGATCGGCCATTTCAGCCGATCGATCGGCTGTGTTACAAATTATGGGGGCGATCGATCGCCCCACATATAGGCGATCGATCGCCCCAACGATCGATCGGCACACTCTCTGGATTTTTCCAGAGAGTGGCGACCATTCATGCCGATCGATCGCCTCCTTAGGCGATCAATCGGCAACCTCTCTGGAATCCGAAATTCGAGAGAGTTGCCTCTCCCTTTTCTCTTCTTCCCTGCACAATTACACTTCCACTTCTTTCTCCTTAAACTTCAACATCACATACATTCAAAAACGCCTCACAATCATCAACCCAACATCTTAACTGTATTCATCATAAAATACACTACACTCACGTAACCTCCTCAACTCATAAACCACCGAACCATCCCCTCGATGCACATTCAAAACATAATAAAAATCTCGTGAAAACGTACTGCGTGGAACCATTTAAAAACCAAACAAAACCTACGAAATTCAACAATCCAGCAGTTCAGTATTATCTAAATGACAGGTTTAACATAACGTTTTATAAAACATCAAAACATCAATCCGTTAACTATCCAAACACCAAACATCCTAAAATGTTTCTGTAACACCCGACAATTTCGGCCAGATAATTTTCTTATCTGATTTAACTGTCACCTCTATTAATGATCTTTTCGATTTAGAATTATATGCCAAAGCTTATTCAATTTCTATTTGTGTGGTGGCAGAACCGTAATAAAGGAGGGTTTTATTTAGTATATATAGAAAATGGAAATCCTTAAACCTCATTAAAACCTCACTGTAGCCGACATTCCTCTCTTGGCGATTTTTCTTTTTCTCCAGAGCTCTCTCTCTCTCTCTCTCTCGGCCATCTACTCCTCCATCGTTGATCGATTCTTCAGTCTCCACCCCGACGATCCACGCTCTAGGTAAGACTTAGACAATGTAGTTACTGGTTAGTTACTTAGAGCTCTGTTTTCAGGTAAGACTTGAAGTTTCGGATTCTTCTATGGCAGAGTAATAGTAGTGACATTTGTATTCTGTGGTTAGTTACAAGGTTGAAGCTGGTTATTTTAGGTTCTGGAAGTTAATCTGCGCACACTTGGTGCTCGACTAAGAAGATTTGGAAGTATATACATATATGCTAGATTCTAGGATGACTTTTGGTTAGAACTTTTAGGATTTTGATTTAACACTATAATGTGAAATGTTTTTAGGTGAAGAAGTCTGAAGAAAAGTGCTCAAGTTTGCTAAGAAAACCAGGTAAGTGAGTGAGTAGGATTCCCGGCCTTTAGGGCTCTACATCACAAGGGTACTAGGTTAAAGTTGATTATGATGTTCGAAAGCTGTTTGTGTTATTGTCTGTATGGTTATGATATGTGAGTTAGCAACATGATTTATTGTTGAATGATTGATCTGTCCTTTTAGTCCGATGGAATAAGAAGTACTCATACTCATGCCTCATGATTGTTTCATTTTCAAGCATATGAAAATGTTTTAAGTGCATGTTTTCCTTCACGATCAAGATATGAACATGAAACTTATGTAACAAGGATTAAGAGAGGGTTGGGGGCGGTTTGGCGTATGTCACTGTCCAAAAGGAGGACCATGAATACGGCCTGCAAGGGACTATGTACACTTTCACTGTCAACCCCCTTTTCGGCACAAATCTTCCTTTAATCCACATGATGTAAATGATGAACAAGAACGTGATGTAAACGATGAACAAGAACATGAACAAGAATGTAACAAGAAATGATTATGAAAATGTGTTCTTTTCAACTGTGCATTCATGCATACATGTTAGTATTGCACTCCTTACTAAGCATTAGGCTTATAGTTTAAACCTTATGATGTAGGTGACGAATTATCAGGTGAGGATTTCAAACCCAATGAAGATATCTAGGACTGGTTGTTGGATGGTACTCATGATGTTAGTAAGGATTATGAATATTGAGGTCTAAATAGGATGGTTTTTCTTAAAACGATGGATATTGAAATTTGTCTGACTGAATTTCTAAGTTTGAGGATAATTATGAGGATATAGAATGATCTGTTTTATTTATGTTTTCCGTTACACGTATTTGGATGAGTCTATGGTTCAACTGTGTGTTAGTTCATCTCGGTCAAGTTGAAGTCTGTGAAAGTCTGAATGTTTCCTATCAGAAGATATTAAAGGTGCTTGTCCATCGGTAGGAATTTAGCTATCATGTTAAGAGTCCCCGCTCACCGGTAGAAGTCTTCTATCTGGTGATGTTTAATGAGTCACGTGGGATGCGCATGTCAAACGGTAGAATTGAGTTTTACGTCTTGTCGTTTTGTGATCGGCAGATGTTGTTTATTTCTATCGATAGATGCTGTTTATTATTATCGGTAGAGGTCTTCTGTCGGGTAATATTTAATGGGTCACGAGGGATGCACATGACAATCGGTAAATGTTGTTGTTTATACTATCGGTAGAAGTGGGAATTATGTTTTGTCGTTTTGCGATCGGCAGATGCGAGAAGAAAAATCTTGTCGTTTGCGATTGGTAGATGTTGTCATTTACACAATCGGTAGAAGTGGGAATTATGTTTTTGTCGTTTTGCGATCCACAGATGCGAGAAGGAAATCTTGTCGTTTGCGATCGGTAGATGTTCTTTGATTTCCAATTCCCTCAGCCAAATGTCTTAACGTTTTGTCTAATATAAATGTTTTTTACTTATTGAGTTTTTCACTGTATAGTCGAGGATTAAAGATAAAATTTTCATCATCGAGAGAAATTTTTAAATTTTTCGTAAGATTTCTTGGTCCAGTCCTATGTCATGGGTAACAAATCGGGTTTGGAAGACTCGGGGTGTTACAGTTTCTAACTATAAAAATATCCTATTTAATCCACCATCAGCCCAAAACATTCCAGAAATCCTCAAAACGCTTACTTGCATCCCCACGGGTCGAAATAGCATACCGACTGCCCAGCACACTCCCACGAGCCATCATTCTTCAACTGTTCATTCCTCGGGTGGAGGGATCTCGTCCTCACCTGTATCAAAATCACCTACACCATACAGACAACTATGAACTAAAGGCTCAGCAAGTTTCGTAAATGCAAATGCATGCTGTGCATATGAGTTTCGTAAATCATACAGACATTTTAATCATTACGTCGCAGACAGATTGTCACCGAGGTCTCAGCCTACTAGATGGAGAGGGCACGTCCTACGGTTGGACAGCCCTTTCCATCCACTGGGGGAAAACACACTTACATCCGTAAACAGCCATGCCTGAACCCCACCTCGCCATGACCAAATAACATATTACGTAGATTCATTTCATTAGTTTATTTCTTTTCTTAAACACGCACAGAAATTCGTTTTCATGCTCATTGAAAGACGTGATGCATGAACAATTAAATGTATAATGTAAACATACAACATATATACCATAAAGACGATAAATGCATAACCTATGTAAACAACTAATCTTAACTACCCAACCAAAGCGATTAAACAATAAAATCCAATAATCCTCAACACGACTTCGACATATAGTGTAGGCCAATCGGCCATAGTAAGTCACGAGAACTTACCTCGCGTCCGTTGCGATTCTAGCTCCGTCTGCGAGCGTTGTTCACCTAAGGCTATTCACAACAGTCGTCGTTAAAACGAGTTTAATCCATTAAACATTCAAACTAACGAAACCCTTAACTAAAGAAATGTCCTAAAACTCTAATTTAACTCATTGAGGCATTTTATCGAGCAATTTATGCTCGACACCTAAAAACCCCCATTAACAGAGTTTCCCAAATCTTCGAAAATCCATAAAACCCTAACATTTCTCAACGAATCATTTAACTTCGTCCAATAACGTCCAATACATCCATTATATTCTCAAATACGGTAAACCTATCGATTTCAAACCCTAAATCCACGTTTCAACAAAACCCTAAACGAAACCTAATTCGTCAAATTCTAGAAAAACTGAAATCTAACGTCCGAAAACTATAGAACCTTACCTAGAACGTTGATTGGAGGAGAAAACGTGAAGAACGAAAGTCGACCGGAAGAGGAATCGTCGTCAGAAGTAGGAATCGCCGCGGGAGGGAAAGAAATCGCAGAGAGAGAGAGAGAGAGAGTTTCTTGCTGGAGAAGAAGAGTCGCGTGAGAGGGAGAGAGAGTTAGGCAATTTTTATAAAATTTGGCTTGGAAAATTATCATTCTGCCCTTCCAATTGATTTTATATTTGTTTCTTCCTTTGCTTCGTTATTTAGTTAACGATTCGGCTTCTCCAAATTTCTTTATTTCACAATAAATTCAAATTTATTATTAAGACTCCATTAAAACTTTTTGATTGCCAAACGGACTTAATTTGACATATTTACAAAAATGCCATTATTTATTGGAATAATAGAATCCCGTAAAACCGGGTGTTACGTTTCATCCACCTTATTTAAAATTTTGTCCTCAAAATTTGATTACACAAAAAACTCAGGATACTTAGACATCATATCATGTTGTCTCTCCCAAGTAGCTTCCTCTACATCGTGATTCCGCCATAAGACTTTGACTAGCGGGATTTCTTTATTGCGCAAGACCTTGATAGATGACTCTAAAATTTGCACAGGCTTCTCCACATAAGTCAGGGTAGGCTGTACCTCGATCTCTCTTGCCTTGACGACATGCGACGAATCACGTAGACACTTCCTGAGCATAGACACGTGAAACATGTCGTGGATACCTTCCATCGATGCCGAAAGCTGTAGTCGATATGCTATCTTCCCGATCTTCTTCAAAATAAGGAAGGACCCCACATATCAAGGGCTTAACTTGCCCTTTCTTCCGAATCGCATAATGCCCTTGAACGGAGAAATCTTCAAATATACCTCGTCACCCTCTTCGAACTCCAATTCTCTCCGTCGAGTGTCAGTATAGCTCTTCTGTCGGCTCTGAGCTATCTCGATACGTTGTCTGATAATGGCAATCTTCTCTGCCGTTTGTTGTAGAATCTCGGGTCCAACTATACTAGCCTCGCCAACCTCGTCCCAATATAGTGGAGATTTACACTTTCGACCATACAACGCTTCATACGGAGCCATACCGATGGTAGCTTGGAAGCTATTATTGTAAGAAAACTCGATCAGTGGCAAATACCTCCTCCACGATCCCTGAAATTCCAACACGCACGCTCTAAGCATATCCTCCAAGATCTGATTCGTTCTCTCTGTCTGTCCATCAGTCTGAGGATGAAATGCCGTGCTGAAATTTAGTTGAGTTCTCATAGCTTTGTGCAGACTTCTCCAGAACTTCGAAGTAAATCTCGGATCTCTATCTGAGACTATCGAAACTGGTACCCCGTGCAGTCTGACAATCTCCTGCTCATAAAACTCTGTGAGCTGATCCATAGAGTAGATCATCTTTACTGATAGAAAGTAGGCCGACTTTGTCAATCGGTCCATAATAACCTATATGTCGTCATATCCTTTCGTCGTCCTCGGGAGTCCCACTATAAAATCCATGGAGATTTGCTCTCATTTCCACTCCAGAATTAGCAGTAGCTGTAATGTTCCGGCCGGTCTTTGGTGCTCCGCCTTAACTTGTTGACAAATCAAACAGGTTTCAACATACTTAGCAACTTCCTTTTTCATGTTCGACCACCAAAAGTGTTGTTTTAAATCCTGGTACATCTTGGTACTTCCCGGGTGCACAGAATAAGCTGAAGAATGTGCTTCGGCCAAAATCTCCTTCTTCAATTCTTCATCGTTAGGCACGTACCATCTATGCCTGAATTTTAATATTCCATCTTCCGATAGACTAAAATCGGACGAGTCTTCCGATGTCATAATCGACCGAAGCTCCTCACACTCCAAATCTTTCTGTTGAGCTTCATGTATCTTGTCTAGAATAGTCGACCTAAGAGAAATGTTGGTGAGCATATTGGACAACTCTGCCACAATCTCCACGTTAAACTTCTCAATCTCAAACCTCAACATTATCGACATTGTTGCAAGTGAAGGCTGGCTCGCAGAAGGCATTCTGCTCAAAGCATCTGCGACTTTGTTCGCCTTTCCTAGGTGGTACTTGATTTCAAACTCATAGTCTTTAACAAATTTCAGCCACCTTCGCTGTCGCATATTCAGCTCTTTCTGCGTAAACAAATACTTCAGGCTCTTATGGTCTGAAAATATCTCGCTCTGTTGCCCATATAAGTAGTGTCTCCAGATTTTCAGTGCGAAGACCACGGCTACTAATTCCAGGTCGTGCGTAGTATAATTCTGCTCATATGGCTTCAACTACCGAGAAGCATAAGCAACAACTCTCCCTTCTTGCATCAATACACTCCCAAGCCCAACTCCAGACGCATCGCAATAAATGCTGAACTTGTCACCTTCAACGGGCAGTGTCAGAACTGGAGCTGTAGTCAATTTATGCTTTAACTTAATAAAACTCTTGTCGCACGCGGCCGACCACATAAATTTCTCATTCTTCCGAGTCAAGCGCGAGAGAGGAATTGCAATCTTTGAAAATCCCTCTATGAATTTCCGATAATAACTAGTCAACCCGAGAAATCCACGTACCTCTCGCACTTTCTTAGGCTACGGTCATTCCTTAACGACTTGTATCTTGCTCGGATCCATAGACACTCCTTCATGCGATATTATATGGCCAAGAAAACTCACACTTTATCCAGCCAAAACTCGCACTTAGAAAACTTTGGGTAAAGCTGATGTTGTTGTAAAACTCCCAAAACAATTCGTAGGTGCTCTTCGTGTTCCTCTGTCTTCGAATAGATCAAGATGTCATCGATGAACACAACCACAAATTTGTCCAAATACTCCTTGAAGACGCGGTTCATTAAGTCCATAAATACTGCCGAAGCATTCGTAAGTCCAAAAGACATAACGAGAAACACATAATGCTTGTACCTCGTTCTGAAAGCCATTTTCTGTACATCTTCCCTCCGGACCTTCAACTGATAGTAACCCTAGCGGAGGTCAATCCTCGAAAACACTCGGGCACCCTGTAGTTAGTCAAACATATCATCAATCCGGGGTAGTGGATACTTATTCTTCACTGTCAGCTTATTAAGCTCTCTGTAATCCACACACATCCTGAGAGTCTCGTCTTTCTTCTTAACAAACAGAACGGGCGCACCCCAAGAAGAAAAACTGGGTCGAATGAAACCCTTATCCAACAACTTCTCAAGCTGGGATTTCAATTCCTTCAATTCAGCCGGCGCCAACCTGTAAGGATTCTTGGACACAGGTGTGGAGCTTGGATATACATCAATAGTAAACTCGATCTCCCTGTCTGGTGGTAATCCGGGAAGATCATCAAGGAAGATCTCAGTGAATTCTCTAACTATAGGAAGGTCACTCTGCTTAACTCCATTGAGCAACTGAGTATCGATCACAGTGGCTAGGTAAATTGAGCATTCTCCTATAAACTACTCTTTTACTTTTATAGAATAGGAAGTAGGCACCCCACTCGTCCTATTCATCGCCTGATAAACAAACTCAGCTTTATCCGGGGGTCGAAAAGTCACCAACCTAGATCGGCAATCAATTGTAGCAAAATGGCGTGACAGCCAATCCATGCCTAAAATAAGGTCATACCACTCTATACCCATAACTATCAGACGAGCATATAGGGTATTGTTCCCCACGGAGACAACATTGCCCTAGACAACATGACTTGACTGCATACGCTCCCCTGAAGGTAGCATCACACTATATTCATATTCTGCTAACTCAGGCACTAGGTTCAGTCTAGACACACAAGTAGTTGAAATAAAGGAGTGCGTAGCTCCCGTGTTTATCAAGGAAAATACAGCTACGCCCATGATCAAAATAGTACCTGCTATCAATGAGGGTTGAGCCTCGTTGTCGACATCACCAGGCTCGATAAAGGCGAAGATCCTCGGCATAACCCTCCTCTGATCTCTGCCTAACTGTTCTCGACCCGGCTTCAGGCAATCGTTGATGTAGTGGCCAACTTCACCACATCGATAGCACTTATTAGTGCCTACCCGGCATTTACCACTGTGCTCCTTCTGGCATTTAGGGCACCAAGGTATCTGACGAGCCCCTTGCACCTGTTTTCCTTTCCCTCGATCATTACCTTCTTTGGAAGGTCTCTTGACACCTCTTTGCTGTTGTACTGGTGGTTACTACCCTCTAGGTTGCCAGCCCCTATTCCTGGACTGAGGATGGAGCTCACGAAAGAAGCCCTTAGCCGGCTCCCTCGATTTAACACAAGTCAACTGGGCAGCCTCGAAGTCTAAAGCTCTCGCCGCGATGTCTGAGTAAGGCACATATATAATTCCCGATACTATAACAATCATCTGAATCTCCGAGTTCAGCCCCTCCATGAATTAGTGCACTTTGTCTTCATTATCGCACACTAGACGCAGTGCAAACCGAGATAGGGCTTCAAACTTCCGTATATACTCTGCAACTGAACCTGTTTGCTTCAGCTGCGTAAACTCATTCCTCTTAGCCACCCTCACAGTGCGGCTAAAGTACTTGTCAAAAAACACGGTCTTGAACCGTTCCCACGTCATAACTGACACATTCGTTGTTGACTTGATCGAATCCCACCAAAATTGAGCATCCAATGCCAAATGGAAGGTGACGTAGGCAACTTTGTTCCTGTTCTCTATGCCCGCGTACTCTAGCATGTCTTCCATGGTTCGGATCCACTCCTCGGTTAAGGTAGGGTTCGATGATTGTCCGTTGAATACCGAAGGTTGTAGTTTCTGGAATCTCTTCATGCCCTGATGGTTTGGAACGACCACCTCTAGGGCCTAACGATCCTCACGGTTTACTAAACGCTCAATTTGTTGTGCTTGCCTATCCATGTGCTGGGCCTGACAGTTCAGCAAATCCGTAAGTCTGTGTAGGGCTTCATCCCTAGGGTCTTTTCCTCGATCCATTTTATATAACTCCTATAAAAACTAAAACAAATAACCCTAAAAAATCGAAATCAAATAAAGCTTTTACACATACTTACAGTTGAGGAAGGATGTCCACGTAGTGGCTGTGCAGTCGAGCAGTCTACAGAACCGATTTTAAAAACCCGGGGGCTCTGATACCATAACTGCAACGACCCTTAGACTATTCCTAGAATTTCCCGTACAAATTTTTTTTTTAAACATTCTCAAGTAAACCCTTTCGTTAAATCGTTGAAACATATTTAAAAACCATTTAAAGAAAACATAGGAAAACAGTTGATAAAAATTAAAATTTAAAAGCAACAGAAGACAGGGGCAGAAGGGGCATTCTGCTCGTAAAAAGCATGGCCGATCGATCGGCCATTTCAGCCGATCGATCAGACGTGTTACAAATTATGGGGGCGATCGATCGCCCCACATATAGGCGATCGATCGTCCTAACGATCGATCGGCACACTCTCTAGATTTTTCTAGAGAGTGGCGACCATTCATGCCGATCGATTGCCTCCTTAGGTGATCGATCGGTAACCTCTCTGGAATCCAAAATTTCAGAGAGTTGCCTCTCCCTTTTCTCTTCTTCCCTGCACAATTACACTTCCACTTCTTTCTCCTTAAACTTCAACATCACATACATACAAAAATGTCTCACAATCATCAACTCAACATCTTAACTGTATTCATCACAAAATACACTACACGCACGTAACCTCCTCAACTCATAAACCACCGAACCATCCCCTCGACGCACATGCAAAACGTAATAAAAATCTCGTAAAAACAAACTGCGTGGAACCATTTGAAAACCAAACAAAAAACCCTACGAAATTCGATAATCCAGCAGTTCAGTATTATCTAAATGACAGGTTTAACAAAACGTTTTATAAAACATCAAAACATCAATCCATTAGCTATCGAGACACCAAACATCCTAAAATGTTTCTAACTATACAAATATCCTATCTAATCCACCATCAGCCCAAAACATCCCAAAAATCCTGAAAACGCTTACTTACATCCCCACGGGTCGAAATAGCATACTGATTGCCCAGTACACTCTCACGGGCCATCATTCTTCAACTGTTCATTCCTCGAGTAGAGGGATCTCGTCCTCGCCTATATCAACATCACCTACACCATACAGACAACTATGAGCTAAAGGCTCAACAAGTTTCGTAAATGCAAATGCATGTTGTGCATATGAGTTTCGTAAATCATGCAAACATTTTAATCATTACGTCGTAGACAGATTGTCACCGAGGTCTCAGCCCTCCAGATGGAGAGGGCATGTCCTGCGGTTGGACAGCCCTTTCCATGTATCAAGGGGAAAACATACTTACATCCATAAACAGCCATGCCTGAACCCCACCTCGCCATGACCAGATAACAGATTACGTAGATTCATTTCATTAGTTCATTTCTTTTCTTAAACACGTGCAGAAATTCGTTTTCATGCTCTTTGATTTGAAAGACATGATGCATAAACAATTAAATGCATAATGTAAATATACAACATATATACCATCAAGACGATAAAAGTATAATCTATGTAAACAACTAATCCTAACTACCCAACCAAAGCGATTAAACAATAAAATCCAATAATCCTCAACGCGACTTCGACGTACGGTGTAGGCCAATCGGCCATAATAAGTCATGAGAACTTACCTCGTGTCCGTTGCGATTCTAGCTCCGTCCGCGAGCGTTGTTCACCTAAGGCAATTCACAACAGTCATCGTTAAAACGAGTTTAATCCATTAAACGTCCAAACTAACGAAACCCTTAACTAAAGAAATCTCCTAAAACTCTAATTTAACTCATTGAAGCATTTTATCAAACAATTTATGCTCGACACCTCAAAACCCCATTAACGGAGTTTCCCAAAACCTCGAAAATCCATAAAACCCTAACATTTCTCAACGAATCGTTTAACTTCGTCCAATAACACCTAATACGTCCATTATATACTCAAATACAGTAAACCTATTGATTTCAAAACCTAAATCCACGTTTCAACAAAACTCTAAACGAAACCTAATTCGTCAAATTCTAAAAAAATTGAAATCTAATGTCCGAAAACTATAGAAGCATACCTAGAACGTTGATTGGAGGAGAAAACGTGAAGAATGGAAGTCAACCGGAATAGGAATCATCTTCGGAAGGAGGAATCACCGCGGGTGGGAAAGAAATCGCCGAGAGGGAGAGAGTTTCTTGCTGGAGAAGAAGAGTCGCGTGAGAGGGAGAGAGAGTTGGGCAATTTTTATAAAATTTGGCTTGAAAAATTACCATTCTGCCCTTCCAATTGATTTTATATTTGTTTCTTCCTTTGCTTCATTATTTAGTTAACGATTCGGCTTCTCCACATTTCCTTATTTCACAATAAATTATAATTTATTATTAAGGCTCCATTAAAACTTTCTGTTCGCCAAACGGACTTAATTTGACATATTTACAAAAATACCATTATTTATTAGAATAATAGAATCCCGTAAAATCGGGTGTTACAGCTATCGTTCGCGGTCATTAATGATCTGGACTTAAGACACTGGACGGGTATCACTGTTGTTTCACGGTCTTTTAAATTTCTGGCGCTAAGTCTTTGGACGATTGACCTTTGCTTCAGTTTGAATACTTTGGATGATGAAGCTGTGGACAAGTACTTTGGACAATGATGCTGTAGACAAGTACTTTGGACAATGATGCTGTGGACAAGTATTTGGACGACAGCGTTTCTCTTTAAACCGTGGACGACAGCGTCTTTCATTTGAGAGTGGAAGACTGCGTCTTCCCTTTGAATGTGGGTGACTGTGTCTTTCCTTTGAGCGTGGACGACTGCGTCTTTCCTTGTGGACGACTGCATTTTTCCTTTGAACGTGGATGATAGCGTCTTTCCTTTGAACGTGGACGACAACGTCTTTTATTTGAGCGTGGACGACTGCCTCTTCGTCTTAACTATTCTGTCTTGACCGTAGACGTTTGATTTCGTCAGACTACTTTGGACGAATGATTCTGACTGAAGTCACCTGACTTTCACGTGATACTTTGGACGATTGATTCTCACACTTTAACTTTGGACAACAGATTTCGTCTTGACTGTGGACAATTGATTCTGACTAACTTTGGACGATTGATATCCACAGACTACTTCGTTTATTTCTGTTTTCTTTCACGTGGACGATTGATTCTGTCTTGACCGTTGACGATTGAATCTGTCTCTCGCGTGGACAACTGAGACTTTGGATGTTTACGTCTTTCTCTGTTTTCTTTTCACGTGAACGATTGACTGTGGACTAATAAATACTTAACCAAAATTCGTCAGAAAATATAATACCTTTTTCAAAGGGCATCTCTAGATTAATGCAATAACCATAATAAATCAATTTATATTCAGTTTATATATTTCGTATTAAGCATTAGTTCACCAATTTCATGTTAATCATAATTATCCATTTTAAACATAATCATCAAAAATAGATACTTAAACGCATTTAAGCTAACAATCTCCCCATTTTTTATGATGACAAATATATATAATCATTAACTATGTTCTCCCTCATAATAATCTCAGAATCGTTAATGACTTCTCTAACTCCCTCATACTCTATGCAAGCAACTAAATAAATAATTTTCATCGGTTTCATCTCATATCTATTTCCCCCTTTGACATTATCAAAAACACAGAAAGAATAAATGGCATTCAGCACAGCAAAGATAACAAGCATATGGTAAAAGAAATATCATAAAAAGAAATTAGTCACAGTGTTAAAAAAAAAACATGTTGAGTACTCGGGAGAGGAAGAAGTATTCTAGCCTATAAGATCCTGAATGGAGTAAGTAAATCATCCTGAAGAGGTGGAAATCCTAGAAACGGCTAGAATAGAAATCCCTGGCAGAACGGAACAGATGCTCTTCTTTATCCTCATCTGCATCCCTTGCAACCTCTGCATCCACCATGAGTGCATCAGCAGGAGGCACTACCTCATGGATAGGCTCAAGCATGACAGTATCAGCAGAGGCAGCCTCAGCAGCTGAAACAATGGCTATATCTGGAAGAGAAGCGGGCTGAGCAACAAACTGTGCAGACACTGGCTCGTCCTCACACAGAGCAATCTCTTCAGTAGCATCAGGCCCAACATCCTAAGCAACATCCAAAGGCTCAGCACGGGAGGGAACAGTTGAAGCAACTGGAGGAGCTGGGGCAGGTGTCTCACCACGACTTTCCAAATCCTCGTCCCCATGATTGGACACGCCATCACTCTTAATCAATAGATTACAAAGATCACTAAACTGAGTGATGACTCGGGCAGATTCTCGCTGTAATTGAGTTGTGACTAGATTGGAATGGAATCGAACCGAGGAGAGGACATCATCTATGACTTTTATATTCTCAAGTTCAGCTTGAGCAATACGATGGTTGATAGTAGCAACAGCTGAACTGTGATTGAATTCCATTTGATCAAGGCGTTTGAGCAGACCTTGATTTGCAGCCGCGAGTTGTTCAAGTTGGGAGATGACAAGTGCTGCAAATTGACCATGATGGGTGAGATACAAGGATTGAAAAGATTCAAGACTTGTCCTTTAGGCTGGCAATGTTTGCCCTTATCTCATCCTGAAAATCCTCAGAGATAGAAAGTCTCACTGGAGGAGTGGGGTGACCTGTAGTCCTAGGAGGAGCACGAATTGGCACAGGAGGCACTGGAGTTGGAGAGGGTGCACAGATTGGACTGATTGGACGTGGGAGATCAACTTGGACTAGAGGAGGGTCAAGATCACTTAAAGGTTCTAGACGGAGAATTTGATCATGACCAAACTCTTCAGGAGCTTAAATGAGCAGAACTGGAGGTGGCAAAGAGGCAAGGACAGAAAGACAAATGTCATCTGGAGAGCTATCTTCCTCTTCTTCTTCAATTAACAGGCGCCTTGACACACCACGGCGACCACCTTTCTCAATCAACACACCTTAATCATCTCTTGTGATTCCCATTCGAGATAAGGTAGAGGATGAAAAGAAATCAGACTTCTTTAGGGATAAGATCTGGTCAGAGTCTGGAAAGTGGACACCACAACGAAGAAGAATCTTCATAATTAGAAGATTGTAAGGCAGAGACTTGGACGGATTGCTGACTGCTTGAAGCATCCGATTGATAATAATGTAGCCAACATGAAATGGTTCAGCTTTGAAGAACTGTCCAAGAATGAAAAGATCCATTCCACTGACATGATCCTGATGACCTTCAACAGACAGAATGTTAAAGTGAATCATCTGGTGGAAGATCTTAGCCCTAAGATTTAAATCCTTACTCTTCAGCTTCAAGGGTGAGTTATTTGGATCCTTGGCAATTAAATTCATTAATTCCTTGCCTGCAGGTTTTTCAAGAAAATAGGGAATCTTTGTTGCCTCAAAATATCTCCTAGATCCATTCAGAAACTCACATTGAAGGATGTCATGGAGTCTTTCTAGAGTAAGTTCAATATGTCTTCCATAGACATAACTTCTGAGGACTAGAGGATGCGTAGAATGTTACAGATTGCCGTAAAACATCCTAATTGGGGTTGCACAATAATTGGGCACTAAATCAAATAGTCTCATTAACCTCATCCTCAGTAAAGGATCCTCAAGGTCAAAATCAGATAAATCTCTAAAGACAACTCCACGAGAGTAAATAATAGGTCTAAATTCATAACTTTCATAGTACCTATTAAAATCAGCTTGATTAATGAACTCGTGATTCAGCCATTGAAGGGGAGGAGGAATGACGACAGATTGGGAGTTTGTCGGTTGAGAAGTCTTTTATTTCTTCCTCGCGAAGACTTGGGTAGCCCTAGAGGAAGAAACCATAGATAATAATCTGAGCTTGAGAGACAGAGTAGAAGGATTAGAGATCGGCGCCAACGAAAAGAGATGGAAAGGAGTCGTTGGGTGAAGGAAGGGGTTGAGAGGTTTTTGAGAGGGAAATTTGAATCTAAGGGTTTCTGTTCCCTTTTGAAATACCATTAGGTGAACGTTCATCATCAAAGTCCATTGACAACGTCCATTGTTAACGTCCACGGTCAACGTCCATTGTTAACGTCCACGATCAACGTCCATAGTGACCACGTTTTCACAGAGAAGGAGATTGTGAAGAACGTCCATTTTGACAACATTGTCAACTTCCATTGTAACAACGTCCATGCCTTCATTGACCAATCTGCTCTATTGCTCAATATTCTCCAACAGAAGAAGAACCTCAGTTTTTCTCAATCTGAATGAGACAACCTTATTATAATATTATTGAAGGTCTTTTCATCTAAAGGTTTAGTGAAGATATCTGCTAGCTGATCAACAGAATTAACAAATTCTAAGGTGATATCTCCTTTCAGAACATGATCTCTGATGAAGTGATATCTAACTTCGATGTATTTTGTTCTAGAATGTTGGATAAGATTCATGGAAATATTGATGGAATTCCTCTAACTAAATTGTCAATAGTAATCTTAGCTAAGGTGTAACACCCGACAACTTCAACCAAGTGACTTCCTAACTGAATTAACGGCCATGATTATTCAATCTTCACGGTTTAGAATTTTATGCCAAGCTTAATTAATTACATGTGGATTTAAACTAGGTTAAGTGGCAAAGTTGAAATAATGGAGGATTGAGACAAGTATTTAAAGAAAAAGGAAAGGATTCAAACCTCATTTAAACCACTGTAGCCGTCATCTCTTACTCTCGGCGATTTCCCCTTCCGAGCTCTCGCTCTCTGTCAGCTGGAAATCCCTCTTTCGACGATCGGTTTCCTTGCTGCTTCTCGGCTACTTTGTACTCGAGGTACGAGTTTGGCAATGTAGCTATCTTTTAGTCGTTAAGCTCTGTTTTCTGCTATGTGTTGAAGTTCTGGGTTCTTCAATGGCCGAGTATTAGTAAGGGTAATTTAAAATCTGAAAGTGGTAATGTCATTCCGAATCGATTTTGGACATTGAACAACCAACCCTGAGTTATCGCTAATCGAATCTGTCTATTTTGGGTTTTGGATTTCAAACTGCACAGAGAACTATACTAAGGATTCGGGAGTGACTATAGCTATTAGGTCCTAGGATGACTTGTGATTAGAACTAATAGGATTTTGTTTTAACTACTGCAATGTAAATATTTTAGGTGAAGAAGTTTAAAAAGAAAGGAGCTCAAATTGCTAAGGAGACCAGGTAAGAGAATGTGTAGGTTTCTCGGTCATTAGGACCCTACATCAAAAGATACTAAGTAGAAACTCATACGATGACTAGAAGTTTCCCTTATGTTACTGTCTAATGTTTATGCTAATGATTAGCTTAATGGTAAGGTTTCATGTCGAATGGTGCTCTGTTTTGTAGCTTGATGATTTAAGAATCTTCATGTTCATGCATCATGAATGTTTTATGCATATGAAAATGTTTTAAGAGTATACTTTCTCATGAACAAGATAAGAATATAAAACTTATGCAACGTGAATTAAGCGAGGGTTGGGGGCGGTTTGGCGTATGTCACTGTCCAAAAGAAGGACCATGATACGACCCGCAAGGGAACTATGTGCACTCTCACTGTCAAACCCCCTTTACCGGCACAAATCCTCCCTTAATCCACACAACGTGAACGAAGAATATGAACGATGAACATGAATGATGTATATGAATGATGATTATGAACAATGAATATGAACGATGAATATGAATGATGTATATGAATGATGATTATGAACAATGAATATGAACGATGCATATGAATGATGTATATGAATGATGATTATGAACAATGAATATGAATGATGAACAAGGATGAAGACTTGAGTATGAATATGAATAAGAAAAGATTCATGAGCATTTGTTTTCTCAAAATGAGCATTCATGCATACTTATTAGTACTGCATTCCTTACTAAGCATTAGGCTTATAGTTTAAACCTTATGATGTAGGTGAAGAGCTAACAGGTGAGGATTTCCAATCCAGAGATGATGTTTAAAGCTGGTTGCTGGAGGATGCTCAGTATGACAGTGCAAGGCTGGACAGGCGATTAAGTCCCCTGGTTATGCTCATAGTATGTCAGTAAAGTTTATGATAAACAGATGCCTAAGTAGAATAGAATTTTTATAACAATGAAGTTCGGATTTGATTGATAGACTTTAGAGTCTGATGATGATTTTAAATATTATCGAATGGTCTGTTTTGCTTAAGTCTTCCGCTATGTGTATTCTGGATGAGTCTACGATTCTCACTCTTTGAGGTTTATAGTTACTAAGTTAAGATTTGGGTGAGTTGTGGTACTTTCCTGTTGAATGAAGTTGTTTGATAATTATAGTGTTTCACTGTTGTACCATAGAAGCTGGATGAGGCAATCATCTGGTTGACGTCATCGGCGGATGTCAAATGATAGGAATTGAACAATTAGTATGTTTAGTCATCGGATGATGGGAATGTAGTTGTCGTTTAGTCACCGGATGATGAAAATGTGATTTTGTCGTCTAGTGACCGGCAGATTAAGTGTATTTAGGTTACCGGATGATGAAAATGTGGTTTTGTCGTCTAGTGACCGGCAGATCAAGTGTATTTAGGTTACCGGATGATGTAAATGTCATTTTTTCGTCTAGCGACCGGTAGATGTAGAGTATTTCAAACACCGGATGATGTAGGTGTAGCTTTGTCGTCTAGCCACCGGGTGATGTAGGGTGTTTAAATCACCGGATGATGTGAGAAATTTCTTGTCATCTAGTGCCCGAGAAATGTTTTAATTAGTCACGCGAGGCGCACATGACCACCGGTCGATGTAGTGTAAATATGAACATCTAGTGGAGAATGTTCGAGACCGGGCGATGTCTTTAATTAGACACATGCAATGCTCGTGACCACCGGTAGATGTTCTCTACCGGGCGTATATAACTGAGTCACATAGGGTGCACGTGACAAATCGGATGATATTACTTCGTCACCCAAGGCATGCAAACCCATGCAAACCCCAACTGAATAACGTCGAGTAGTCTGGGGGCATTTCTTCCCTGCCCGATTAAGTCACTGATCAAATGACTAATTTTAGCCGCTCGACTCTGTGTAAGATTTAGCCGACGGGATTTAAGGAAAAATCGAGTTTGAGAGGGCGAAATTCCCTTGATGTATAACGCCTCTGTTATCAGTCTAAGAGTGAGTTAAAAAGAAAAAACTGTATGTAAATATTAGCTTGGAAACGAAGAAGAAAATGTAGAAGTTGAGTCAATGATTAATGAAAGATTATGACTAAGTGACGATCTCCTGTCCGGGTTGTTACATAAGGTGTCCATTCCTACATGACCTAGCCTTCTATGCCAAGTCCAACTATCAACCAGCAAGATAACAGCAAAACATTTTTCATCAACAAGTTTAAAGATATATAAATTAATAATATACACATTCATTTGATTTAAATATCACTTTATAACACTTATCACACAGTTGACTTATACTAAGTAGATTATGTTTTAACCCTTCTACCAGCAAAGCATTCTCAATATTAGGGTTAGAATAATTACCTATGTTACCGATGCCAACAATTTAACCCTTCTGGTTTTCACCAAAAGTGGCATTCCCTTTCTTTTTGTTGACAAAGGCAAACATTGTTGAGTCTCCCGTCATGTGCCTCGAGCAACCACAATCGAGGTACCATTGATTTTTCCCAAGAGAACAGTCAATCTGCAAAACAGTAAGCAAGTGGTCTTCTTTGGTACCCAAATCTTTTGGGTCCTAGAGTTAGTTTTGGTTCCTTTAGGAACCCACTGTAATTTATTACCTGATTTCTTATTCGATTTCAAAGGACATTCATATGATTTATGTCCTATCTTATTACAAGCATGACAGGTAGTTGGTTTAACAAAGAAGTTCTTAAATACTTTCTTTTTATTAAACTTATCATAACCTAAACCTGCTTTATCAAAAGTAGCTCTCTGATTTCCTATCAGCATTTTAAGTTCTTGGTACCATTTGTGAACTTAAGCACGATATAATTCAAATCCTCATTCTTACTTTTAAGCTCATCTATTTCCTTTATATGCAGATTACATTCTTTAGCATGTTTTTCTACCAAGTTTGCGTTCTCCTTCTCTAAAGAGTTGTACTTAGATTTAAATATGCTATATTGTTTGACTAAATCGTTAAATACATCAATTAGATCACCATCATCATCAACTTCATTATCACTAGAGGACATTGTCACGACCCTAACACTGTACCCAATTTCCCGTACGTTTTTTTTTTTTTATATTTTTTTTTCCTTATACATTAAATAAACTCTAGGCGGAATATAAACCGAAATAGAAATTGAAATTGAATCAGAATTGAAACCTATGTTTTAAACCATTAAAAACAAATGATTAAATAATTTAAAGTAAAACAATTAAAAACAATTTAATTAAAACATATTTTAAGGAATCGGCCAAAGAAGGGCAGAAGGGACATTTTGTCCCAAAATGCTATGGGATCACTGCCAGGCGATCAATCGCCTGGCAGATCGCCCCTCTGGCGATTCACCACCATGTCGAGCGATCGATGGGGATCGTTCGGCATGCGCTCTGAAATTCCTTCCAGAGCGCAATCCAAAAATACCAAAAAGGGGCGATCGATCGCCCTCCCTGGCGATCGATCGCCAAGTCCTCTAGAAAACGATTTCCAGAGGACTTGCCTCCACCTTCTTCCTTGCTTTCTCACTTCACTCCTAACATCATAACTCTCAACTATATTCTTCAACATTAATCCCACTCACAACCCCATCAATTTCTCATTTATCATCGCCCCAAAACGACGACTCAAAACTCAATAAAAACACAATCCATTTTCGTAAAAACAAACTGCGTAGCTACGTTTAAAACCTAAACAAATCCTCCTGTTTTGAAATCAAACAAAAGATTATAAAATCAATTTCTAAAACGTTTCAAAACATCAATTTATAAACTTATCCAGATCCAACAACCAAAATGTATTTATCTATACAATAAATCAATCTAATTCACCATTAACCCAAAATATCACCAAAACTCTCAGTATATCTAACCATGAGTCATACGGGTCAAAATGCGCCTCGACTGCGCTAGCACACCACCGCGATCCATCCTCCGTCAACTGTGTCACTCCTCAGGTGGAGGGACGTCGTCCTCACCTGTTTCCTCGTAGTCACCTACACCATACAGACATCTATGAGATAAAAAATCTCAGTAAGACTCGTAAATGTAAATGCATGCTATGCGTGTGAGCTCGTAAACCATGCATTATTTTTTTTACTTTATATGCACTGTAGGTGTCACCGAGATCCTATCCCCCTAACCGGAGAGAGCTCATCCAGCGGGCGGACTACTCTTTCCAGCTAGAGGAGGGGGTGCACGCTTACAACACGTACAGCCGTGCCTGGGCCCCACCTCGCGTGACCTGTAAGCTGTATGCCTTGCGGCCTGTAAACTGTATGCCTTGCGGCCTGTATAATGTATGTCTCACGGCTGTTTTTCTTTGCATTATCTTTAAAACATCGTGCGAAAATTCATTTTCATGTTTTTCTTTAAAACACGTGATGCGTGAACAATTTATATCTCAAAATAAACAACCACATATGTACCATCAAGACGATAAACAAACAACTTACGAAATAACTAATCCAAACTACCCAAACCAAAAAAATTAAGCAAAACACGTCTCCAAAACTCCTCGAGACAACCACGACGAACGGTGTGTAATGACCCTTACCCGTACCCTAGTTTTCCAGTACAAATTTTTCATTTTTGTGCGTATAAACTGTAAATCTGACTTTTGTGCGGAAATAAAACTTTAAAAATCGGAATTGAAATTGTTAACGGCGTTTGAAAACTACCTTGAAGACTATATAAAATAAACTTAAAACCATTAATTAAACAATTAAATATTAAAAGAAATCATTTAAAATTAAAGTTACCTTTTTTTTTTCTTTTATTTATGTTCTGTCGTTTGGCAGAACAGATGGCGATTGATTGCCCCCCCAAGTGGGCGATCAATCGCCCATCAGCGATTGCTCATGGCGAGCAATCGCTTTAGGCGATTCCACCATCGCCTAGCGATCGCCAGGCAAAGAGGGGCGATTGATCGCCCCAAGTGGCGATCAATCGCCATGCTCTCTGGAATTATCCAGAGAGCACAGCCTCCTCTCTCCCTTCTTTCTTCCTTTCTTCGTTTCCTCATGCCCTGCATCTCACACTCACAATACACAACTCACAACACAACACACACACACCTTTCAACATTCTCATTTCCTTCATCACACACCATTACATTTCTCATACTATCGTTCACCCACTTCCCAACTCAAACACAATTGAACATAACCAATTTCATGAAAACGAACCGCATGGTTCCGTTTAAAAGTTTAACATATCCTCCTGTTTTTGAAAATCAGTAAAACATTATAAAATACATTCAATCTCCCAAAAGTACTTTCTATTAACTATTCAGATCCCAACATCCTAAAATGTTCTAACACTTCTATCCAAAATAATCCAAATACCTATGTACGTCCCCACGGGTCAAAATCACGCTCCCACTGCCAGCGCACTCCCACGGGCCATTCTCCTTCAACTTGCTCATACTTCAGACGGAGGGACGTCTTCCTCACTTGTCTCAATATCACCTACACCATAGAATTTAACACGTGAGCTAGAGGCTCAGTAAATCTAAGTGAATGCAAATGTATGCTATGTTATGCTCTTTCAAACCATGCATTCTTTTCATTTCTTTTCATTTCTTTCTTTGGGTTTCTATGGGTCACCCGGGGCTTCACTCTCGTTAGATAGAAGCTGCACATCCTGCGATTGGATAGCCCCTCGGATCTAACCGGGGGGAAAGCATGCTTCCTCTGACAGCCATGCCTGAACCACCGCACCCGACGTGACTATCTTTGCATTCATTTACTTTCTTTGTTTACCTTTTTCCATGTAAAAGTGCTTTGAAATTCATTTTGCATGCGTGCTTAGAAAACAATGCATGGACGTGCTCAGTACAATAATGAAAATAAAGCATCAGAAATCAACAAACACTAAACGTTCTACGACCTAAAATAGCCTAACTACCCGTTTTAATTACCCAAGCACAACATATCTCCAATTTCCTCGATCGACTCAATTCATACGGTGTAGGCCAAGACGGCCAAACAAGTCACAGAGACTTACCTCGCGTCCTTAGCAAATCAATTTAACTTGATGAATCTCTTTTTGTAGCTTGACACCTAAAGCACATCAACTTCAAAATCAATATCTCCATTTATAACAACAACCTTTGATTACAATTATAACCAGTCCAATATATTCGAAACAAAGCAACTACAATTAAATTCTGAATATTACCAATAAGGGCTAACATATGCAATTAAACAGTCAATACACAATAACCATACTCCAATTGAAACACCTCAATGCAATTAGTTATTGAACCAAACATCAACAAGTCCAAGCCATCTAATCCAACAAGAACATAAACATGTGTGGCACTTAAATGAAGTATTTCAAACCAGCACAAGTCAATCAATTGCCTTGAATCATAAAAACTCAGATTCTAGCTCAAAACATGAACCAATTTCGAAAAATTATAACTTCCTCTACAATTGTCGAAACAGCTTGATTCCAAAGGCCACGGCTTTCTTAAAGTATTTAATTTAACCCACAAAAACAGTTTTGTAAGACAAATTCAGAAAGATGGTCAAAATGCATCAGAACAGTGACCTGCCCGAAATTTCGCTTTACTATTTTACTTAAACTTTGAAAATTCATAACTTTTCGTATACTCGTCCGAATTTGATGATTCAACATGCTATAGAATCCTTAAAACGTCTAGTTTAACATGGTGGAGTCTATTTGCTAAAAAACTAACTCAGTTAGCACCAGAAAATCAAAACCCGAACTGGTTGCTGAAATTTTCCAGTTCTTGCATAATAACTTCAAAAATCCATAACTTAATCAATTCTTAATGAAATCAAGTGGTTCAAGTTGCTATGGACTCCTCTAAGAGTCCCCTATCCAATGATACAAGCCATTTAACCAATTAGAATCAAGAGATAGGCCAGTTCTCAAGAAAACCGAAACTTCCCAGTTTTTAAATCATAATTTTTGTCCAACTTCAAAAATTCGTAATAAATTGAATATATGTCCACATTTGATGATTCAAGATGCCATGCAAACCTTAGGGTGTCTACTTTTTAATGGTCAAATTCATTTAACAACCCAACTTAAATAGCACAGCCGAAATTCCAAAAGAGCTGAACCTCCTCTGTTTTATCTCTAAGTCCAAAATTTTCATAACTTTTAACCAATAAACAACTTCTTTCAATATAAATCATATACATGCTTATACTCATGAATAAGCATCATTCAGAAGAAGAAATACAGCAACTAAAATAAAATTTCGTGCATCCTTACCCATGATTTATCAAACCCACAAATCAAAGTATAAATACTCCTCTTTTATGTTCAAACCTAAAAATTTGCCAAACCCATGATAAAATCCTAAAAAAAACTCACCGTACCTTCAAAATTTGGGAGAGGATGATGAAGCTTTCGTGGCTTCTCCTTTGGATGAGTAACGCGAGGGAGAGAACAAATGTTTTTGCATGGAGAAGAAGCTGTGGGAGGAGGTCGTGAGAGGAGTTTGGCGCAGGGGAGGAAAGACTTGGGCGTGGGGAGAAGAGAAAAGGGAAAGAGGGCTTCACCCTCTTTTCTTTTTGCTGGAGGAGTATCACGTAGGGGGGGGGAATGAAATAAAAGAGGGTGTTCTAAGAAAGCTTCTTGAATAAGCTTTGATGAGGTGTCAACACCCCATTGGTGCTTCACACCAATATCATTTTGTTCCAAAAATGTCCTCCCATCAAATATAACTAATATTTATTCCATTTAGTTAGCCTCATTAGTCTAATTACCCCTTAAACTTGGCAACTTGACTTTTAAATTCTCGAATAATATTTTCTCGCTTTATAATTGGTAACCTTAAATTATAAAATATTATGCGCTTAAAGAAATTTATTCGTTAAATTTGTCTGGGCGTTACATTCCACCCACCTTAATTAAAATTTTGTCCTCAAAATTTGCTTAGCGCATGGCTCCAAACATTGACACACTTTTCTGGCTGTCTCGTATCCAGACTCCGTTCAAACGGTATATCTTAAGTTCTTAGTTCCTTAACTTCCTCGTGATTGACTATATTTCTCAATCTAAGGTCATCCTATACATCATCGAGTCTGTTCCATCCAACTACTTCTTAAAGTTCAATTCTTATTTAAAGGCATTGATTCCATCTCAATTATCTATAGTCTAAAACTTTAGTGGTTCATCTAGTAAGACCTCAATCTCCATTGTCCCCCAAACAACGATCTCTTAACCACATACTCCAATATCAGTTTCATAATCACTTTCGTAGCACTCAATTCGACTAACTATGGCCTTGAATTGATGCTTTTCCTTAGTTATTTTCTTAAATCATAGTTATACTTAAACTTCCTAACATCAGCTAGATCAACCTCGTCTAAAGATTTCTAACAACTCCTGGGATATAACCCAAACTTCTGCTTAAATTCGCCGGATCTATCCGTAGTCCAAATGTATGCGAATTCAAATTTCTACATTTTCTCTAGTAATAATCCCTTATCAACTATTTTATCTCTAGTACTCTTTGGTCACATGTCTTCTTGAACAACTCGCCAATTATTGGCGACTATTTCAGTGTAGGCTTCTCAATTAGGTTCCCATTGCTATACCTTGCAAACTAAATCATCAAAACACCTCAAGGTTTCAATAAGTCCAACTGGTGCTAACGTCGCTACTCTCTTAAAATCCTCATTCTTTTATGAATAAAATCCTATAAACATCGCATTCCCTTCTAAGTTACCTCTACGAGCTTCCATGTTAGGTTCTTAACTGAAATTCTCATATTACCTACATTACACTCATTTGTCCAACTTAAATCTTTATTGACTCTATGTACTATCAAGTCCTTAGGTTTCGCCATTAGTTCGTTTCAATTATTAATTCTAATCTTAAGTCATTTATGTATCCATTGGCATCGACTTGTCAAATATAAGTCGAACTCTTAAAACTCTTCTAACTTAGGCTTGATTCTAAGTGTACTTAAACGGCTCCTGAGTAGTTCCCCGCTCTCCTTATTCGATAAGTCGCGAATTTCACAAATCACCCGACTTTAAAACACTATACTAGACTTCCAATCTTAACCTTTCGTTTAATCCAACGACCCCCTGCACTTATTCCCAATATCTCACTAGGATCCCTTCGAAGTTACTAAATGGTTTACCCTCTTTCGTTTCTCATAGCCAGGGTTCTAAATATTCTACTTTATTCCCTTGAAACGATTTATCCAACGATTTTCTTGTTAGCAAACTTGTTGCAGATAAGTTTACATCCTTAATCCACATCTCCTCAATTCCTAAAATCTTACCCCTTTGTTTCCTAATAATTTGGAACATCTCATTATTTTCCTCATCGATAACTTCAAAAATCCATAACTTAATCAATTCTTAATGAAATCAAGTGGTTCAAGTTGCTATGGACTCCTCTAAGAGTCCCCTATCCAATGATACAAGCCATTTAACCAATTAGAATCAAGAGATAGGCCAGTTCTCAAGAAAACCGAAACTGCCCAGTTTTTAAATCGTAATTTTTGTCCAACTTCAAAAATTCGTAATAAATTGAATATATGTCCAAATTTGATGATTCAAGATGCCATGCAAACCTTAGGGTGTCTACTTTTTAATGGTCAAATTCATTTAACAACCCAACTTAAATAGCACAGCCGAAATTCCAAAAGAGCTGAACCTCCTCTGTTTTATCTCTAAGTCCAAAATTTTCATAACTTTTAACCAATAAACAATTTCTTTCAATATAAATCATATACATGCTTATACTCATGAATAAGCATCATTCAGAAGAAGAAATACAGCAACTAAAATAAAATTTCGTGCATCCTTACCCATGATTTATCAAACCCACAAATCAAAGTATAAATACTCCTCTTTTATGTTCAAACCTAAAAATTTGCCAAACCCATGATAAAATCCTAAAAAAAACTCACCGTACCTTCAAAATTTGGGAGAGGATGATGAAGCTTTCGTGGCTTCTCCTTTGGATGAGTAACGCGAGGGAGAGAACAAATGTTTTTGCACGGAGAAGAAGCTGTGGGAGGAGATCGTGAGAGGAGTTCGGCGCAGGGGAGGAAAGACTTGGGCGTGGGGAGAAGAGAAAAGGGAAAGAGGGCTTCACCCTCTTTTCTTTTTGTTGGAGGAGTATCACGTAGGGGGGGGGGGGGGGAATGAAATAAAAGAGGGTGTTCTAAGAAAGCTTCTTGGATAAGCTTTGATGAGGTGTCAACACCCCATTGGTGCTTCACACCAATATCATTTTGTTCCAAAAATGTCCTCCCATCAAATATAACTAATATTTATTCCATTTAGTTAGCCTCATTAGTCTAATTACCCCTTAAACTTGGCAACTTGACTTTTAAATTCTCGAATAATATTTTCTCGCTTTATAATTGGTAACCTTAAATTATAAAATATTATGCGCTTAAAGAAATTTATTCGTTAAATTTGTCTGGGCGTTACACGGTGTAGGCCAATCGGCTAGAGAAGATCACGAGAACTTACCTCGTGTCCAAAGCAGTTCAAGCTCCGTCCACGAGCGTTGTTTACCTAAACAATTTAGAACGTTTATCGTTAAAACGAATTCAAACTTCTATACGCCCAAATTCAATAAAAACCTTAACTAAAGAATTTTCCTGAAATCTTAACCTAACTAATCGAAGTATTTAAACAACGATTAACGCTCAATAGTTTAAAATCATCATTAACGAGTTTTCCTAAAAACCCGATAATTCACAATTTCTAACATTTCTCCCAATTCATTCTAACTTCATCCAATAACGTTCAATACGCTCTATACATTCCTAATCTACAACAATCTATCGATTTCGAACCCTAAATCTCGATTTTAACGAAACCTAAACTAAACCCTAATTGTTTAAACTCCGTAAAACTTAAGAACTAAAGTTGGAAAACGTTAGAGACTTACTTAGAATCGCGAATAGAGAAGAAAACGCGAAGAAACTTTGAAGAACGGAGGATGAATCGTCGACGAAGGTGAGAATCGCGTGCGAGGGAGAGGGGCTGTCGAAGGGGAGGAAGAAGGATCGTGAGGGTGGAGTGCTGGAGAAGAAAGATTGAGTTTTTAATATAAAATTAACTTTGCAAATTACGATTTTGCCCTTAGCACTTAATTCTATTTGTTTCGTCCTTTGTTTCGTTAATTGTTCAACAATTCGGGCCCTCCAAATTTCCTTATTTCTCCATTAGGTCTAACTTATTATTTGAGATTTATTAAAACTGTCCGTTCGCAAATCGGACCTCGTTTACTATTTTTACTAAAACGTCCTTTGTTTTACGAGAAACTTAATTACTCGGAATATAGCGTTATTACTCCGAAAATTCTCGTAAATTCCATAAAATTCCAATTAATAATTAGGATCATAATGGCGCTTCCTTTTCGTAAAACGAGTTTGATTTGACATATTTATAAAAATGCCAATATATATTATAATATAAAATTCCGTACAGGCCGGATATTACAGAAATACTAACCTCATTATCGTGTGCCATGAAGCACAAGTTGGCGACTTCCTCATCCTCTGAAGAAGTGTCGCACTCACTGTCATATCATGTAGCTTTCATGGCCCTCTTCTTGAATCGCTTGGGACCCTTGCTTGTGGACACTCAACCTTGATGTGTACAGGCTTCTCGCATTCAAAGCATGTAATCTCCTTATCCTTTTAAGGCTCTTCTCCCTTTAAGAACCTCTTCCCTTGCATCCTTTTTCTCTGGAGAAATTTGTTGAAATTTCTAGTGATGAGTGCTATATCCTCATCATCAACCTCTTCCTCGGATTCCTCTTGTTTGCTTGAGGAAGCTTTGAGTGCTATATCTTTTTTCTTGTTAATCTCTTTTTCCTTGAGATCTTTCTTTTCATTGGCTCTCATGGTTATCTTATAAGTCATTAGAGAGCCAATGAGTTCTTCCAGCTTGAGAACCTTGAGATCTCAAGCTTCTTGTATGGCAGTCACTTTCGGTTGCCAGGCTCTTGGTAGGCACCAAAGGATCTTTCTTACTAGTTCTTCACCTAAATAAATCTTACGAAGCACTTTCAACCCATTAGTAATATTAGTGAAATGAGTAAACATAGAACTAATTGATTCATCCTTTAGCATGGTAAATAGTTCATACTCGTGTACTAACATAGTCATTTGGCTTTCTTTCACTTGATTTGTTCCCTCGTGTGTGATTTCCAGTAAGTGTCATATCTCTTGTGCACTATCACACTCTTGAAATCTATTAAATTTGTCTGTTTAGTGCAGAGTACGGGGTGTTTATAGCTTTGGCATTTAGACTAAGATTCCTCTTATCGAACTCTGTTAATTCATGAGAGTTGTTAGGAATAGAAATTTCATTCTCAATTTTCATGGCCTTGTAAGGGCCATTCTCTATTATATTCCAAATCTCATAGTCCATGGCTTGAACAAATATTCTCATTCTTGCCTTCCAGCATACATAATCACTGCCATAAAAAAATGGTGGCCTAGAAATGGACTAACCCTCTATGTATGTGTTGAATGCTATTCTAAGAATATCACAATATTTTCTAAATAACAGCTTAGACAATATTTAACCTCGCACTGATACCAATTGTAGGAACGTGATTGTCTAAGAGGGGAGTGAATTAAAAATTTCTTAATCTCTTTTACTAAGTGTAATAAAAGTTTCTCAATTGATTGCCTACTGATTCAAATAAATAGAAAGAAAGAGAGAAAAACAACACCGAGAGTTTTTACGTGGTTCGGACAAACCTGCTTACGTCCACGCTTCAAGGTTTCCCCTTAAAATTTACAGCACAGGCTACACTCTCACAAATATCAAATCTCCAGTTAAATTCTCGAGAGGTGTAGGAAAATAGCAGAGTATTACAAAGCTTTTTGTGTATAAGGGTTCAGAGAGAATTTCGGCAAAAAGTTGTTCTCCTAAGCTTTGTTCTTCTATTTATACTCTATCTATAATCGGCATCTCGCTCCTCGTCTGTGTTCGGAAATATAGTCGTTGGAGAAACATCCGTACGTCGACAGCTAGCCGTTGATGTCTGTAGTCACTATCGTTCACGGCCATTAATGATCTGGAGTTAAGACACTGGACGGGTATCACTGTTGCTTCGTGGTCTTTTAAATTTCTGGTGCTAAGTCTTTGAACGATTGAACTTTGCTTCGGTTTGAATACTTTGGATGATGAAGGTGTGGACAAGTACTTTGGACAATGATGTTGTAGACAAGTACTTTGGACAATGATGTTGTGGACAAGTACTTTGGACGACAGCGTTTCTCTTTAAACCGTGGACGACATCATCTTTCCTTTGAGAGTGGACGATTGCGTCTTCCCTTTGAGTGTGGATGACTACGTCTTTCCTTTGAGGGTGGGCAACTACGTCTTTCCTTTGAGCGTGGACGACTGCGTCTTTCTTTTGAACATGGACGACAGCGTCTTTCCTTTGAACGTGACAACAACGTCTTTTATTTTAGCGTGGATGACTGACTCTTCGTCTTAACTATTCTGTCTTGACTGTGGACGTTTGATTTCGCCAGACTATTTTGGACGAATGATTCTGACTGAAGTCACCTGATTTTCACGTGATACTTTAGATGATTGATTCTCACACTTTAACTTTGGACAACAGATTTCGTCTTGACTGTGGACAATTGATTCTGACTAACTTTGGACGATTGATTTCCACCGACTACTTCGTTTATTTCTGTTTTCTTTCACGTGGACGATTGATTTTGTCTTGACCATGGACGATTGATTCTGTCTCTCGCGTGGACAACTGAGACCTTGGACGTTTACGTCTTTCTCTGTTTACTTTTCACGTGGACGATTGACTGTGGACTAATAAACACTTAACCAAAATTTGTCAAAAAACATAATACCTTTTTCAAAGAGCATTTCCAGATTAATGCAATAACTATAATAAATCAATTTATATTCAGTTTATATATTTCGTATTAAGCATTAGTTCACCAATTTCATGTTAATCATAATTATCCATTTTAAACATAATCATCAAAAATAGTTACTTAAACGAATTTAAGCTAATAATGTCGCCGATCGTGAAGGAAGAAGAGAAACCCTAGACCCAATTGCCATTACCTTCGCCACGAGGAAGAAGAAAAAGCCGTCGCCTGAAGAGAGACCATCTAGGGAAAAGAACGTCGGTCGCTCGCGTAGCTCTGATCCTCCGATCAGAACACATGACCGTTCTGCACGCCATGCCACCGACCAGAAATTGCTGCCCTTCCGTCACACAGAAGCTGCCAGAGAAGAAAGCCTCTCTCATCGACAATCTACCCGAACGCAACACAGTTCTCTCAGTCGCCGATTCGTTGTGAAAAAGTTCCAATTTTTTACTGGTTTTTTGTTCTTTGTTATTCGTTCAGTGACGCAAGACTCAAACAATTGAGTCACAACCTGCAGTTATGTTATTGGATTTTGCATAATTTACTCAGGTTTTAAAAGGAAGCATTTTTTGGACTTGAATATCTGTTTTGGGCATTGATCTTTGATAATGATGAGTGGCGACGATAGTACAGGACACGGTATTGGAAAATTTGATGGGAAAGATTTCGCGTTCTGGAGAAAGCAAATCGAGGATTACTTATACGGAAAAAAACTTCATCTTCCCTTGAGTGCAAAACCAGAGAAGATGAAAGACGGTGAATGAAATCTCTTTGAGAGACAGGTTTTTGGAGTCGTCCGATTGACGCTAGCCAAAAGCGTTGCCCACAACGTGGCGAAGGAGAAACCCTCCACGAATAATAAGGTATTTCTGATGAAGAAACTTTTTAATCTGAAGATGGTTGATGGTACTTTTGTCGCAACGCATCTAAATGAATTCAATACGATTGTAAATCAATTGCTATCTATGGAAATTGATTTTGTGGATGAGGTTTGTGCCTTAATTTTGTTGGCGTCTCTACCAAATAGCTAGGAGCTTATGAAGGCAGCAGTTAGTAACTCAGTCGAAAGCGCTAAATTGGTATTCACCGATGTGAGGGATCGTATTATTGCCAAGGAGGTTCGTAAGATTGATTATGGTGAAACATCGAAAGACTCAGCTCTGAATGTTGAAAACAGAGGTAGAAAAATTAAGAGAAACTCCAACCAAGGCTGGAACAGAACCAAGTCAAAGAATAGAAGAGGTCAGTCCAAGTCTCGACGAATACTTGAGTGCTGGAATTGTGGCAAGCAGGGTCACATGAAGAACGATTGCAGAGCATCGAAGAATAACAAAAATGACAAAGGTGATGGAGCAAATGGGGTAACGGAAAACATCATTGATGCATTACTTCTTTCGGTCGACAGCCTGATAGACTCGTGGGTCTTAGACTCGGGATTATCCTTTCACACCACCACACACAAAGAATTAATGGAAAATTACGTGGTTGGAAACTATGGGAAGGTCTACCTTGTAGATGGTGAGTCACTTGATATTGTGGGTATCGGTGACATCAAACTGAAGATGACAAACAAGTCTGTTTGGAAGATTAGTAAAGGGAGGCACGTGCCAGGGGTAATGCGCAATCTGATTTCAGTTGGACAGCTTGATGGTGAAGGTCATAATGTCAGTTTCAGAAACAGTCATTGAAAGATAACTAAAGGAGTTATGGTCGTCGCTCGAGGTCACAAAACAGGAACCTTCTACATGCAAAGACACAGTTGCTATTGTTGATAGCTTAAAGAACACATATTTGTGTCATTGCAGGTTGGGCCATATAAGCGAGAAAGGAATAAAGCTTCTTGTCACGAATGGTCAGATTTCGGAGCTGAAGTCTATCGAGCATCAGCTATGTGAAAGCTGTATTTTTTGGAAACAAAAACGTGTCAATTTCCTAAGGTTGGGAAGGAGCTGAAAAAGAAAAAATTGGAATTGGTGCACACTGACGTGTGGGGACCCGCACCTGTTTCTTCTCTTGGTGGATCATACTACTATGTGACGTTCATAGATGATTCAACAAGAAAGGTATGATTCTACTTCATGAAGAACAAATCTGATGTATTCAGTGTTTTCAAAAAGTGGAAGACTTTGGTTGAGAATTAAACGAATCTAAAGGTGAAGTGTTTGAGGTCCGACAACAGAGGCGAGTACATCGACGCCAATTTCAAAGAGTATTGTGCTATGAATGGGATCAAGATGGAGAAGATTATTCTTCGAACACCTCAAGAGAATGGAGTAGCTGAAAGGATGAATAGAACGCTGAATGAACGTGCAAGGAGCATGAGATTGCACGTCGGGCTGCCTAAAACCTTTTAGGCAGATCCAGTCAACACTGCAGCCTATCTGATCAACAGAGGACCATTTGTGCCTTTAGATTTCAAAAATCTAGAAGAAGTCCGGAATGGTAAAAAGGTAAACTTTTCTTTTCTGAAGGTGTTTGGTTGCATATCATATGTTCATATTGATTATTCTGATAGAAACAAGTTTGATCTGAAATCTATGAAGTGTTTTCTTATTGGTTATGGTGACACCGAGTTTGGTTATCGTTTCTGGCATAATCAAAATCGGAAGATCATTTGTAGCAAGAACATCATCTTCAACGAACAGGTCCTTTACAAAGATGTTGTTGGTAAGACTTCTGACAGTGGGAGTTATGTATTGAAAGAGTCTATTGTGGTCAACTTGAGAGATTTTTCAGCTGATAATACTCCGACTGTCAAAAAAGATCGGGGTGTTGTTGAAGAAGAAGTTGACGAGAATGTTGCTCTAGAGGTAAATCTGCAAACACCGATTGCAAAACTGAGAAGATCATCTAGAATCAGTAAACTAGTCCAGAGATGGTCTCCGTCTCTTAATTACATCCTGCTGAACGTGTAGCAACCCTAATACTGTACCCATTTTCCCGTACATAATTTTTTTTTATCCTTATACTTTAAATAAACTCTAAGCGGAATTTAAACCGGAATCGGAATTGAAGTCTACGTTTTAAACTATTTAAAACAAAACCATTTATAAACTTAAACAATTTAAAACAATTAATAAAACACTTAAAATTAATTAAAACAAAACAATTAAAGGGGAAGGGCAGAAGGGTCAAAGTCGCGACCAACAGAGAGGGGCGATCGATCTCCAAATTCAAGAGATCGATCGCTGAGTTGCTAAATGGGAGGGGCGATCGATCTCCAAAATTGCAGGAGATTGATCGCCAATGTGTAACCAAGTGAGGGGCGATCGATCTCAAAAAAATGCAGGAGATCGATCGCCGAACACAAGGCATGGAGGGGCGATTGGTCGCCCCTCACAATGGCGATCAGTCGCCTTCTACATTCCTTCATTCTTTTCTCTCAACTTTTCTTTCTTCTCTCTTTTTTTTTATATACAAGTGCTCCCTGGAATCCGAATTTCCAGAGAGCAAACACCAACATTCTATCCCTCCCAATTAAACGAACTAAACGCACGTTAAACTTTCATAAAAACGAACTGCGTGGATACATTTAAAAATCGACAAATCCTCCTGTTTTAAATTCCAAGCAGTTCCAATGAAACACTATATAAACACAATTTATAAAACAGGTTTTCAAGAACGTTTAAAACCTCAAAACATGAACCTAACATCTAGCCAGATCCCAAGCATCCTAATATGTTCTAACTTTACACATATTTTGTCCAATATTAACCCATTACTCTCAAAATACATACATACATCCTCACGGGTCAAAACGCACCGACTACTCAGCACACTCCCACGGGTCATTCTCCATCAACTACATCATACGTCAGGAGGAGGAACATCGTCCTCACCTGCCTCAATGTCACCTACAACGTCACCTACACCATACAGACACACTATGAGCTAAAGGCTCAGTAAATTCTACGTAAATGCAGATGCGTGCAGTGCATATGGAGTTCAGAAATCATGCATAACATACAGATCGTGGCAGACAGAATATCACCGAGATCTCATCCCTCTAACCGGAGAGAGCCCATCCAGCGGTCGGACTACTCTTTCCAGCTAGAGGAGGGGGGTACACGCTTACAACACATACAGCCGTGCCTGAGCCCCACCTCGCGTGACCAGATAACAGATTACGTATTTTATTACATTACATGAGATGTGGTATTGGTCAGACCCTTAATCGGTCCACACAATAGATCAATAGCTCCCTTTCGGGCCACATCGGTTTTCTGAAAACATCATGCGGAAATTCATTTTCATGCTTAGTTAAAATACGTGATGCATGAACAGTTATAAACATAAAATAAACAACCAACATGCATACCATCAAGACGAATAAAACATAACCTATAAAGCAACTAACCTAACTACCCAACCAAAGCAATTTAAACACACAATACTCTAAGATTCTCGACGCGACATTAAAGTACGGTGTAGGCCAATCGGCCAGAGTAAGTCACGAGAACTTACCTTGTGCGCGCTGAACTTCGAGCTCTGTCCACGAGAGTCGTTCGCCTGAGGCAAAACACGACATTTGCCATTAAAACTAGTTTAAGCAACTAAACGTCCAAATTTAGTGAAACCTTAACTAAAGAAATTTCATAAAACTTTAATCTAATTCATTGAGCTATTTCATCGAGCAATACACGCTCGGCACCTTAAATCCCAAATTACGAGTTTTTCCTAAATCTCGAAATTTATCGAATTTTAACATTTCCCACAAATTAATCTAGTTTCATCCAATAACGCTCAATAAGTTCTATACGTTCATAAACTACGATAACTTATTGATTTTTAAACCCGAAATCGCATTTTTAACCTAAACTCTAACGAAACCCTAACGTTAAATCGGCCTGAAAATTGAAAACTAACGCTCTAGAATCATAGATTCTTACCTAGGGTTGCGAGAGGAGGAGAAAGCACGGAGAAAACGAGACGATCGGGAGACGAATCGGAGGTCGGCGTAGAGGAATCGTCGAATGGCAGAGAGGAGAAATCACTTCTGGCGTTTTCGTGAAAACAGAGAAGAAGAAAATGAGGGAGAAAAGGGATTTCTGATATTTTTATAATTTTGGTTTGGCAAATTACCATTTTGCCCTTCTTTTGATTTTCTATTTGTTTCGTCCTTCGTTTCATTAATTGGCCAACTATTAGGTTTCTCTAAATCTCCTTATTTCACCAATAAGTCCAACTTATTATTTGAGATTTATTAAAACTGTCCGTTCGCAAATCGGACCTTGTTTACTATTTTTACTAAAACGTCTTTTATATTACGAGAAACGTAATTACTCGAAATATAGCGTTATTACTCCAAAAATTCTCGTAAATTTCTTAAAATTCCTATTAATCGTTAGGATTCTAATAACGCCTTCTTTTTGCAAAACGGACATGATTTGACATATTTACAAAAATACCATCATATAATATAATATTAATATCCCGTAAAGCCGGGTATTACAGAACGACAGAGGTGAACCGAGATGTTTTGAGGAAGCATCACAATCTGATGATTCGATGAAGTGGGAGACAGCCATGAAAGATGAGATAGACTCGTTAAAGTCAAATCAAACTTGGAAATTGACTGAGTTTTCGAAGGGTAAGAAAGTACTGCACAACGAATATGTGTAACGAATTAAAGAAGAACATGATGGGAGCAAGAGGTACAAGGTAGGTTGGTTGTCAAAGGTTTCCAACAGAAAGAAGATATTAACTACACCGAGATCTTCTCACCAGTGGTGAAGTTGACGACGATCAGACATGTCTTGGGTTTGGTTGTGAAAGAAGACCTTCATCTTCAGCAGATGGACATGAAAATTGTTTATCTTCACGGCGATTTAGACGAAGAGATCTACATGCAGCAACCATAAGGTTTCGAGGTGAAAGATAAAGAGAAGCTTGTGTGTAAGCTTCAGAAGAACTTGTACGACTTGAAACAGGCTCCAAGGCAATGGTACAAAAGGTTCGATAGCTTCATGAAGAGTAACAATTTTGTGAGATGTGAAGCCGATCACTACTGCTACATCAAAAGGTTTGATAATTTCTACATTATTCTGCTCCTTTATGTTGATGATATATTGATTGCTAGAGCAAACTTGCATGAGATTGGCAGGCTGAAGAGGAAGTTATCTAAAAAGTTTGCAATGAAAGATTTGGATGCTGCAAAACAAATCCTTGGGACTACGATCTTCAGGGATAATGATGTTCTCAAACTCTCACAAGAAGAGTACGTGAAGAAGGTTCTTAACAGGTTCAAGATGCACGATGCTAAGCCAGTCACTACACTGTTGGATAGTCATTTCAGACTATCCAAAGACCAGTCACCCTCGACCGACGAAGAGAATGACTACATGGCTACTATTCCATATGCCTTTGCTGTTGGTAGTATTATGTACGCGATGGTTTGCACCCGACCAGACATTGCACATGCAGTGAGAGTTGTTAGCAAGTTTATGAGTAATCCAGGAAGGAAACATTGAGAAGTCGTAAAGTGGATCTTGCGATACTTGAAGGGTAGTTCGGGATTCGCTTTATGTTTTCGAAAGTCAGACTTGGGTTTGGATGGATAAGTTGATGCTGATAACGGTGGTGATATTGACAGTGGTAAGAGCAAGACTGGTTATGTCTACACCTTAGGTGGCACCGCAATCAGTTGGGTCTCAAGTCTTCAAGGTGTAGTCGCTCTTTCTAGTTGTGAATCTAAGTATATTACAGTGACAGAAGCCGCGAAGGAGATGATATGGTTACAGTCTTTCTTACGTAAGTTAGGCCAAAACTACGATGGGAGTGTATTGCATTGTGACAGTCAAAGTGCCATCCATTTGGCTAAGAACTCGGTTTATCATGGCAAGACAAAGCACAAACAAGTGTGTTATCACTTCATCAAATCCGCCTTAGAAGATGGAGTACTAGCGCTTGGGAAGATCCTAGGGAGTCGGAATCCAGGTGATATGTTGACGAAAGTTGTGACGAGTGAGAAGCTGAAGTTGTGCGCAAATTCAGTCAGACTTCTTGGATGAGATATTAAAATGAAGCTGCTACAGATGGAGAGATGATGAGATTAGTCTCCAAGTGGGAGATTGTTAAGTTATGGAGCCTACTCTAGTGTTGAGGGTATTTTGGTCATATTTACCTTGTTATTTCGTAGCCTAATTTGTCTAATATATAAAGACATATTTAGGTTATTGAAATTAGTGAGTGTGAGCGTGAGCGTGAGAGGTAGAACTATTGTAACTCATTTTTGTTTTTAGTTAAATCTGTTAGCGGCCAGTGGACGTAGCTCTCACAACAAGAGTGAACCACTATAAATCTATGTGTTTTTTCTTTTCGTATTTTCTCTATTATTCTTTACAAGTTGGATTAGGGTGTCTAATCCTAACAACGAGTTGGCTATTCACCTCTTCATATGAGTCGATTGTTCCTCAGATTGTTGCTTACACCTTTCTACTGCTGCAATATGGGCTGCTCTTGCTCTAATGTTCTCCTCAAATTCACTAGCTTGCATCACTGATCTGCGAAGCCAACTCCGTCAACTGAATAAAGATGGTATGACAGTAACCAATTACATCCAAAAACTCACTTCGATTTGCAATAATCTTGCTACTATCGGCGAGCTCGTCTCTCTAAAGGATCAACTCATCTACCTATTCAATGGTTTAGGAAGTGAGTACAATCCCTTTATTACCGAGTTAAACCTTCGATGAGGAAGTTCACAGCCTCCTCTTGTGCTATGAGTTTCCTTTGGACCAACAAAATGCAGCGGTTACTCTTCATTTTCTTCAAGCAAATGTTGCTACTATTCCTGGTCGCTTCTCTCCAAGCACTCCATCTCCCTCTCTACCTTATCTCATCTTGTTCATGGTTCCATTAACACTTCTTTTGGACGTTCTCTCTCTTTTCCTAAGATTATTCACTCCTTCCCACTCCCATAATCTTGTTAGTGTCAGCATATTATGTTCAATAATAACGTTTTTGTTTCTTTTTATCCTTTCTATTTTGAGGTCCCCAGACCGTTCTAGTGCGAGGCTCACTCTGTGATGGCTTTTACTAATTCCCATCAGCCAGCCCTTCTCTTTTCCACTCCACTGCTTTCATTGCTTCCACGGCCTCTGCGTCACTCTGGCACCAGCGTTTAGGATACCCATTTCTTCTGTTCTTCAATCTATTTCATCTGTTTCAAATTTATCGCCCTCTAAATGTAATGTTTATGATTTCTGTAATGTGTGCTCACTAGGTAAATACCATCGTTTACCCTTTACTGTGTTCTTCCTCGTGTTCTTCTTCTCCTTTCGACTCATTACATACTGATTTATGTGGACCGTCTCCTCACATTTCCATTGATGGATTTTGTTACTTCTTACGTATCATCGACGATTATAGTCGCTATAGTTGGATATTTCTTTTAAAAACTAAAAATCAACTACTCACTATATTTCGACAGTTTTTCTCCTTTGTTCAAACACAGTTTGGTACACATATCAAATCTTTAAAGATCACGACATTCACAACCAAATTTCATGCCCTTACGCCCTTGCTCAAAATGGACACGTCAAACACATGGTTGAGACTGGTCTTGCCCTGCTCTTTCAAGTGCACTTGCCAATTCGTTTTTGGTCTTTTGCATTTGTTACTGCTATCTATCTAATTAACAGAATGCCAACTCCTGTTCTTCTCTCTCAAACTCCTTTCGAATGTCTTCACTCTAAAAAGCCTACTTACAATCATTTGAGAGTTTTTGGATGTTCCTGCTATCGTAATCTCCGGCCCTACAACTCCAACAAACTCCAACATCGCTCTTTTGAATGTATCTTTCTCGAATACAGCTTTAATCATAAAGGATGCCTTGTTTATAATCCTTCCACGGGTCATCTGTATATAACTAGAGATGTCTTTTTCAATGAATCTGTTTTTCTCCATCATTCATTTTCTTCCACATCCTCGCTTGTTTTGTCAACTACAATTCCTCTACGCTTTGTTCCACAACCTTCTGGTCCATTGCTCATTCCTCCTTCTTTATCTCGTAAGTTTCTTGCATGTTCTCCTACCTTGGCTCTTTCGTTGTCCCCAGTCCATTCTTCCATTTCGGATAGTGTTAATGTCTCTGACCAAGATGATATTATCTGTGAGGAACCACCGAATGTTCATCCCATGGTGATTAGGTCGAAGGCTGGCATCTTTAAACCCAAAGTATGGCTGCTGCCACTTCGGTCTCCCTTGAACCGACAACCTTCAAACAAGCTTCGAAGGATCCTCTTTGGATGGTAGCTATGGTATCTGAAATGAATGTTCTCGCAACTAATGGAACTCGGTCCATAGTTCCTCTACCTCCTGGTAAACAGGCAGTGGGTTGTAAGTGGTTCTTCAAACTTAAGACAAATTCAGACGGCTGTCTCAGTCGAGACAAAGTCAGGCTTGTCACCAAAAGGTACCACCAGACGGAGGGGCTCGATTACTATGAGACCTTCGGCTCTATTGTGAAGCACACAACTATTCGTATCGTGTTATCCCTTGCCTTCTCGTCTCAGTGGCCTATCAAGAGATAACAAGATATGAATAGTTGTGTGCTTCACAATTTGACTGAATGTCTTATAATAATCGAGCCCCTCTGTCTGGTGGTACCCTTTGGTGACTGAGACGAGAAGGCAAGAGATAACACGATATGAATAGTTGGGTGCTTCACAATTGGCCCGAAGGTCTCATAGTAATCAAACATACACAAACACTCGAAGATATGCACGAGTCTCATTATCCATATTCAACTCCAATAATTATTGAACCCAAAGTTCTCCAAGAGAGTACATAGTAATATACCAAATCGGTTCAGAATAATTCATCTAGCCAGTTCATGACACAATTATCAAATCCATTCTATCATGTACCAAAATCTGTTTTTCCTTTACTGTTATCATATAACTTCAAAAATTCACTTCTTGCAATCTACTTAACCAATTATCTCAATTTAAGAGTCTATCTCTTCATTAACATGTCTAATATTAGATGACAAAACAGTTCCACGAATGAAAGTCAACTAGATAGAATAATAACATCAAAATTGCAACATGCATAGGTTTCATGTTCACTGTTTTTACCCAACTTCCAACATTCATAACTTGCAATATACTCATCGAATTTGATTAAATCCAGAGCTACTATTCTTATTGAGATGTCTAGTTTGACACAGCAAAATATCTCATGCAACAAAAATACGTAGCTTAGTCGATTCCATCAAACAAAAATATGGTCAGATTTTCAATAATAGTTTTTTTGTCCAATCTTTGAAAAATCATAACTTTCATCTTACTAATCCAATTCATGCAATTCCAACGTCCATAGTTCCGTCGAGATATCTACTACAACATACTAAATTAGCATCAGCATTGGAAATCATTCAAGTAGTCGAATTTCATTGAACACGTGAATGCACAGAATCTTTCCGTTGTCTAATCTGACCATAGATGATTAAATATGCGCATACATGACAATCTTATCACATGCATGATGTCCAATATGATTCTAACAACATCTCCATACCTCTTAAAGCATAAAAGAATAAATCCAATCATAATATCTTAAAGTTTAACACCATTTTTCGGAAACCCATGACACAATACCCATATTTGTCATCATTCCATGCTTCACAACTCAACTATGAACATCTTAACAACAAAATTCATAAGATAACTGACCTTGCCTTCCTAAGTAGCGGAGAGGAAGCTAATTTTCGTGGCTCTTAACTTGTAGGATGAATGAGTATTCAGCAAACCCATTCTTTACATGTGTGAGAGAGAAATAGGGTTGCAAGGTGTCAATTGCTCACAACCTTGAGTTATCAACCATGATTCGTGGGTGTGATTAGGGCTTTTAATCATTATATTTGGACACTTGAACAATTTCATTCAGTGAGTTTTTCGACGATTCGGTCGACACTTTGTCAATTCCGATGGACCTCTTGAGAATATTCCCTTAATTTTTACCTGAAATTTCATTTTTACACAGGAAATGTTAACTTGTCGCTGTTCATGAGTGCATAGGTCGATCTGGTTGAAATTTTGGTGCATAGGTTGACCCCTATTGTACCTAGGTTGACACTTGAACACTAAAATTCCAAAATTCTTTGATCAAACCTACACAACTCCTTAAAAACTCACTCATCATCAATTGATAATTCCTTATCCATATACAACATGCCATTTTAACATAAAACCATGCGTTAGAATTTTTCTGGATATTACTCCAACTTTCACTGTCCAGTCGGTTCAGTTCAATAATACAATGAAACCTGCTTTAGTTTGCTTGGAGAGAGAACCTACAAAAACCGAGCCCTTAAATAGTGAAAAAAACCGGCCCAACCTGTAACCCAAATACAAAGCCCTGCCAGCCCATCGTCTGAATTCCAAATTAACTCTTTAATTTCAACTTCTACAGTTTGCTTTTGAGAAGCCTCTCCCCCTACGAATCTCTTCTCCGCGCTCTCCTCCTCTCGTACAGTCGCCCGAACACAAGATAAATCGTGCAAGGCAGCTAGCCTCTCCACCGAACTCGTGGTCTCAACAGTCGGCGCGTCTCCTATCTCTTCTGCAAGCTATAGGTGAAGCTCAATCTCGATTCTGATTGAAGTGGAGGAGGTTTGAAGGTTTCCTCTCCTTTTCTATGCTATCCTCATAAGCTCAAATTACGATTGAAGTGAAGCACCAAGAACACCCCTCCGACTTTGCATTACAGGTATTTAATCTTCCTACAGGTTAGATTAAAGCATGTGAATCGGGGTCCCTGTTTCAATTTTGTATTGTTTACATTCACAAATAAAAATATTTTACGTAGAGACCACCGTTTTTATTAGGTTGAATTATCATATTTTCTGGATTTTATGACATCTAATATGCCATTGGGCTCTAATTTAGGGCTCATTTTTTTTGGGTACCTTTTGGGTCTAATCCTTCCATTTTTTACTTTTTTTTTGTTGTTCTAATGTCAATGCGTGAGAGCATCTGTTGATTGAATTATATGCCATTTCTTTATCTCCGTTTCATACAATTTATAGGAAAATTTTCCTATTGGTGTTTGAAAACACAATGATAGAATCGGGCCATCATTATGATTAACTAGGCTAGCTGTATGCACTCGCAGTGGAATTAGTTGAATAGAAAATTTGTTTACTTGCGTCTTCAGCATTCAACTCGCAGTCTTGGTTCACAATAATAGTTGTTTTTGTAGTTGCTGAATTATTTTGAAAAAAGTGTTGTGATTAATTAGATATGTAGAGATGCATTTTTTAAACATCAACTGAACCAAAACCAATTTGCAGGGGCTTCGCATGTCTTATGTTGATAGACTTACTGATTTGTTTTGGATTATATTTTTCAAGAACTCAACAAATTTAATTTCTTTCAAACTGGAAGTTGATAATGGTGAATTGTCTTGTAATTTTCCCTCACCGGACAATATCTTATGCTCCGTACTTGTGCATTTCTCTTATTAATATAAATTTAGTTTCCAATGAAAATTTCCATTTGGGATTTTCAGCTCTTGAGACACAGAAGAATATTTCTGTGCAGTTATTTGGCTCGTTTGAAATAGCGGGGTAGTAAAATTACTGAAACACTTGCAACAAAATAAAACCAGAAAATTGGATTGCTGATTGATTATTTCTCTATTTTTCTCTTTGAGTTGACACATGTTCTTAAGTGGTGTTATTGTATGCAGTACGCTGCAGTAGATGGGTTATGACTCTGATAGTGCCTCCCAGGATGGTGGAGATGAAGGTAATCTTGTTTGGAATACTTCTCAAACGTGTTAGTTTCTTTTTGCTGTCTATTTAATGGTCATTAATACTTGACATTGACTATATAGTGGTATTTATCAGATTCACGCCACATTTTTATGATGTATGTTAATTGTTTCTTTTATCACCATATATTCTTTTGCCCCTTTGAATTAGTTTTGTATCTAGAACAAATAAGTTCAGGCAATGAGCTATATCCACCAGAAAGTCTAATCAATCTGTTTAAGCTTGTTTTTTGTTTTGTTAAAAGTTTTATTAATTTGATTTCAACCAGATATCGTCCCATGCCCTTTTATATCCACTTTAGTGTAGTATTTCTCTATAAAGATTTACTGTCAGAACATACACTTAAAATCTTGAATAACAAAAAAGCTCAACTGTTTTGTTTGTTTTGTTTTGTTTTTTTTTTTAATAATTTATTTTCCAAAATAATTAAAATGCACAATTGGAAATAGCTCCATAGTGTGTCTTCGACATCACTTAAATGTCGACATCCTATCCACAACTTCTAAGCAGTATTTAATCTGGCATTATCCAAGCCATCCAAGCTGTTTCTTTTTCTGTCTTTAATCAATCTAGTGACAAATGGTAGGAGGTTTTCTCCTGCTCTTTACACAAATAACTATGTTCTGCAAAGTCATAGCTCTTCATCAAATGATATAACAAGTATGTTAGTTCTGATAAGGCTGGCTTGACTAGTTAACCGTTCATTCTTTATAGAATCAGTTCTCTTGAAGTCTACCCTAGCTCTTCATTCCCCTTTACGTTATCAATTCTGCAACTGAAGCAGGAACGACATATTTATGACGTGAAGTACTTGACAGGCAAGAATGTAGACTAAGGAAAAATATTCACTAAGAAAACCTGGAACTGAACTGATTGTCTCGTTCCACCAATCCTTTTTATGTGAGTTAAAGGAGATGATACAAGCCAGATTTTTCACTTCCACGTGCATGAGAAATCCTTCTTTGCTATCCCTATGGCAATGCACTTTCAAGCTGCTGCAGAGGGCAGGGATAGGAAGATCCCTGAAGCTACCTCTTACGGCTTGCTGTTCTTCCTACCCTTCCATGTAATTAGCTAGCCCCTCATGATCTAATTAGAACTTTCCTGCTAAACCTTGCTGTTTCATGTGAAGAACATTGGCAAAAAAATATTGCCTATAGTCCTCTAGTTGGCCTTTGTGTAGGCCATAGTAGTTCTAGTGTAAATATCAAATCATTGAATTTATGAGATTGTTACACTTTAGAAGGCTCTTCAACGTGGATAAGGGTGGTTTAAATGAGGATAGACCTTTTCCAGTTCTTTTGAAAAAGATACATGTATTACCAAGGGTAGACGTATTGGGAACTAAAGTTTTATATTAAAAATTCTACCTTTTACATTTGGATGTGTGGTACATATATAACAAACCAAAATATGAAATGTTAACAATTAGGAAAGTATACAATTAGGGAAGAGTACTAGCTAATTAATTATACAATTTTAATATTTTAAATTTTCATTTTTATTTTTTGATTCATCTATGGAAAGATCTATCAGTCTATCTATGGAAGGATCATAATCAAATCATTGAGGTTGAATATTTTGTGATGGTATACTCTTGGCTAGATTTTTGAAAACACATCCAGTTCAAAAATATCTTGCGTTCCTAGCTGGGTAATGATTGCATGAAATTCCTCTACTGGAAGTCCTTTTGGTTAACACGTTTGCTAGCTGCTCCTTTGTTGAGATGTAGGGAGCGCAAATTAGCCCCTTGCCAAGTTTCTCCATAATGAATTGTCTTTCCATTTTTGTTTCTTTGGTTTTATCATGTTGTAATTGTTTTTGTACAATCTTGATTGTTACATGATAATCACAAAATAAGTTTAACGGTGATGTGTAATGTATTCCAATTTCATCAAGTAGCCTTTTCAACCATATCACCCACAAATTCCATGAGCCATTGCTCTATATTCTGATTTTACATTGGCTCGGGTAACAATATCTTGCTTCTTGGTTCATTGTTTGAGATTGATTTCCTATCTACTTTGAAACTTGTCCTGTTTGAATTTATGTAGGTATAAAATTCTAGGTGGCTTCCCTTTTTGAACAATATTCCCTTTGCTTACCTTTTAGGTATCTTAGTATAGCCATTACAATGTAAAGGTGATCCTTATTAGGATTGTGCATGAATTGGCTCACTATGCCGATTGCATTTGTGATAGCAAAGATCACTTTTAGGGTGTGTAATGGAGTTTTCATGTTTAGGACTCTACTAGGCATCTTATTCAAGAGATATAAAGCTGTTAAAATGCTTCTCCCCAATATTGTTTTGGAACTTTCATTTCAAACAGTAGCCTTCCTGATACCTCTAAGATGGTTCTATTTTTTCCATCCGGCTACTTCATTTTGTTGTAGGGTATTGCCACATGAAATTTGGTGAATGATTCGTTGTTATTTTAAGTACTTCTCCTAGGTTCGAGTTGTATACTCCTTCCCATTATCACTCTTTAAGATTCAGACTTGAGTGTGGTATTGGTTTAAGATCATTTTGTGAATGTTACAAAATGGTCTTCCAGTCTCAGATTTACAAGTTAATAAATATATCCAACAAACTCTTGTGTGATCATCAGTGAATGTAACAAACCATTTGTGGCCACTTATGTTGCTATTTGAGTTGGTCCCCGCAGATCTCTGTGGATCTTGAAAAAAACTGTTCAAACTTAGTGTTTGAGATTGAAAGGTAGCTCTATGATACTTGACAAGTTCACATGTCTCAGAGAACAGTTTAAAAGCTTTATCATCTAATAGGTGTTGGGAAAAATAGTTTCATATAATTTAAGTTTGGTGTGCCCTAATCTAGAGTGCCAAAGCTGAATTTCATCACCTTTGGTTATACATGCTTTTGGTTTATGGTTGGGTATTTCATCTTTCACTGTCTCTTCTATCAACTTTTTAGCATTGCCAATCCTCTTGTCCTTGCACGAACCTTGAAATTCACAATGTCTTTTAGAGAATGACTTGGCAATTTAGATCCTCTGTTAGTTAACTAACTGAAATAAGGTGACAAGTGAGTCCAGGGACACGGAAGACAGATTTAAAGGTCAGACTATTTGATAATTTAATATTTCCAATTTTGACGATTGATGTTAGCAACCTTGACCTTTTGGTAATTTGAGTAAGACACACAGGAAGTAAATAGATATTTCATACTTATGTGATCTGTAGCCCAGGGTCAATGATCCAAGGGTTAATTTTTAGTTTTGTGAGGCTACTTTGACAAAATTACCTGATTGGGAAAAATTAGAGAATGCTGGAGCATGTAACTCTGGCTTATCCCTGGGTCCATAGAGTTTACTAACCATGCCACCATCGTTGCATGTTTAGCATCCTATATCGTGTATCTTGCTTCTTCCAAAGGTGGTGGAACTTGGGATCTGTCTAAGAGACCCACTTCCTCGACCACTGCAAGAAATTGGTCCCATTCATTTTATAGGTGGTGATCTGTGGGGAGTATCCTTCATGTGAACTTCCTAGTTGTTTTCCTCCCTTTTCTGTATATGTTGTGGTGATTTCAGCTATTTTTATATAATGACTTCAGTAACCAAACCACGGTTTATTGCCACAAGATGAGAAAGAAACACAAGATTTTGACAGAACCTTGTTCTGATACCATGGAGACAAATTGGGAATTAAACTTTCTATTAAGCATTCCATCTTTTACATTGGACGTATGGTACATATAGAACAAACTAATTAGGAAATATTAAAAATCAGAAAAGTTTATAATTAGGAAAGAATACTAGCTAAGCTATCTTCTTAATTATATAACAGTAATATTTTAAATTTAATACTTATTTTCGATCCATGGAAATATCTATTGATCTATCTATGGAAGGATTGCATTCAAACATCATGGCTAGATATTTCGTGATGATACTCTTGGCTAGATTTCTGCTACTATGTCAAGACCAAGTAAGGCAGAATATATCTTTCTTGAATAGTAAAGAATAGTCACTGTTCTTTTTTGAACCGCTTTGTTGGACATATATTTTTATGAAGAGATAAAGAATACAGACCAATAGTGAAATGTTTGGATATCTGAGTGATATAGTATTCAGAAAATTGTTTTACAGCGTCTACTATTCGGTTCGTATATTATTGCTGTTTGTGTAGATATAATTTTATTTGGTTATTTATCTTTTGAGATTTTTATCAAATACCTACTGATGTCTTATTGTTTATCTTAATACTTGGTTGGAAATAAGTTTAACCAAAGCATTATTGCCGTGGAATCTAGATCCTCTTTTTTTTTTCTATTTATTTCCGTGCACATCTAATACTTTGTTCAACTTTTTTGATTTGAAGATGGTGAGGAATACGATGATACTGGCAGAAGCAATCGATTCTTGGGGTTCATGTTTGGAAATGTCGACAACTCTGGTGATCTTGATGCGGATTACCTAGATGAGGTGATGTATTGCTCCTTTATATTTATGCTTTAGTGTACTCTTTAAAATTGAAGACATAACATCTTGTAATAGACGTCCCTTAAGATACTATGTTTACTATCTGGACAAATTTATGAATGTAATGCTGTTTTTTTCTTTTGAATTTATATTTTTATGTTCATTTATTTTTGTTGTTATGAAGGAGGTCTTGTTGTTCGAATGGCTGTGTTTTGTTGTGAGAACTTTTTTCTTAATTTCTAGTTAAAAATTTTGTATTACTTTCTTATGCTCCATATATTCGTAGTTTCAAATGACCTTTCTTCTTCAATATAATTTTTGTTACATTACTGTTGTTAACAAAGCATGTTTGGCAGGGTTCTCTTTAGTCTATTGAACCAAATACAAGAATAATGCATTCGACAATATTATTTGTGATAACTTCAAAAAAATTGTTTATGATTAAGATAAAATTAAAGCATTAGAACTTTATTTTTTAAAAAAAATTAAACTTAGTGAAATGATTTATTGAATTATATTATTGAATACTCTAATATTTTGTGAATACATGTACTGTATTTTAAAATGTTTTGTTAAGAAAAGATACGAAAAAACTACTATTAGATAAGTTACCACATTTTGTAAATTTGAAAATTCATTTTTTTTCTTGGTTTTCCTAGCTTTTTATTAACTAAATAAGGGGTTAAAATTTTCTTAATTTATTTATCACAATCTCTATCACCCCCCCTTGTGCAAGTCAACTTTTTTATAACTTTATTTTTATTTTTTGTGTTATTGTCATTGAAAGGGTTTATCGGTCAAATATTTGTCATGAATCTGGTATGGAGTAGTTACCATGAGACATTGCTTGCTACTTTCCTTTTTTGCAAGTTTTGACTGTACGTATTTTAGTGTTTTTTCTTCAAGAATGAGGTCAGTGTTACACAATAGTTTGCTATCTGTTATATGGTTTTCTATATCCAGATCAACTTAAACAATCAACAATGAGGGTGACTTTTTTTTCTTCCCTTTGTTGTTCCATGGACGGCTGCATTGATTTTTAACAATGAGGGTGGCTTTTTTTTTCTTCCCTTTGTTGTTCCATGGATGGCTGCATTGATTTTTAATAAGTGCTCTAAGGCGATTTTGGTGTTTAGAGTTTGCTACTTGGTCCGCTTTATTCTTTTTGCAGTGTGTCATAGAGAATGATATGTGTTTTATCCTCCTCAATTCGTTTAGTTTCAACTTGTAGTTACTCAAATTTGGATTCAAATGTGTTAAACATTTTTCTATTTTCAAATCTCATCCTTAGATGTCCTATAAGACTTCAATTCAATAGCATTGAAGATTGGTGTGTCATTTTTGTATTTAACACAATGATATGCCTTCCAGGATGCCAAGGAGCATCTAGCTGCACTGGCTGACAAGCTGGGTCCATCTCTAACGGCCATAGATGTACGGGTCTTTTGATAGTATTTTTTCCTCTGAAGTTCTGAAGGATAATTTTATTTTGAAAATGTTAAGCTTGCAATTTTTATATAGAATTCATGTTCAGTGGACTTATTATTTACCTTTCCTTTTGATAAAAATGATGCTTATCTTTTTCAGTTGTCAGTAAAACGAGCGCAACCTTCCGATACTGTTGAACAAGGTGACGCTGTACGCCATGTGAACTAACTCATGTTTGTTCCGGATTCTGACACTTCTTAGTTTTCCTCCGGAGTGGAGTGTTTCTTTTTGTATCGCTGCTCTGTTTTTTTTAATAAAGTAATATGTACATATTCGAGGACAAATATTGACTTATGGGTAAATTGTAACTTTCTTATTGTTAAGTTGGATTTATCCTTTTAGCTTGGTTGGCTGCAATTGCAGGGAATTGTTGCTCATTAGTTGTGTTGTTAGAATTTTGCTTAGGAGGAGCTCTTTCGCTTCTGTTCTCTTGTACAATCTCTTTCCTAATACAATTTATTTTTTATCAGGAAAGAAACAATAAAAATGTAAGTACTTTGTACATTCATTTTGATTTGATGATTCCTTGGCACCATGAAGTAGGTCATGAAAGAGAAAATAGTGATAATTTTGGTCAAGTGTACATCAGCGACTGTTATTATTAAGATTGTTGTATCCAACCGTATAGGTGCATATCTACAAAATGCATATGTATTTTTATGTCTATATTGACTCATAGATATGGCTTTTTTTTCTTCCCTTTGTTGTTCCATGGATGGCTGCATTGATTTTTAACAATGAGGGTGGCTTTTTTTTTTTTTAATAAGTGCTCTAAGGCGATTTTGGTGTTTAGAGTTTGCTACTTGGTCCGCTTTATTCTTTTTGCAGTGTGTCATAGAGAATGATATGTGTTTTATCCTCCTCAATTCGTTTAGTTTCAACTTGTAGTTACTCAAATTTGGATTCAAATGTGTTAAACATTTTTCTATTTTCAAATCTCATCCTTAGATGTCCTATAAGACTTCAATTCAATAGCATTGAAGATTGGTGTGTCATTTTTGTATTTAACACAATGATATGCCTTCCAGGATGCCAAGGAGCATCTAGCTGCACTGGCTGACAAGCTGGGTCCATCTCTAACGGCCATAGATGTACGGGTCTTTTGATAGTATTTTTTCCTCTGAAGTTCTGAAGGATAATTTTATTTTGAAAATGTTAAGCTTGCAATTTTTATATAGAATTCATGTTCAGTGGACTTATTATTTACCTTTCCTTTTGATAAAAATGATGCTTATCTTTTTCAGTTGTCAGTAAAACGAGCGCAACCTTCCGATACTGTTGAACAAGGTGACGCTGTACGCCATGTGAACTAACTCATGTTTGTTCCGGATTCTGACACTTCTTTAGTTTTCCTCCGGAGTGGAGTGTTTCTTTTTGTATCGCTGCTCTGTTTTTTTTTAATAAAGTAATATGTACATATTCGAGGACAAATATTGACTTATGGGTAAATTGTAACTTTCTTATTGTTAAGTTGGATTTATCCTTTTAGCTTGGTTGGCTGCAATTGCAGGGAATTGTTGCTCATTAGTTGTGTTGTTAGAATTTTGCTTAGGAGGAGCTCTTTCGCTTCTGTTCTCTTGTACAATCTCTTTCCTAATACAATTTATTTTTTATCAGGAAAGAAACAATAAAAATGTAAGTACTTTGTACATTCATTTTGATTTGATGATTCCTTGGCACCATGAAGTAGGTCATGAAAGAGAAAATAGTGATAATTTCGGTCAAGTGTACATCAGCGACTGTTATTATTAAGATTGTTGTATCCAACCGTATAGGTGCATATCTACAAAATGCATATGTATTTTTATGTCTATATTGACTCATAGATATGGCTTTTTTTTCTTGGTACCATTGACCTGGTTATCTTCTTACTTGTGTAGTGTGCTAATGTCAGATTATGATGAAAAGAATGAGGACGCAGTTGATTATGAGGATATTGATGAGCAGTACGAAGGTCCAGAAGTTGACGCGGCAACTGAGGAGGACTATTTATTGCCAAAAAAGGAATACTTATCCGCTAAAATTTCCGTTACTGCTTCAGAGTCTGCAATATCTGTGTTTGATGATGATGATTATGACGACTTTGAAAAGGAAAATGTTGCTGGGGAAAAAACCTTTGATGCTCCTGACTGCGTAACAGGTATAATAAAACCTATGTATCACGATCATTTGAATTTGCTGATGATAATGGGCGTTAACATAGTGTTGCAATCACCCTCTTTGATTATTAATTTGATGTAGCACTAGCCTATTTACAGCTTTCTTAGTTTCTCCTTTATTAGCCATATTTCCTGCATTATATCTAATATTATGCTTTTGATAATTGAGGGATATGGTTGTCGTAACTTGCTGTGCATGCTCAAGCACGATCACATAGCCTCTAGAATGGCTCCTAAGTTTGTCCGTAGTAATGGGATTGTTTGTTGTTGGAAAGAAAAATACAATTATTGGGATTATGGTTTTAATCTTTACTTTTGAAGAAACACAAACTTGTCATGGTATATGAACTACCACATGGTTCTGTGATTGCTGGAGTAGCTTGGAAACTATTGCAGGAGGATGACTTGTTAAGGATGAGGTAGAATTTGTTGTTGAGTATCGACTAAACTTGTCAGAAACACTTTCTTTTTCCCGTTGTGGAAACAATAAAACCTATATCTGAGAATTTCGTGGCTCTGGATGTCTCCACCCTCTTTTTTATCCCAACTCTCCAGATCCCTTCTGCCTCTTAACTTCCCAACTATATAGGACTTAAGATCCCTGACTTTTACTAACTTCTTAACTACTTTTGGGGAATAAGTGGACATCTAATGACCACTCTAGATAGTTGTATTCATTTAGCTTTTCAGTGTTTATCTTTATGGTGGAGTTATCATAGGTTGTGATGGGTTGCACCATGACTGTGTCGGTGGCAGAGTCTGAAGTAGTTGCTGACATAGGTATTTGGTAGATAATGTTGAAAGGGTGTCAATTGGCGAATGGGACAAGTGAATAGAGTCATTAAAAAGAGCGTCATTTATAGTCATGCAAATAGCTTCATTTAAAGAGGGAGATTAATTAGCCACTAGATTAAAAATTTAAACAAAAAACTGCTGCAAAAACTGGACAAAAGTTTCCCATTGATGGAGCTAATATTGTCTGAGAAATGTAGCAGTGGAGACATTGATGATGAGTGACTGATAGGGACCCCAGTTTTCAGAGTCGGTGACCACACAAGTGTAATGGAGATGCTTAGAAGAAATAGAGATAATGGGTTGATTCTGATATCGAAGTATTGGCAGAAAAGAGTTAATTTATTGGGTATTTGCCTTTAAAGGAGGCAAACAGTTTGGAAGAAAGAAAAAACTAGTCTGGAAAAGGAAAGAACAATCTAGAAAGAAATATTGAAAACTCTCTAAGCTATTTACTTGAATCCGTACCTAAATACCGTGTGTACAAGATTCCTAATGGCCTATTTCACAAGTAAGGAATTATCTAATTTTCAAGAAAATCATGTCTTTCATCAGATTTATTGGAGTCTTTTCCACTAATAAGTTTCAACTGTCACTCTTAGCTCGTGGGTGAGTTCTTTTGAGAAAAGGGGCGCTGATGCAGCAGTAGCCTATTTACTGCTTTCTTACTCGCTATATTATTTGTATTTCTTGCATTACATGGCTTTTTCATATGCCCACTTGTTGAGGCAAATTGAATATTCTTCGATACATGGGTTTGTTTTGTTTATTTCCAACATATTGCATCTTCCCTTGCTAATCTTCCTTGACCCCTTCCAGTGTGATTTAGAGGTTCTTATCTTAAATTTTAATACTTCAAGAGCTAATCAATGTTCAATATTTGTAACTTTCTGTCGAGACATTACTTCAAGAATTTTAAAGCAATATCTACTACACCTTTTATATAGAATGATGACTTTCTAGACTATTAACTTCTAGATGAACAAAGTGAAGGCCTTGATGTGGTTGCAAAGGGGGACAACATCGCATCGATCGATTTCCACCCGGTAGACTACTTTGGTGACGACAATTTGGCCATCCTTACAGAAGAGTTGCAGGTAAATTTGTGATGGACTTCTGACTACATCAACTTCTTTTTGAGGGGTTTGATAGCGAACTAGCATGTATAGAAAGATGATGAATAGAGAGGACTGAAGTGATGAAATGAAAGAAAATTTGTTCAACTTAAAGATTTTGTAGGAGTATTTATTCCCTATGAACTTCCTATGCCACTTTTTTATTCTTACTTTTAATATTTGTATAAGATGGGTACTATTTTAAATAAGTGAATGATGACATGACACATTTATACCCGTTCCATCTCTGACTTTATATTGATATAAAACCAAATTTTCTCCTTTTATTTTTTCATGACTTGAAGAATTCTTAAATGCGGACGATGTTTATATTTATTAATTCAGTTAGAACACTTTTCACATCAGGAATTCCATTCCCAACTTTTACAGGTGGGTTGGGGGTGTTGGGGGTGTTGGGGGCGGGGGTGTATAGGATTCTGCTCCTAGAAAAACCATTGAGATTATGTGATCTAATCTATAAAATTGCTTCTTGTTGTCATCTAACAGGAGGTTCATGATGAACCATCTGATGGGAAGGGTCTTACTTCGCTACCAGTTTTGTGTGTGGAAGGTGGGATGGATATCTTACGATTCTCCGAAATTTTTGGTGTTCATAAGCCGCTTAAGAAAGGGAAGAAGGAACGGAGACACTCTACTCATAAAGGTGCTTCACTAATATCAGGAATCTTTTTCAAGACTTAACGTTATGTACCTTCCACCTCATGGTCGTCTCATATAATTGAATTCGAAATTATAGTTTGAACTTTCTTTAGTTGTGAAATGACATATATTAAGAAAATGCATCATTCATCAAAGGTTCGTAATTTGAGTATGGATTAGTGGATAGGTTTTAAGAAAGATTTTACAAAGGGTTTTTGTTACTCAAATTGACTTTCTTTCTTATTTGTGTATATTCAGAGAGGTACAAGTCAATGAATGTTTCATATATTGTTGAGGAGGATGAAGAGGCAATTTTGAAGGATTATGGTCGCGGAGTATTATCTTATGTGAAACACCGACAAATTGAAAATGACATCTCAGTGTCCAATGTGGATGATCCAGACTCACTAAAATTTGATATCCATAGAGCTGATCTAATTGCTCACGCAGGCAAGTATAAGAATGACACTTGCTCATGTGCAGAACCTCTGAGAGAGGGGTTGACAGAAAATGATATCATTGGACTGAAATCTCAATCTCATCCAGTAATTTATCCCATTGATCAGCAAAAATGGGAAGATGAAATTTTGTGGGACAATTCCCCTGCCTCAACTGCAAACTCTGCCGAGAGTTGCGAAATATCTGGATATGGCTTGGGTGTTTCACTTGCAAAAGAAAAGGAACATGAGATTACATCACAAAATCTTCAGTTCGATTATACAGCTAATCAGGATAATAGAAATGATTTTTCTCTTTATAACTTTTCTGAAGTTTTAGAGCCATTTGGATCAAGACAGCTCGCTGAAGCAGCAAACTCGATGTTATCACCAAGGGGCCAACATCCTCAACTGTTAAGGTTAGAGTCCTCATTGGCAGCAAATAATCTTTCTGACGACAAAAAGGGCAATAATTGTGAGGAGGTTTACCAATTTGGCACTATTAGGCGCTTTAGCAGACTTTCATTGCTAAACAATAATATGCTTGATGGGTCTTGGTTGGACAACATAATTTGGGAATCTGATGGATCCATGGAGGAGCCAAAGCTAATCCTTGATCTTCAAGATAAGCATATGCTTTATGAAATCTCAGATAACACGGAAAACAATGATTTCGTCCATCATGCTGGGGCTGTGGTTGTGAGACGTTCTTCTAAGTCAGCCAATGGAGATATTATTGAGACATCAGGTCCTCGAGCTCATCAATCTAGCTGGCAGGATGTTGGAAACGATTCCCATTATGTTGATAGTATATTACCTCAGCCACCAAAATCTGGTTCTGAAAAACGTCCCTCTCATGGCATTGAAATTCTTCATTCGGAACCTGCCCTTAAGCTGCAAACAATGAAGCTTAAGTTGACCAAGTAAGAAAAACCTTTTTGAATTTTTTGGTGGTGTTTGTTTTTGTTGTGTCAAGTTTTGTTCTTGGACTGGGTTAATGGTGTGTAGGTAATAATTAAATAGGTATAATTTCTTAAAAGAAATTTTTTACTGCTGATAATTACTAATTTTCTGATGAATGAACAGATTCTGTGCAATTAAAAAGAAAGGAACGTTCTTGCCAAAAATAGAAATGACACTGATTAAATATCTTATTTATCAAATTTACATTACAAATCGCAGATTCTAATATCATTTGTGTATGTTTCATTTACTTTAATTTTGTAGTGTTAATTATAGATTGGTTTGTAAATCATAAAAGTAATTCTGAATTAGAATGTCTAGCTGTTGGAATAGCTGGTTGAACTACTCCATGTGAAACGAGCATTCCAATGGAATTGCCACATGACAGTAAGAAGCTTTTGTCATTGTTTGTGACGTGCCTCACTTTTAATGGTCATGGTTGTCATTATTCTTAAAATGCTGGAGAGAACGCATAAACTAACTTTCTTTTGTCATGTTATTGTATTTCAAACATTTAGGGATCATATTATCAGATTTGTCTTTGGAGTAATGAACTATGCTTTCTATTGTGCAGTAAAGACCTGGCCAATTTCCACCGACCAAAAGCTTCTTGGTATCCTCATGATAATGAAGTGGCTGTCAAAGAGCAAGGGAAGTTGCCCAATATAGGACCTATGAAAATATTAGTGAAGTGCCTGGGAGGGAAGGGTAGCAAACTTTATGTGGATGCCGAGGAAACTATTTTGTCTGTGAAGGACAAAGCTTCAAAGAAGCTAGGTAGTTGGTTCATTTCAAATCAATTTTTTGCGCTATAATTGGTTGATTTTTTTTTGGCATATGGTCTTATTTCTTGTGCAGTTGTTCTTTTGTCAATATGAAAATTGTAGTAATTTTTTTTAATCAATAAATCTTGTGAAATAAACAAGACTAATCTTATTTTTTGGTTAGATTTTAAGCCTTCTGAAATGGTGAAAGTATTTTATTTGGGAAGAGAACTTGAAGAAGATAAGTCTCTAGCTGCCCAAAGTGTTCAACCAAACTCCTTGCTTCATCTTGTTCGTTCAAAAATATACTTGCTGCAACAGGTGCAAAGTCTTCCATTTGATAATAAGTCTTTGCGACCACCTGGGGCATTTAAGAAGAAAACTGACCTTTCTGTAAAAGATGGTCACGTATTTTTAATGGAGTAAGTATTTCAAACACTTCAGTTTTTCTTTGATCGTATGATATGCTTTCCTAAGTTGTCTACTATTGAGATTTTGTCTATAATGACGGTTCACAATCAATGTGGCTGGATTACATTTAAATTGTTTTCATAATTTTCTTTTATTTTTAGAAATTTATTGGAAAGTTGAAGTGGATAAAAATAATGGTTGGTAAACCTAGATGTTAGTAGGATACTGATTTCTATTGCTGTCTAATTAGAAAAAAGCAAGAAAAATTTTGTGAGATTTTTATTGCGGGAGAGGCAAAATAAAGGCAACAATTGGTGATGCACCAGTCTACCTATCTTTCACAAGACAAACCGTAATCCACATTTTTTTTTTCTGTCGATGGACCAACAGTTTTCTTCAAAATGGACGAATGTACGTCTTAAATTCATAGAAGTGATTCCAGCCTTGCCACGTCAGGATGTGGCTTAGAGTAATAAAAAAAGTGTTGGTTAATTAATTTTTTACCATGTGCACACGAGTTGGTAGCCATGCTTCATATGTGAATTCTTCTTGAATTGAAGATTCAAAAGAGAATCACTTTTATTAGTTGATAACTCATCTGTTTAAAGCGATTTACAGCGACTAACTAGATAGAATCATAGCTGAAACCAATAAATAGGAAATGTCAAATACAAAACTTAAAGAGCAACTACATTCTAAAATCCTATCTCTAAAAAATAGGTGATAAGATAAGAGTAGCAAAATGGAATTTAAATTAAGAAGATATTCAGCAGCAAATCTAGAAAGAAGATCGTGTTTTTCAGAATTCTCCCTCTAGTTGGAGAGAAAATATGATCACTCCCACCTTTCTTACACTGTCTTCAAAAATTTTCTTGCCAAACCCTTTTGTAAAAATGTCCTCAATCTGGTACATGAACTTTACATTATTTTGTTGCCAATTACCTAGAACCAATAGACATAACCCTTCCCTAAACACTATTTTGTACACTTTCTGTAGCTTATATGTTTGGGTAATATTAAAGGAGGGTATATGATTGATATTTTTAGTTGAATTTTATGCTACAAAATTTACATTTTTGTGTGTTTTTTGCAGGTATTGTGAAGAAAGGCCTTTACTTTTGAGCAATGTGGGAATGGGTGCAAGACTATGCACATATTACCAAAAATCAGCTTCAGATGATCAAACTGGCTCGTTTTTGCGCAATGGGAGCAATGGACATGTTATTTTATTAGACCGTGCTGATAAATCTCCTTTCCTTGGGGACATAAAAGCAGGATCTAGTCAGTCATCACTTGAAACAAAAATGTACAGAGCACCTATATTTCCGCATAAAGTGCCACTGACAGACTATTTGCTAATTCGTTCTGCAAAGGGGAAGCTTTTCCTAAGACGGATTGACAGAATTCATGCTGTTGGACAACAGGTTTGTCATCATGCAAAGTTTTTTATGAGTGCATAGTCCTATGCTAGTAGGTTGTTTTATCCATCCTAAAATATTGGTTCTGCAATCAATGTGCCTCGACAAGTTCCTCTTTTGTTTGTTTGAAACTTGTGGCGTGCTATAAATAATAGAGTTATTATGAATTTGGATTTAAGTTGAAGCATTTATAAATTTTTTTTGTTGAAAGAGTAACGGAGTAGTTAGAATTTTATTCAGATTTATTATCTCTAACACAGGACAGTGGAAGAGGACATTCTTCTTGGGGAGTGGGAGTTCTTTTTTTTTTTCTTCTCTATTATCTAGATCCGTTTTTGATATAAAGTACAACTTTTTGAATATACAGATTAAAAAAAAACAATAGCCTCGGCGAAGAATGTTCTTGCATTTGTTTGAAAGAGTTTTAATTAGACTATATTATGTTCAAAGCTAAACTGATTTCTAAAACTTGGGTTAGCTCAAAACTTGCAAGTCTGGCTTGAAGGCTAGTAGGTAATGTGTAAACATTCACATAAATCTGGAAATTTTGTTTTTCTTGCTGTCTTCTAAGAACAATGTTCAGTATGAGCTAATCAAAGAATTTGGAAGGCTGCGAGTGCTCCCAAAAAGGTGGCACATCTTTTTTGTATTAAGCAAACAGAATGTAGGTCTTACGCCATCAGTCTGCCATATTATGTAGATCAGAAGTAGCTATTTTTGAATGACTGGACATAACGTGGAATTGTCTCCTTGTTGTATATACATGAAAGAAAGAATTACTGAAATGAGGCTGTATAGAAGAATGATGTAAAGTAGTGAGAATCAATATTAGTTGAGGTAATGTAATTTTTTCTTTTTGATTTGGTTGAGCTGCCTTTTCTTTTCAGGAGCCACTTATGGAGGTAATATCTCCTGGATCAAAGAGACTTCAGAATTATATGATGAACAGATTAAATGTTTATGTGTGCCGTGAATTTTTGGCTGCTGAAAAGCGTCGATCACGTCCATATGTCCGAGCTGAGGAGCTGCCTTCTTGGTTTCCTTATCTCTCTGAACCCTTAATAAGGAAAAAATTGCGAGCATCTGCTGATTTGATGGTTGTCTATATTATTATTTTTGGCTTTGTTTGAAATACACTCACATTCACATAACTTATTATTATTTGACTTGTGTGCTGCTTATGCAATACTGTAGAAGAGTTCAAGTGGACAATCAATTTGGATTAAGAAGCCTGACTTCCGAATTTCCAAAAATGATCTACGAAGGGTCACACCAGAAGACGTGAGTAAATTATCATCATTTTTCTAGTAGGTGCCTTTCGGCTGGTTCTACGTTAGAAGTGGGTAGTTGTTCTTCAAGTAATAAGTAAAGTGATTAATAGGTCTCTAATTTGTAGTCCTATATGATAAAATTTCTATGAAACAAGGTTCTGTCTTTCCAAAGAGCTTATTCCACCGCATAGTCTTGTGTTTTTCTATTTTTTTATGAGAGGCTTTTAAGAGTGAGCGTGAGAGTGTTGGGAACTTGCAAAGCAACACAAAAAGTGTCCATAAATATTTGAACTTGCGAAGCAGGATGACATGAACCTCTGATATTTTTTTCTTCAGTGTTATCTTTCTTGGTTCCTGAATGATTAAAGCTGTAAATAAAATACAATCCACAAATGATTTCTAGAATATGGTATGCTTGATAATGTCATTTCTGTTCTTAAAAAGTAATGTTTTCTGCTGTCAGACAATTTTTTTTTTTTTTGCATAACTTGATTATCATATTGATTAAATCATTCAATATTTGAGTAACTAAATTGATAATGTGTGCTGTAATCGAAATACATGATTTAGCTTATACAAGTCTACTATAGTTTGTATTAAGAATTATATGAGTGATTAAATTAATTTCAATCCAACTACACTGTTTTTGGGATTGGTGGTAAAAGGTTAGATTCTTTGAATGAGTAATAACTAGAATTATTAAAGTAAATTGGCAACATTCTTCTGAGCAACATCAGGTTTGTTTGTACCTTAGGTATGTAGATATGAAAGCATGCAAGCTGGTTTATGCAGACTTAAACACTTAGGGATCGGGGAAGTTTTTTCAACGGCAATTTCGTCTGCAGTGAATCGGCTCCCTGATGATGCAATTGCTTTGGCTGCTGCTTCTCATATTGAACGGGAGTTGCTAATCACTCCATGGAACTTGAGTAGCACTTTTGTTTCTTGTATGCAGGTAAAGAATCTTGCCTTGTAGAAATTTTTGAAATAGAAGTCCATAATTGTCTTGAATAATGCTTGTGACTGCTCTGTTGCATTAAGGAATGGATTGATGAAATGCTGAAAATAATTCTACATGAAATCTTAGCCACTGTATGAAACAAATTATAACTAATAGTAACTATATGTATATAATTATTTAAGATTAACTTTTTATATTGTTTATGACTTAGTATATACTATATATTGTTATAATCTTATTATAGAATATGTACTAATTATTAAGATTACCTTTTTATATTATTTATGACTTAGTATATACTATTTATTGTTATAATCTTATTATAGAATATGTACTTAATTAACATATTCTATTAATTATCATTTTTCCAAAGTACTTGTGACATTAAAAGTTTTTCATTTTTTCTCTTACCTTTTGCCTCCATAGAGATACCTACATGTTCTTTATGTTTCACTAGTGCATGTGACTTCCTTGGCATCCTATTGTTTTTCCAAGATTCCATTTCGGTGAACCAAACTCAGGAATTAGTAAACTTGCCCATTCCTACGATCCCAATATACGAAACTGGTCATGAAGTAATTTGGAAAACTTTTCAATATCAGTTCTTTTGTCTCAGTTTTATTTTTTTCACTCTTTATTTCTAAGCCTAACTGTAGTGAAGTAATTTACTTGCTAAGATTTTATATACTATATTAATAAAACAGAATAATATATGTCGATTGGACGATCAAATATTAGATATATGAAAATTTGATGAGAAAAACATAGTCGAAAGGTAGACCAAAAAGAGGGAAGTATTTGAATGTGGAAATGGTAAAATTAGTCCTTTACAGGTGGTGTGAATGGAGTAATGTCTAAAAATTTAGAGGTGGAGGATCTTTTTGTTACATGCATTCTAACCTGATTTCTGTCCCAACATATTATTGTTGACAACATTGTCCTTGACAGTTCTAGAGTTTTGTTTACTGTAGAATCTACTAAGTGGCAAAGATTAAGAACTAGAAGATGTCGATCTGACTTGATCATCACTGAGGTAGATGAAGTTGATGAATAGAAAGCTATTTGATGGGTTAGTCAAAGGCATTAAATTTCTAGAAGAGTACATCCACATTTGTCTGCTTAAATCACAATGAAGAAACACTTAACACTCAAATTCATTTTCATAATCTGAACCATTGAGGAGAGAGAGAAGTCATATTGTTTGAATTTGATTTTTGACCTTACCAAATTTACGAGGTATTACTTGAACTTCTGTAATTGCTTCTTTTAAATAAGTTTATGAGAACTAAAAGCGTTAAAGGAGGAGAATGTGACATATGAATAAAGAAAGTGTTGGAAGTAAAACTGTTGGAAAATGAAAGTCGCAAAGTCACTAGATGACGAGATTCAAAGTGGGGAGAACAATAAGAATTCCAATAATTGGGGTCTTTCGGATAGATAGATTGTGAAAGAAATCAATGACATTTGGAAAATGTCGGTAACTGCAGAGAGTGCTTTTGGAAATGAGTTGGTTCCAAACTAGAAGAAATCTTATACTTCTAATTACTAAATGCTAAAGAGAAACCTCCTCAAGAAGAAACGGCCACAGTCATTACCCAATAATAATACGTTCTGATTGCTGAAACCACCTTTGACTTCGGTTTAATGACAACCTGATTTGCTTATCCAAGGAAACCGAGAAAGGTTGGCAAGGGAGACTAAGTCTGTTAGAGCTTTAAGTCTGTAAGGGCTCGGTAATTGGATGTGCTGGAGTAGTTAATAATGGTTGTAGTCATAGTTAGTTAGTGACAGTGGTAAGGAAGAAGAATAAATAGAGAAGGGGAAGGAAGGAGTTAATGAAGTTCATAGGAAGTGAAGGAAGGTCTGACCGTGGAGCTAGGAGTTGTCTATTTCCTGAACTTGAATGGTTATGAGATAAGAGCCTTTTTTTTTTTGCTAAATTTTTACGCGTGAAATGTGTTGAATCTCTTAGACAGCTAACACTACCTCTCACCTCATTTGGCGTCTTTAACAGCATTATTGGCCTTCCACAAGAAGTATAATCTTTTGATCAAGCAACCTTAAGGATACTTAAAAAGAAACATGACGTAGAAATATTATCAATGACAACACGAATACAAGGTAATTAACCTTTGGCTGAGAAAAAAGCATCCAATGCTTTAAAAGCTTGGCCAAAACACCAACCTGATGATAAGAAATGTTCATGAAGTGAATAATTGATTCTTAATGTTTGAAGCTACAAATATGCTAAAGAGTAACCCACAAATACTTTGTTTTTATTGATTTCGTAGTATTTGGAAAATTGTTTATGAATAAAAGATAATTGTCCGAGCAACTTCTAAGAGATGTCGGTTCTTACGTTCGGCTCTACCATTTTGTTGAGGGGTATAAATACATGAACTTTGGTGGACTATCCCCTTCTCAGTAAAATAGGTTTCTAGAGTCGAGTTGAAATAATTCGTAACATTATCTGTTCTTAGGATTTGGATGTTGGATTGCAATTGGGTCAAGTGAAATTTCTTAAAGGTTTGTCTTGCTTCAGTTTTTTCTTTCATCTAGAAACCCATGTGACTTGGCTGTGGTTATCAATTAAGGTGATAAACCAACAAGTACTAGAGATATTTTTTATGCGAGAAGGTCCCCAAATTTCACCGTGTATAATTGTAAATGAATGTGATGGTTGACAAGTGTGAGTAGGAAAAAGACTTTTAGTATGTTTCGCAAATTAACAAATTTCACATTGAAACGATCTCGAATTTTTATTGATGAATAATGATGGAAATAATTTTGATAAATACAAAAAACTAGGATGATCCAATCTAAAGTGCCATAACATGATAGCACTTTCATTTTCATTGGTTGGAACGAAAAAAGACTTGGGAATTTGTTGATGGGAAAAAATTGGTTTAGGCTATTTGAGTTTGACGTCCATTATTGCATTTGGCTTGAAAGAGATAAAGTCTTGCATGCTCCTTAGCATTGTGAATCTTCCTCCGCGAGTCCTGATCTTGAAATACACAATGTGAAGGAAGAAATTTAGCGAAGTAGTTGAGGTCTTTTGTGAGCTTGCTAATGGATAAAAGATTACATGTAAGTTTTGGAACCAGCAAAACATGATTAAGAATAATATTAAGAGATATAACAACAAAATCAATGTCGAGAACAGTTGACAGAGTGCCATCAGCAATGCACACTTTGTGATTTCCAAGGTAAAGTAAATACGATTGGAATAGAAAGGTGTCACCAGTTGTTACGTTCCAATTTTAAAAGTCCCAATTTAATTTCTCCAATTTAGAATCTTAATTTGAAAATCCTAAAAAAAAAATTTCAAATTGATTTAGGTTTAAATTCGAGCGTTAAAAACCCTAATTTCAGAATATTAAAAATCTTTTTAAATAATAACTGAAACTTTAAATGTGCAGAAGCTTTATCAAAATTTTCAACATTAAATAACTTTGTCGGAAACTTGAAATAAATGTAGAATTAAAACATTTCATAATACTTTATTTAACAATAAAATTCAACATAATTTATTCAAAGTTTAACGTAAATAAAAATATGAAATATCTTCACAAATCTGAAACATGCGAATTTAAATTCCTCATTTGACAAAAAAATATTTTCTTCTTCTGTATGCTCATTTGCCTCTAGGAGATTCTCGAGCAATGTCATTTCTTCCTTAGATAAAAACTCACCTACATCACAAAATTATAAACTATGAGAATAACTTAGTAAGCGAAAACATGTGCAAGTGCAAAATTAACCTTTCTTTTTCAAATCCTGATTTAATAGTTACATACTTGATGGATACTTATTTCCCAACCTTCGATCATACTTAGTCATCTCATTGTCGTTCAAGCTTTGTCATCTTACTTTCGTTCAAGTATAGCCATCTCATTGTCGTTCAGGCGTAACCATCTCATTTACGTTCAGGCGTAGCCATCTCATTGTCGTTCAGGCGTAGTCATCTTATTTACGTTCAAACTCACCATTTCAATGTCATTCAGGCTTTTGCTATCACGTATTTTCTGTCAATTCCATCATTTTCATACGTATAAAATATGTCCTACCAATTTTATCTTTATACTATTCTAAGTCAATGCCTAAAAATGTGTGCTCAAATATCTGTAACGTGTAATAAATTAGTTATAAGAAAATAATATAAGCTTTTGTGATGTAGAGCCAAAACATTGAAAACAATATTTTCACTTATTTGGATTCTGAGTAGGTAGAGTTTATCGGGATTTTCTAATATTCCAATAATATCCTGCTTAAACAAAATATTGGTGTCAAATTCCACTTAAGTAAATTCAATTTCAGAAGAATTTGGGCAGAATTTTCTAATGTGTGGTCTTATGTCAGATCGGATTGAAATTTGAGTTGGTTCGGATGACTTTAAGAATTTTCTTGTCCAAATAAAATATTGGATATTAATTTTCCACTTTAATAAATCCATTTCAAAAAGATTTGGTCAGAAATTTCTTACCGGTAAAATCTTATATTAGTTCGATATAATTCAGGACGGAATTTGGGTCAGGTCCGGTTCAGTTGGACTGATTCGGTTCGGCTAGATCAGTTGGTTCGGCTGGACCGGTCAAAGTGAACCGGTTCTGTTGTTTAAAACATAACCGAACCTCTTCATCTTTTTGTTCTGTCGAGAGAGAGCGTGTAAGAGAGAGACAGAGCGAGCGAAAGAGTTAAGGATGACGAGAGAGAGAAATCTTACGCTGCTAATGGGAGTTCGCTCGATCGGAAGAAGTTTCTCGTTGTCGTGAAGTGAAGCTCGGCCGAGAGAGATTTCGTCGCGTCGGAGAGGCTCGCCGCATCAGAGACTGAGGTGAGTAATCTTCTCTGTTTGAAGAACTCAGGAGGGAGAGAGAGATGATGTGATTTTCTCCTTCACCGAGTCTCTCTATTTATAGGAGAGGCTCGTAACCCCGCTCCTCCGAGAAATCCGGGTTTAGCTCGGATTTCTCGAGCTATGAACTGATCAGCTTGGTTTTTTCGAGCGAGCTGATGAATCTGATCTTCATCTGTTTCTAGATAGTTTTCAGACTAAATTCATTTGTTTGGCGTCGGATTTTCAAAGGAGAAATCTGACTGTTTTTTTGAAAATCCGAGTTCAGCTCGAATTGGTTGAGTGGCAAATCCGAGCTTCTTCTGTTCTTGGACAATTTTCAGGCCAGGTTCATTTGAATTTTCCCTGATTTTTATTTGATTTTTCCGAGAAGAAAATCCAAGATAGGTTATTGACTTGGTTTATTTGGGGAAATTTTGAATTTTGAAATTAAACTTTTGAATTGAATCCTAAATTGTTACACCAGTCATATGATAAGATGCTCCTAAATCAACCACCCAAGTGCTAGACTTCTCCTGTTTGTTGGTGCTAGCACTTGGCACTGTACCTTGTTGGGCGATGGAGCATTTTCCAATTACATTCAGACCCAGTTGAGAAGATTTGAACATCGTTTGAAGGAAATCTAGCTGTTTCGGGCTGAATATAGGGCATTTGGGTGGTTTGTCAGTAGCGGCAACATTCCCTAGGCTTTCACAGTTGATTGGAGGTTTGTTTGGCTTCCAATTAATAGATTTTTCAGCAAATCTCGCAGAGGTGTTCTAGTTTTTTACAGTGGTCACACCACGATTTGCCTTTGCGAGGACGATTATCATTTGGTTGATGATGATGTCTATGAGATGCAAATGTCGTCCTTAAATAGAGACACTAACTGTGTTTGGGGTTCCCATTATAACCTTTTGTCGGTTTTCTTCTCTTCGTACCTTTGAGAAGAATTCTCGAAGAGATGATAGGGGTTTTGTTCCAAGTATTCTACTTCATACACTATCGAGATCCTTGTTTAAGCCGAGTAGGAATTTAAAACTCCTTTTTTTTCCACAAGATTGCGGTGGTATTTCTTTCCATCTTTTGGACTTTCCCATAAAATATATTCAAACGTGTCTTACTGTTGCTAGTGTCGATTGAGGATGCTGAAATAAGGAGTCATCGAACCATTATCACCTTGTTGTAAATTATAGAGGATTCCTTTTATCTCAAATATTTCACAAGCATTTTCATTATCGGAATAGGTCTCTTTGACTTCTCCACATTTCTTTTGTTGTGGGGAAAGAACATAAAATTTTGACCTATTTCCTTCTCCGCAGTGTTGATGCGCCACGGCATGACCATATGGTTTTTTGATTTTTCATCTTTTGGGTTGTGGGTTAGTCATGCTCTGTTGTATGGCAAGATCGTTCAGGCAATCATCTTTTCCTTTTCCACAAATGGTCATATTAACTATGAAGCTCACTAATGATAGTTTTGCCCATTGAGTTTGTAGTCGGTGATAGGAATGATGAGGTTTTCAGATTGCCCATGATTGGCAAAGATAACATCCTCTGCAGGAGGTGATATCGGTTGAGGAAGAATTGTATTTGGAGGCCATAGAGGAATTAGTTAATCAGAATTTTTGATGAGGTGATTGGCTTAATTCTGAAAAATTGGACAGAGGAGATGACGTGGATAAAAAGATGTTGGAATTAGGGTTTTAGACGAGATAGACTACGATACCATATAAATTAAGGTGAAAGAAAAGTCGCTCTTTCATTCATGATATTTTCAGAATATTTACAATGAAGGAGAGAGATCACGTATGATTCTTTCTTTGGCCCTTCCCGACCTGGCGTTTCTGCTTCTCTGTTCCCGGGTTGTGACAATTCTCACCCTTGATTTTCTCTTATAAAATAAGAAACTACTCAATTGACTAGGATAAACAAAATTAAGAAAAATAAACAAACTTAAATAGTCCTCGTATAAAACATAACACTCCAATATGTATTGTATTATTATTTTTAATATGTAATAGATATTATATGAATTAAAATAACTAAATGTAAAATTTAGTAATTAATTCTTAGAAATAAAGTTTTTTTATTGAAATATAAATCAAACGAAAGACCCTTTAACTATTAAAGGGTTAATAGAACGAATCACCCTTCTACCACTAAACTATACCCGCCACAATACTAAAGGTCTCTACAACTTAATAAATGCAAACGACTTAAATGTGCTACTTTTGATGCTACAATGGAAGCTATTTCACTCCGATTATGTTTTGCAGGGAAAAGAAACAATTGAGAGGCTGGAAATTACAGGTGTTGGTGATCCATCGGGAAGGGGACTTGGTTTTAGCTATGTTCGAGCAGGTCCAAAAGCACCTACGTCAAATGTGTCATTTAAGAAGAAAACAGCAGCTGGTCGAGGAGGTTCTACTGTTACTGGAACAGATGCTGATCTCCGTAGACTAAGCATGGATGCTGCACGAGAGGTTCTTAATTTAAGTTTTAATTTTATGCAATGTAAGTTTTACTTGTAATTTTGCTCAATTCTTAACGTAGCTTCAATTTCCAGGTTCTTCTCAAGTTCAATGTTCCCGAAGAACAAATTGCGAAATTGACAAGGTGGCATCGGATTGCAATGATTCGCAGGCTTTCAAGCGAGCAAGCAGTTTCTGGGGTACATCTTGATCCAACGACTATTAATAAGTATGCTCGTGGGCAGCGGATGTCCTTCCTTCAACTGCAGCAGCAAACAAGAGAAAAGTGTCAAGAAATTTGGGAACGACAAACTCATAGCCTTACAGCCATAGATGGCGACACAAAGGAGAGTGACTCTGAAGAAAATAGCGATTTAGATTCGTTTGCAGGGGATTTAGAAAATCTGCTCGATGCAGAGGAATGTGAAGATGCTGAAGTTAGTAAGTTCCTTCCTGGCCACGAAAATGTAGATTCAGTGAAGGGGATCCAAATGAGAAAACATGGATTCCTAGCTCAGGCAGAGGAGGAAATTGAAGATGAAGCTGCTGAAGCAGCTGAATTATGCCGGCTGCTAATGGATGGTGAGGATATTTAGTTCTCCACCTCGTTATTTATGCATGAAAGATATATCTTTTTGTGCTATACAGTTTAGAACTTTTTCTTACAAAGTCAGTATTGTTTCAGAGCTTCCTATCTGCAACTGCGCTTAAATGTTTTTTGAAGTATGAGATGTGTTACATCCCATTCTGTGTTCTTCTGCAACTTAAAAGTATATATTTTCTCAAGAGATAAGAAACAAAACTTTTTATAAGTGGGAGGAGGTTACAAAGGTGAAGGGGGCTATTGTTCTACTTTAAATTACAAGACTACAACGGTGCAGGATAAAAAATTGTTTCAGAAAATTACAATAAAATAAGGGCTATTTCTACTTTAAATTACAAAAAAAAATGATTTCTTACACCATTCATATGGCTATGATTGCCTTGCTGAAGAAAAAAAAAGGCTCTTATTGCTCCAATAGAATATTTTTTCTGCTTATAGAAATGGTTGATATTGAAAGTCAAAATCTCGTGGAAGTGTTGGGTTTCTGTTTCAAAATTTTGCTGGAAGAAATGTCCTACTCTCATTATATGGTTTCTCGTAACCTTTCTGCAGATAATGAAGGTGAGATGAATAACAAGAAAAAGAAAAGAAAAGTTGCAAGACTGGAAGCTGGATGGATGCCAGGTTTGCTACCTAAGTTCAATTCTGAGAATGGAGAGCATATCAGGGCTAGTATTAACACTTCTCTGCCTGAAGGATCTTTTACATCAAAAGACAACAATAAAGACCCTCAAAAGGTTAGGAGTATTGCATAATTTCCTCTCAGCTCAAGCTGAAATTTAAGTTAGTTTAGAATGCTTTATCATTAGGTGCTGATAGAAAACTTTCTGCGATGAAAAAATGGACAAGTGAATAGTTTTTCTTTTTTCATTATCTTATCAGGAGTGCTTATCCTACGTTTGTAAATTTGTTTCTTTCCAAGTCTGCTTATTAATATATGGTGGAAGATTATATTAAACACTGGTGACTAAAAGATGTTCCTGATGCAATTAATTATATAGAATAAAAATCTAAATTATGAAATGATTTTTCTTCTAATTTCTAAATCAATAAAGGATTGCAGCTATTTCTGACAAATGTAGTGCGTATTTCTAAGGATTCTAACAGTTTCCTGTAAAAACAGAAGAGTGGAAAAAGAAATATGGAAAGTGAATTGACAAAGAGTGATATCCACAAATAAACTGACCGGAACCCTTGTCTTTTGGTGCAGGTAGAATATTTTCATATGAAAAAAGATAAGTCTGGGAAGGTGAAATCTTTCAAGAAGAATGAAATTTTGAATATGAACCTGATCAATAAACGGCTGAAGATATCAGGAGATAAAGTCAAGGCAAGTGAGCTCATTATTGTTTAATATGTAGAGATTGGTGGATTTCTTTGACTTGTTAATTTTCTTTCGTTTGTATGAAGTGCTATCAACGCTTCAAAAAGATCCTATTCCCACATCTGTTATGATGCATGACCTCAACCTCCAGTCTAGCCAACTCTTTATACAAGAGGTTTTTATGTTACTCGATGATCAGTGAAGCTACTTATGTTTATTCTCTCTTATAATTAAATAAAATCATGACCTATTATTTGCTTTCCATTTATTTGAGTCAAGCAATGGAAAAGTTCATATCAGGGGCATTTGCAAGGGATTCATAGGATGTCCCTAGTTGTATTTAAATAATTAACTAATCTCAGCGTCACCAACATTTTAGGAATGAGAAGTAAATGGGTAGTGAATTGGCATGATTCTTGGTTGGCTATTGAGAGTCTCCAACCAATGATTTCTTTGAAAAACGTTGAAGTGCTTATCTGCAGAAGTGAACTAGTTGCTGTTTAGTAGTAATGGTGCTAACCTTGTGTTGTGGATGTTTAGTCTGCTGCTATTTTTGGTGTTTCTCTCTGTTGATAAACCTTGCTGACTAACTTGTTTGAAAACAGAATTTTAAGGAGAAGAAATCAGCCAGAGAAAATTTCGGTTGTGGTAGATGTCATCAGGTGAACAATTTATTGCGTATTTTTAAAGAAAATAATATATATTTCTGGATAGTAGTTGATTCTGATACTTACTTTTCTGTGGACTAGTTTGGACATATGCGGACCAACAAGAATTGCCCTTTGTATGGAAAAGATTTTGACGTATCAGAAACTACGGATCAGGAAAAACCATTAAGAAAGTTGAATTCCCTGGACTCTTCTGCTCAATCGTATCAGAAAACTCAGTTGAAGAAGCCAGTGCAAAAAATTGCGACAAAAACTGCAGTTGTTGAAGCCCCTGAGGGTGAAAAATCAAGCTCGATGTCAAAAGTTGTTCCACTGAAGTTTAAATGTAGCTCCACTGACAGGCTTTCTGATATTCATGCCGATGTACCAACTCCTTCGATTGACCAGCTAGTCAATTCTGACCATGAAACTGAAAAGTCTTCTGCCAAGATTAATAAGATAACGTTTTTCAATAAGACCAAAATTGAAGATTCACGGGTAGAATCTTATAAGCCATCTATTGTGATAAAGCCTCCTGATGCTAATAAAGCGCAAGTTGAATTGCGTAAGCCGTCTTTCATAATTCGACCACTGGTTAGTTCTGAGAGGGACGTCGTGGAATCTCCCAAGCGCACTGCTATGCCAAGGCTACCAGACAGTGAGCAGCTTCGCAAAAAAATCAAAATCAAACAGCCAAAAGAAATAGTAGATGTGGATTTACTTGGTCAGGATGGCAGTTTTGGACTTGAATACAGAAAAACAAAAAGAATAGCCGAGTTATCAAGTTTTGAGAAGCATAGAAAGCCCGGGAGTAAGAGTGGCAAAGAATTAGTAGATCAAAGGTGGTGGGTCGAGCAAGAAGTGCAGAGACCTGAGGAGAGATCATGGGAAGATAGGACGTGGAAACTTGATGATGAAGAAATGAGAAATCAGGAGCAACAGAAGTTAGCTGATATTAGAAAATATGAAGCGGACATTAGAAGAGAGAGAGAGGAAGAAGAACAACTTAAAGCAAAAAGGAAGATGAAGAAAAAAAATCATGGATTGAAATATGAATTTATGGAGGACCCATGGATAAAAAGAAAAGAGAAAAGGCCATTAGAAGGATTACGAAGTTCTAAAAGAAGAAATGTTGAATTTGGAGTATACAATGAAGAGTATGTGTCGGCAACAAAGCGACGTAGAGGAGGGAAGGTAATCCAAGTCTTTTTTTTATTCTCTCTATCCCTCACTAGATGAAGATCAACAAAAATTGTTGTCATTTGGCTTACCTGTCGCCTAATAATAGTTCATGCTACATACACGCATTATCTTATAACTGTGATATTCAGTGCAGGTTGGCTTGTCTAATATTTTGGAGCGCATTGTGGAAACTCTAAAAGACAGGTACGAGGTATCCTATCTGTTTCTGAAACCTGTGTCTAAGAAGGAGGCGCCTGACTATCTGGATATCATAAAGACTCCAATGGACTTGTCCACCATTAAAGAGAAGGTGAGGAAAATGGAGTATATGAGTCGGGAGGAATTTCGCCATGATGTTTGTCAGATTGCTTACAACGCTCACCTATATAATGATGGACGCAATCCAGGTATTCCCCCCCTTGCAGATCAACTTTTAGAGATTTGTGATTACTTGCTTAATGAGAATGATGAAAGCCTGACAGAAGCGGAAGCTGGTATAGATAATGCTGATTTATTGGAGACAAAAGGACTGTATGGTTGACGGTTGGATTAATTCTCAAAATTTTAGGTTGTTGAATTAGTGTTTCTGAAAATCTGGCTTTGATGATTTTCCTAGTCATAGTTGTCCCCGAGAAAGTAGGAGTTACTGTTTGTTACACCAAGTAGTTTTGTACATGATGAGTTAGCAAGAAAGCTGTATAAACTGAAGATAAAACAGTGAGCTTTGGATGTATAATATCACCAGTCTTGTATATTGTCGTCCATGATTTCTGAATGAGGAAAGTAAATTTATGTTCATTGAGAAAATGTTGTCATTTTGAGAGATTTAGCTGTGAAGGATGACATTTTTTTGGCAGGTTGAGGTCAATTAGTTTATGACGGTATAAAACTTTGCTCAGCATCACGTTTGAAGTTGAGCTGTTGAGTTTACAGGGACTAATCATCATCACTAATGTTATGGAAATGATAAAATAATTTTATCAAATTACACAGAATATCCTCCTGAAATTACAGCATCTGAGAGCAAGAGATGCCAACTTTTTCCACAAATTTCCCATGTCTGTTTTAAGCCATTCATTCTTTATTATGAGATTTCTGGTTTATTGTTTCTTTAATGGATGTGAATGATGTTTGTTTCCTGGTCTAGCAGGAAAACTTGTTTTTTCTCTGAGTTTTTTTCATTTTCAGACACCGCAATGGTCGCGTTATGTCAACTATTTTAATGTTAGCTTTTCTCCCTCATGCAACTTGTATGCTTAGGCTTAGTCTCGCATAAAAGCTATTAGAATTCGAACACGCCATGTTTTACCAGAAGGATCGAATCTACAGGGCAGAAAGGTAAGAAAGATTGAGAAGGATGTAAGATATGACATTTATCATCTGTTTTAACAGTGCAAGTAGAAACAGCTTTTGAAAAGCGCAGTTTTTTGGAAAACCCATTCGAAATAACTGATTTTTTTTATTGACTTTTCATGAAGCTGAGTTCTTTAGATGGGCTTGTTTCTCGACTGCAAAAACTCGTCAACACGTGAAATGAATGAACACAAATCAGGACGTAACAAAGCCCCACCCCCTCATATTCTTTTACACTTGCAATTTTTTATTATCAAACTCCGCCACAAATCATGCAAACACAACAAGTTTATGAGGCCTATAAATTCGAATCAAATAGCATTTAAGGTCGCTCCTCCACTCACTAAATAAGTCATTGCTTTGTATTTGATTGAATTACCACTCACACAAACAGAGATTTAATGGTTTGCCTAAAGACTCTTGCTTTCTTTGCCACTTTTTTGGTTGTTCTCCCCTTGATGAAACCCGAGTTGCCACCGCGTCCTGTATGTGCTTCTCAAATAGCTTTAGCCAGTTACGCTTGTGCATTTCTACCTCCATCCCCCCCAGTGCCTGTAACTCCACCTCCCGCTCCTCCAGCTCCACCTTCACCTTCACCTTCACCTCCCGATGATGGTGGTCGTAGACATCGTCGTCACAGGCAAAATTTCCCAACTTTTGATTAATTAGACTTCCATCTTTTTTTTTTCTTTTTTTTTTTTAAGTTTGAAAATTTATTAATAATTGAAAAAAAAAATAATGGAATTATTTCAAAATAGTCTCATATAAAAAGGAAGTGAATCCAATAAAAGTATATAATTTAATTCACAACCTTTCGGATCAAATTATGAATTGGACAATAATTATTTTTTCTTGGTCGAGACAATTTCACGTTTCTTATTGTACGTATAATGGAATTGCTTGGACCGAGACATGATTTTCTTTCAATTTTGTTGGCATCAGATCTTATTTTGTGAAGTATGAGTATATTACTTATCAACTCAATTTAACGAAAACTCCGATATCTAAATCGCTTGGTTGAAGTTTATTTACTCTTTTTTTTTTTCATCAACAGGCACCGCCAACATAGGCACCGACACCACGGAACGTCGACGGAAGAGAATTGTTGCAGGTGGCTCCAAGAAGTTGATAACGAATGCGTATGTGAGCTTCTTGTTCGCTTGCCAGAATTTCTCTCCCGTCCCATCCATGAGTATAGTGTCACTGTTGGTTCTGCTTGCAATGCTACGTACAACTGCCGTGGGAGAATAAAGATATAAGAAATTTAACTATCAATCTCCATGTCACTAAGATCATAATGTTTGGACATATATAAATATATATAATATAAGAAATCATCATACGTGTATTTAATATTCTTATGCCGTTGGCATTATTACGTGTTCTATAGTGTTTATTGTTCTTGGATAATCACATGATTAATCATAACTTGGAGGCTCTAAAGTTTGAAGAATTTGAAAGGGTGTCTTCATATTTATGTTGTCACACCCTCCGCACACAACTAGTCTTGGTCGTCTGCTTGATCGCATGTTGTTTAACCTATTTTGTCCGCTGTCAACTTGAGTGAAACCAAGCTGACAGATAACTCAGTAGACTGGATACATTCAAGGAGAAAAAATGGGAAATCCTGAGATGATAAGTGGGTTGGAAAAGATAGATTTGGATACTAATAAAAAGGGAAGTTTGCTGTGTTGTTGTCCAATAGAATTTGGGTTGGTGGAGAATAAAAAAACATAACTTTGATTCTGAAAAAAACCCAAAAACTCCAAATAAAGAACGTAAGTTTTACATTACAACTCCACACAAAGTACAAACACTTGAGCACTTGAATGGTGGCTCATAACCCCCACATACATTTCTCCTAACCATTGCAAAAAATTTTATTTCAAAGTGACAGATGTCGTACGATGTGGTGGGTTTGGATTCAACCCAACTCTACATAATAAGTTGAGCACAGAAAGAAAATCCGAAAGAGCAATAGCTCACCTATAGAACCAAGTATTCATTCTGTAGGTGGAGGAGGACATTATAAGATTCTGAAAGACCTGTAGAGAAGGGTAATTAAGAATATTCTAGAGATTTTATGTAAGGGCTCTTTAGGAATTAGGAAGATAAATATTAAGCTACAATTGTGTTAGAGTTCTTAGCATTAAAGGAGGAGAGGGAAATGCTCAAGGGATCATCAAAATATTGTATTGAAAAAGTAGTAGTGGGGAGAGCTAGGAGAATACTTATCTGCTAATTCCTAAACTACCCTTGCATGAAATCTCTACATACTCTATGGCTCTATCAGGTTCTTTGCGTAAAAAGATAGCATATCCATTTCAGGTAACATTGGAAAGCGATAGAAGTCATAATTAGCCAACTTTTCATTGTCAACGTCACTCTTTAACAAGTAAAGAAGTGTAAGATTAAGTGAAATAGAGAGTGCTGCATGATCAAATTAACCTAAGAGGGAATGAATTAGGTTTTACAATTTGTTGGAATGATAAAATATTCTATTTAGTTTGCTATCTTAAATTATATATTTTCTCTTTTCTAATTAGATAAATCAAATCTAACATGAAACCAAATCATACAATGTTTATAAAGGTAAAACATGCATAATGATGTGTGATTATAATGTGTACCTAACCGTATAACAAGTTTTTTAATTAAAGCATAATTTGTTTAATTGAGAAAGTAAAATAAAATGACATCGTGGCTTAGAGAACAGGGTGTCATTGCCCCGAAAAAGCTTTTAGTGTCGAGGATTAGAGAACCAAGCATCTTGACTTCCATGCTGAATTTTAAAAATCGAAAAGGAGGAGAGCGTTGCCAAGCTCCCTCGGAATCCTACCCACAAGTTTTCAACTCAACGTTTCTTCAAATTCAATCAAATTTTCTGATTATGGTGTTTTGAAACAATCATAATAGTTATAATATGATGAATATACGCACAACACACATACACGCATGTATATATTTAAAATTTCAAAATTTAAACAATTATTTTACACATAATTACCTAAATATAACAAAAAATCTCAGTTGTGCTTCAAGATTTTGACGTCAGTTTTCATGCAAGGAACAAATTTTGTGTAGAAACTTTTATGAAATTCCCTATTTATCCACTTTTCTCAATCTTTTCCAATGAGTTTCTCACCCCTTCTGTAGAGTCAAATATTCAATATGATTTCACAATATCTAGTTTCGTTCAAGTAATATTCAGTATGATTATGTTAGTGTGTTCCTTTTGATGCAAGTAACAAATTTTGTGTAGGAACTTTTCTGAAATTGCCTCTTTTTATCCGCTTTTCTCAACCTTAAAATATAAAAGCAAATGGTATGATTCTACAACTTGAATTAGATTTATTTTAGCAAATGGGTAGAGTGTAATTTTGAGGACGAAATTCCTTGGAGGGAGAATGTAATGGCCCTGATTCAAATTTAAAGAGAAATTACCGATAAAAACCTCGAAGTATACGTTTTTTTTATTTGAAACATTAAAGTATAAAATTTAACAATTCAAACGTTAAACTATCAAAAAACATAACAAAACTAACCCTACCGTCTATCCGATCTGAGTCTGGTATCTATTTTGGCAGTATATCGGACGGACGGAAAATATTAGTGTCCGTCCGTGTCAATTTTTTTGCCGTATACCGAACAGACGTTTCAAAATATAGACCGTCCGGTACATATAACGGACGGACACATGAAAAGTTCGTCTGTCCGTACGTAAGTTTTGCCGTGGCTGTCGATGGGCGGATCAGACAGACTTTGTATTTGAGCGTCCGTCCGTTATTCTGTATGTTCGTCCGTTATTTTTAAGGCATTTTATAAACGGATGGACGTTCTAAATTAGGGCGAAACCGGATGGACGCTTAAATACAGCGTCCTTCCAATCTCATGATTTATATCGAACCAGAGTCTGAAATCTGACATTTTCACCGTGGCAAAATCGATTTTCTCTCAACCTCTTTCAATTTTTTTTGCAGATTTTTGACCGAAAAATGCTTCAGGTAATAGCTTTCTCCTTTCTGATTGATTTAGTTCAATTTTTATCGTAAATAACTCGAATTTTGTAAACTGGCTGTCTTCCAGCCTGTATAACGGAGAGACGCACTGAAAGAGAGTCTGTCCGTTCTCCATTTTTGACTGAATTGAGATTGTTTTCCTCTGATGTTCGTTATTTATTATGATTGTTATTGTTGTATTGTTCAATTGATAGGCTAAAATTGAGCTTCAATTTGGATTTATCTTATCGGCAAAACTATTTTTTATCCAATTGATAGGCTATTGTTTATCTTGAATAAATTTTTTGATTTTTTTTTTTTTTTGCAGATAATCGTCGTAAATGGCAGAAAGATTGGTTGATGCTGATGAGCCTGCGAACATAGAGAGGTATATAGAGGAGCATGGTCCTATATACGGTGATATTCAACCATTTGATCATTAGAGGGTGAAGGAGAAATATAGGTGCATTCAATATCGCAAACCTTAGACGATGAACTTCGTGAACCGTTTAATTTGGATGATGGCGAGGCACAAAGCATACAAGTAAGTGAAAAAAATTTGGGTGATTTTGCTGTGGGTAGACAATATAGTTCTTTAAAGGCCATTAGAGACTAAGTACAAGATTATGCTTTGAAAAAAGGATTTGATATCAAATTTGTTAAAAGTGAGAAGAAGAGACTCACGGCAAAATGTCAAGGAGTAGATTGTAATTGGCATCTGCATGCTTCGGTCATGCAAAATGAGTTGACCTTCCAAATAAAGTTCTACCATAATGATTACAAGGACACTTGATAATCGACACGCTTCGGCAAAGTGGTTGGCAATGTATTATTCAGATAGGTTCAAAAGTCAACCTGACTGGCTCATTCCTGATATTATTGAGACAGTGAGGAAGAAACATAAGGTGAACATTAAGCCAAGTCTTGCGAGAAAAAGAAGAAGAAGCGAAGCTAAAGAACTTAATGACGGAAGGGGCGAAGAACAATTCAAACTACTGCGTTCGTATTCAGAAGAAATATTCAGATCAAATCCAAGCAGTAGAGTGAAAATACATAGTGTGATGACCCGAATATGCACGTATGGGTACGATGGCTGCACGAACCGGAACCCGGATGGCGGTACGTCCGCGCGGGCGAACCGGAAGGTGACAGATCGTAAAAAGGGGGTCGTCACAATGCCACATCGCTTGGGGAAGTATGTGGAAATGAAACATATGTAAAGAGACCCTCCCAACATAGCAAGACGCGTTTTGGAGCACAATTGACAACGGATCTCGTAAGAACTCCGAAGTTAAAAGTGCTTCGGCGAGAGCAATTCCAGGTTGGGTGACCTTCTGGGAAGTTCTCGCCAAACAAAGCCGTGAGGGGAGGATATTGGGCTGCGGCCCAATCCCCAGAGCGGACAATATCTTGCTGGGAAATGAGGTCGTTACAAATGGTATCAGAGCCTGTACCCAACCGGAAATGTGGCCAACGAGGACGTTGGGCCCCCGAGGGGGGGTGATTGTGATGACCCGAATATGCACGTATGGGTACGATGGCTGCACGAACCGGAACCCGGATGGCGGTACGTCCGCGCGGGCGAACCGGAAGGTGACAGATCGTAAAAAGGGGGTCGTCACAATCCCACATCGCTTGGGGAAGTATGTGGAAATGAAACATATGTAAAGAGACCCTCCCAACATAGCAAGACGCGTTTTGGAGCACAATTGACAACGGATCTCGTAAGAACTCCGAAGTTAAAAGTGCTTCGGCGAGAGCAATTCCAGGTTGGGTGACCTTCTGGGAAGTTCTCGCCAAACAAAGCCGTGAGGGGAGGATATTGGGCTACGGCCCAATCTCCAGAGCGGACAATATCTTGCTGGGATATGGGGTCGTTACACATAGTTACGTGGTGGGTGAGGGGCGAGATGAGAAGATGATATTTGAAAGAATATACATATATATGGCTGCTTGTGTAGCAGGTTTGCTGGAACAGGGTAGACCTATTATATATTTAAATGGATGTCATCTGAAGGGCTCCTACCCCAGCCAATTACTCACGGCTATAAGTATTGATGACAATAATAGTTTATGTCCCATTGTCGTTGCCAACGTGGAGACAGAATGCAAGGACTCGTGGATGTGGTTTTTGGAATTATTGCGGTACGATTTAGGCATTGACCGTGGATGAGGATGAACATTTGTGTCGGATCGACAAAAGATATATATTATTATTACTATTATAATTATTCGGGCGTTGTAGTTATATTGTTTTATGCTGAGTCTGTTTTTCTATAAAATTTCAAGGGTTGTTGGCTGCTGTGGATGACACATTTGGTTTAGCCGAACACCGTTTCTGCCAAAGACATATGCATGCAAACTTCAAAGGATGATTTTGGGGCATAGCACATAGAGATGCGATGTGGAATGCAGTAAAAGCAACCACAATGGAATATTTTGAGATAGCAATGAGGAAAGTGTATTAGCTCAACAAGGATGCCCACGCATGGCTTTGACGAACACCACCTAGTTGTTGGGCTACTCATGCGTTTTTGCTAATTCCCAAGTGCGACTTGGGCTTGAACAATTTATGCGAGTCTTTCAATTCAGCTATATTGCCGGCCAGGGACAAACCGATCCTAACTATGTTCGAGATGATTCGAAAGACCATGATGACTTAAATTGTAAAAAAATACGAGTCAGACGATGTCCTGTATCCTAAGATTAGGAGAAAGCTAGAGAATCTCAATGAGGCAGCTCATAGTTGGAGTGCTGAGTTAGCGAGAGATGCACGGTTTGAGGTCAGCAATGACAACGAACAATATGTCATTGTCCTGAATGAAGGCGTATCCGCATGTCGGAGGTGGGAGCTTACTGGAATCCCCTGTGTTCATGTCATTCTATGCATTTATTTCATGAGAGAGCCGGTGGAAAATTTCGTTCATATATACTATTATCGGGATATATATTTGGAGATGTACTCACACTTAATTCGTCCCGTTAATGGCCAAAAAATGTGGCCGGAACCAGAGAATTGGACTTTAATCGTTTCACCCGAGAGAAGGTCCCAACCTGGTAGGCAGAAAAAGAAAAGAGTGCGCGATGTCGATGAGCCTTCTACGTCGATAATTTCTAAGAAGTCTACGATGTCGTGTGGTAAATGTCGACGTCAAGGGCATAACAATCGCACATGTCTTGAGAGGAGATCCAATTCAAGTGCTGCTGCTTCGTGTGAAACATTTATGAGTTTCCAGACATTTGACGGGGCTCAAGTATATTTTTTCTCATTATTCCTAAACAAACTAAGATTATTATGTTTTAATATAACTATCATTACTTGTAGGAATCTACTACACGCGGCCATGAAATAGGATGATGGATCTTAGGCGATGACGAGGACATTCTGGAGCAGCTTTATTTTATGCATTTTGTCTGTTGTAATTTAATTTAATGTACAATTCATTTCAACTTCAAGTTATTTTGTAATGAGAGCTAATAATTATTAGTATATAAGTTCTATATGATAATTTTGTTAATTTGACGTTTAATACTGAACCTGTTTGGGTAGTCGAATATGCAGGATGATACTAGCTATGGGGGAGTCAAAAAACAAATAAAACTCTATCCAATTTTTCAATTTTTTTTTATAAGTGAGAAAAAATAAAAAATTTAGGCAGAGTTTCCTTTGTTTTTTGACTCATCCATATCTAGTATTATCCTGCATATTCGACTATCCAAACAGGTCTAATATTTTGCACCAAACATCAAGTGCATCCAACAAAAATACATGTAACTATAAGTTTACATCATCCAACATAAAGTGCATCAGTTCTAGAAATATACATCATTCAACTAAGTGCATCAAACTAAATTAAAGTCCATCAAACTACAGTGCATCCAACTATTGTTCATCAAACTAATATAAATCAAAATATACTACGGTGGGAGTCGTCCTCATCGCCCTCCATTGCTAGGCCGTCATCAATGCCCCCATCATTCTGGTAGTCCATCATCTCCTATCTGCACGTAAAAAATAATAATAAGAAATATGGGTTGTAATGTACCTACGATTGGGCATCATTGTTATCGTTATCTCCCACCAATTGGACTTCCTCCTCATTGCCCACGATCGGTTCGACATAGTCGTCATCATCGCCTGACATCGGACGGGCATCTTCGTCATTGGCCTCCACCAGGTCTTGGATGATCTGCCTCGTACCTCTGTGGTACTCTATCATCCCTCTGAGGTATTTTATCACCTCTCTGTGATGCTCCGTCATAGTCACTTTGATCTGGTGGACTCTGTTTGAGAGAGACTCTATATTCGTCCTAATAGACTCCATATCTGCCCTAACAGACTCCGGAGGTTACCCTATATGAGTGGGCTACCTTACATGACTGGGTTGCCCTACATCATCCCCCTCATCTCCTCTCAACGTCCACATCCCATCTATTTCTACAAGCCCCATCCGAACCAAATGAAGCTTGCCAAATGCCTTTCCGGCCCGCTGTGATCTGAGCTGCTCTCCAAGCGGTAACTCAATCTCAAAATACTCGACAATTTTCTAAATCAACACACTGTAGGAGAGATTCTTGTTCCGTGTACGCCCAATTTCACACATGTGACTTAAAATCACAACTCCGTGGTCGAATATTATACCATTGTATAGTTTCTCCATGATATAGAGACACATGTAGCTAACGTGATCTCTATGTCAAACACGCGGTAGAATGATGTGTGAAAATAGGTTGTGGACTACGTGAGCTTTTACATTTAAGTCTTTCGCTCCTGGCTTAATGAACTGCACAATGTCAGAGTTCCGATGAATTTGACTAATGAACTCTGTTCTCTCGGCTGTTCCGAGGAAGGGACATTTCCGTTGGGCATGATAGTATCTCTCTGCCCCTTCTGCGGCAAACCCAATCAACCAATTGACCGTCTCCGGAGTAATGAGAATCTCCTTACCCAATATGTAGATCTTGATAATTCCAGACTTCCCAGTCCAGCTCATGTTCGCATAGAATATGCGAACAATTCTGTCACAACTTTTGCCCCGCAGACTATACACCTTTTGGAGGCCGATTCTGTCGAACATCTCATTGATCTGCAAGGACTCCCATCTTGTTAAAGTCCACAGTCTTCGACAACGTAACCTGACGGTGTAACAAATCTAGGTCGAGCTGCTCTCGACAATGCTGATTGCAAAATTCAGTCGATAAAAACTCCGACCGTGGTGGAGGTGGCATCGGCCTCTCTGGCCGGTTTGAGGGTTCAACTTGTGAAGTTGAAGGTGCACGACTCGGGAAAAACGTTCGTCTAACAGTCAATCTGTCTCTGTCTGCCATTTCAGTATATTCTGCAATTTGAGAATTTTCAAAAAAAAAATTAGCCTCAAATAAATCAAAATTGAAACTATTTTCTGAGCAGTTTACCAGATAGACGCTCTTTTTAGTGAGTCCGTCAAGTAAAAATAAACCTGGACGGACACTCTGAAAAGGGCGTCCGTCCAGTAAACTGCCATAACGTACGGTTTCAAATAGCAATAAAAAATCTGATTTATTTACCATAAAAATTGAACTAAATCAATCAGAATGGAGAAAGCTATTACTTAAAGTGTTTTTCGGTCGAAAATCTACAAAAAATTTGAAAGAGGTTGAGAGAAAATTGATTTTGCCACGGTGAAAATGTCAGATTTCAGACTCTAGTTTGATATAAATCGCGAGCTCGGACGAATGCTGCATTTAAGCGTCAGTTCGGTTTTGCCCTAATTTAGAACGTCTGTCCGTTTATAAAATGGCTTAAAAATAACGGACGGATGCTTAAATATAGAGTTCGTCTGATCTGCACGTCGACTGCCACGGCAAAACTTATGTATGGACGGACGAACTTTTCATGTGTCCGTCCGTTATATTTATCAGACGGTCTCTATTTTGAAACTTCCGTCCAGTATATGACAAAAGAATTGACACGGACGAACACTAATATTTTCCGTCCGTCCGATATACAGCCAAAATGGATACCGGACGCAGATCGAACGGACAGTAGGGTTTGTTTTGTTATGGTTTTTTTTTATAGTTTAAGGTTTGAATTGTTAAATTTAATACTTTAAGGTTTCAAATTAAAAAAACGTATACTTCAAGATTTTTATCGGTAATTTCCCAAATTTAAATTAAGTTAATCACATTAGAACAATGAAATGTGATTGGAAATGATAATAACTCATATTTTATCATTGATAATTTAGTTAAGCCATCAGATTGGGGTATCATACAAGATAACTTCACGAAAAAAAAAGACTAATTTATTGATATTACACTTTCAAAGAAAAAATAGGCATAATATTAGATATCTCGAGTTATCAATTTGTGTTAGACCTAGAACAATTGGATATGTGCAATAAAACATATTAATTTTGTACGAAAGTTATTGTAGTTGCTTATTGGGTATTAATTGAAGGTGCAAACATGCTTATAATCTCCAACAAATTAAAGATATTAAACTAGACACCCTAAATTAGAAATTGGCTTTGCAAGTAAGTTAGAAAGTTATGCATGTGTAACACAAGCACAATGCATAGAGAAATAATAAAAAAAAATGGGAGTTTCCAGAAATAATAAAACTATGCTTTTATTTGTTTATTTAGGAGAAAATTGATGGAATATGTTGTTTGGTTCTTGTTAAGATAAATGTAAAATATAAAATTTGATATGATTATGCATAAAAACAACAAGGTCTTTTGTGTGTTGGTTTGGAGGCAAGCTAGGCTTTGAGAGCCTAGGTGGTGGTAGCAGAATTTAGATAGAAATTTGTGTCTCGTGTTGGAATCCTAGGTGCAGAGCAAAGATTTTTATCTTGATCTGATGACTTGTCGAATGATCTAGTGGATAACAAATAACAGACAATGAACGATGATTGAAAGTTGTCGAACAATGATTTGAAGCCATGAAGCAATGGTTTGAAAGAAAGTGTGATGAAATTGACGAAACCTGACTGTTGAATAGTGAAAAAAACAAAAAAATTGGGTGACTCAAAGATTTGATCTTATCGAATTCGACGAAAATCGAGAAAAAATAATAGGTTAAACCATAATGTGCCTGAAAGTGGCACCCAACAACTTAGGCTTAACCGGCCGCCATTCATGGCCAGGTCGGCCAGTCACGGCGACCAGAGGAAAGTCTTCCCTAACATAGAACGTGACTGTGCAGAAGTGAGTGTCGCGCAAACACGGGTGAATCACCAACCAAAATTTCCTACCGAATTGCACTTGGAAAACAGTAGGCAAATTCGGAAGGAAATCACGATTTTCCTCTATGCAATCCTTCAAACCGCGAAGTGCTGGACTTCACACCTACCAGAGGCAAGCTCGACCTATCCAAGGCTGACTCAACATCTCCGACAGGCAGTGAGGGGTTCTAAACAACGACATGAACAACGCCCACTCTGACTATGATTTTCCCAGCAAAACAACTAGTGTTTTGAATAACTCAGCTCCAAATCCCAACGAACAGACTGATTTTTCTTTTTTCCATTAGATCGAGCTAATTATCATCCCAATCATCAACGACATGGAAATTTTCATCAGAGACAAGACGACTTTATTTTCATATGGTAAAGGAGATGACTTTTGTGAAGATCAAACTTTCTATCGAAGGCACAAAGTGAAAATTGAACTGTCCTAGATGCAAGTAACATCATAGAGAAAACTCGGAGGATCTTAACATGCGTTCATAGAAAATCTGGGAAAGAACATAGGCTATCGATCTGCCATAACGCAACTGACATCCAAGCAAAACCAAACCTAGGGAACTACTTCAATCCTCTAAGGCAACTAAGAGACTGGGACGACTCGACCCATCATCGCCAGCTCTCCTGAACTAGAGTGCAAATCGACAATGAGGATTAACCTTGGAAAACTCAAAGAGACAAAACCCACCTCAAAAAGATTTGCTCCATCAAAAAACCAAACACGATACCGGTATGAACATACTCTACGAATGATCTGTCCTATCAAGGAGTTACGATTTATAAACATGATGTGGAAGAACTTGGAATGCACACAAAATTTGGGAATCTTAGACCACAATCTAAGATGAATCGACAACATTTAAGTAGACAAACACAATCACGGACGAACGCAGACGAGTTCACCCACTCATGTTTACTAAAGGAAGTTCAACAAGCAACTTCGAAACTCACTCAATGAAAATTGCAGAAATAATCTTGAGAGCTTTAACCATGAGCGAGCAAATTTGAAAAAGAAATTGCTAACCTCCTGTGGACAACAACAAGATGTCTTCTTAGTCGCTTCTTAACTTACTCAAAAAATTTCATATCTGGTGTTAGAACAATTCCCATGCCCAGCGAATGAAATTTCAAGACAACACACTATTAAATTTGTAAGTGATCACTTCCAGGAACAGGAACTGTCACAACCCGAGAAGGGGCCTAACAGAAATGTCAGGTTAAACGATCAACCTCGGAAAGGTCCACCGTCTAACCTAAGGCTAAATGCGGAAGTTTAACACTGATCTAGGACCTCCTCGAAGCAACAAACATAAGGGAGTACAAACAATCATAGAAATACAAGATAAACAAATTTAATTTTATTTACATGCCAAAGTACTGTACAATCTCGGATAGGTTCTTACATAAGAGTACAAAGTAGAGGGAACACAGAGATGCGACCCAAGGAAAATCCGACTCAGATTAGGTTCACTTCTTACCCTTCTTTCCTTTACCTGAAAATAATAATAAAGAAAATCGTTGGGTGAGTGAGAAACTCAAAATGAGATGGTACACATATCACTATCAAAACATGCATGCCAGTTTCAGTATTATTAGTTATCTTCTCATTTCCCATTTAGAACGATTGTTGGTGCTAACGACGACTAAACACTGGCCAGATCAGCTAATAGGACTAGCCTAGCTCAGAGTCCCTCTCGCCGTCCGTGGGGCGCACCACACATTCTACCTATTAGTAGGGGGTGAACCCTTCACCTATTAGCAGGGGGTGTACCCTTCACCTATTTGCAGGGGGTGAACCCTTCACCTATTCGCAGGGGGTGTACCCTTCACCTATTAGCAGGAGGTGTACCCTTCACCTATTCGCAGGGGGTGAACCCTTCCCCTATTCGCAGGGGGTGAATCCTTTCACCTATTAGTAGGGGTGAATCCCTTCACCTATTCACAGGGGGTGAATCCCTTCACCTATCAGCAGGGGGTGAATCTCTCACCTATCAGCAGGGGATGAATCCCTTCACCTATTCGCAGGGGGTGAATCCCTTCACCTATTCGCAGGGGGTGTGCCCTTCACCTATTAGCAGGGGGTGTACCCTTCACCTATTAGCAGGGAGTGAATCCCTTCACCTATTAGCGGGGGTGAATCCCTTCACCTATTAGCAGGGGGTGTACCCTTCACCTATTAGCAGGGGGTGAACTCTTCACTTATTAGCAGGGAGTGAACCCTTCACCTATTAGCAGGGGGTGTACCTTTCACCTATTCGCAGGGGGTGTATCCTTCACTCCAGTATCATACCCCAAATGGCATAGCAGAAACCAATGCATGAATAAAAATCAAATGCATGTATAACATCTGCATGCCAAACAAGATAACTCCCTTGAAAATCTCAATACAGCCCGTCGACAAAGTTGCATAAAACATGGCATCTATAGTTCTGTAGGCAGTATGAATCAGTCAAAGATAAACCTATATGCAAGACTAGGTAGTACGTAGTAAGTAGAATAACTCGTACCTCTATAGCGAGTCCCCCTATCCTCAGTGAACCGTGGCTTCTCAGGAATGGTTTCAAACTCAGCAAAATCCTCTGAATCTGTGAAACAACACAAGGAATGAACCCCGTTAAGGTCCAATCGGGTTTAGAAACGATATAAACTACGAATTGGGGCAAAAACGGGTCAAAACGGCTCGGGTTGACTTTTGGTCAAAGTCAACGATCAAAGTCAACAGTCAACAGTCAATTGTTGACTTTGACTGACTGGACCTATTCAGGTTTGGTCGGACCGGTTCGGGTCAAGACTGGTTCAGGTTGAGTTGAACCCAAATTGGTCGGGTCTGGTCGGGTCGATTCGGGTCGGATCTAATTGAACTGGTTCGGGTCGATCCGGGTCGGTCCGGGTCGGATCGGTTTGACCCAGACAACCTATTCCAGCTGGGCTCGGGACTATCCCGAGCCAAAACCCGGATTGGGTCGGACCAAATCGGGTTCTGTCCAGGAGGGCTGAGCTGACCCGACCTAATGGGCTAGGTCGGACTCGGCCTGATGGACCCAAGTCCAACCCGACCCAGAAGACCATGGGTCTGGGTCTAGCCTGACCCGAAGTCAGATCGGGCTTGGCCAAACCCAGTCGGGCCCAACTCGGCCCTGGGCCAGAGTCAACTCGGCCTTGGGCCTGGGTCAACTCGGCCCAAAGCCCGAGTTGACTCAGCCCATGGTCGAGTTGACTCGACCGTCGACTGCCGAACGCCGACGAAGCTTCGGCAACCAACCGACGACCTACCCGCGGCAAAAAAGTCAAATTTCTAACCTGTTTTTCACTTAAATTCGTTTCCAATGCATTTCTAACCACTTTTCGAGTCACTCCCTGCCAAAAACACCAAGAAATCGACCCCAAAAACTCAGATCTAACACAACCGAAAAACCCAAAACTTCTCGGGCTAAAATCGAGAGATAGAGGGCTTACCTTCAAAAACCCTCTTCGTCAACGTTGATCTACACTTCGAGACGAACATTTTGACACCAAGATCTCGCCAAACGGAGGTCGTTCAGGCGTCGGCGATTCTCTCCCTCGCGGCTCTCTCTCTCATTTTCTCTCTGGTGTTTCTGTCGACAGAATGAAACGATAAGGTTTCATTCTGAAACCTTATCTTTTCATTAAAAAAAACAGAAATAAATAAATAAATATTTTATTTATTTATTTATTCTTTTGATTCTATTAATTCTTTAAATTTAATTCAATGTCGTTAACATTCGGTTTCCCGATTTCATTTCTTACCGAATACTTCCTTAAATTGACCTCAAATTTACTTTTTATAATTCGAGAAAAATTTATTCAAAAATAAAAAAAAATGCCAAAATTGGCGGGTCTTACATCTTTTCCCCCTTTTTATGAATTTCGTCCCCGAAATTCGTCTCAACTACACATTATAGAAAAGGTTAGGGTATCTCTCCACTCCTGTCGCCCAGCAGAGTATTAAAGAGAAAGGGTTCTCCATCTCCTCGATGGTAAAACCCAACTCCTCGGCAAACACAGCAGAAATAAATGAATGCGACGCCCCAGTATCAAACAACACCCAGCAAAAGTATGAAAGATAAGAATCGTACCATCTATAACTGCCGGCTGATCAGGCACAGGAAAGTACTCGGCCCGGTCTACTGCATATGACTGACCAGCAACTCCCTTACCCTTCTGATCGCGACCACGGCCGCTGGCTCTGGAAGTAGATCCACGACATCCACCTGTTCTCTGCTGCTGAACAGGAGGGGATCCACTAGCAAAGGGTTGCCAAATCGGTCGGTAAGGAGTATCAAAGACGGGCCTATCCTTTGCTCGGCGCTGAGGAGTCTGAAACTGAGCCTGCTAGAAAGAGGGTCTAGTCTGTCCTCGATGCTGGCCCGAAGGGGAGAATGACTCAGTAGCCGAGGGGATATGGAAGGAGTGTCGTCGCGGCTGCTCCTGAGGCTGCTGCTGTAACGGGCAGTGTCTCCAGAAATGACCCGGCTGGCCACAAGTATGACAAGTGTAGGGGGAATATCTATTCCTCCCTGACGATTCGCTACTAGATCCAGAGGAGCGACTCGCACCGACACCCTGATCTGACACCTGTCGCTGGCCCTTCCTGGTTATCTTTCCCCCTGAAGACCGGCTACCAGACCCATGCTGAGGGGGGCTATCCCCTGATGAGCACAATCTCTCTATCCTCAAGGCGGCCTCATAAGAATCTTATGAGGGGTCGAATGCCATGATCGGAGGTTGAAATCAACACCGGCAAGTGTTTGAAGTTTGTGGCAAAATGTTTCCAGCGACCATTTTTTACGGCTCCGTTCTCCTTAATAGTCCATCCAAAATAGACAAAAAACTATCAAATCAAAGCTTGCAACGTTAACAATCAATTTGTGGTGGAAGTGTCGTATAGGATCATCTAAGACAACTCTAGCAAGCTCTGGAAGCTTCCACCTAAGAAGAGAAAAAGAAAAAAGAAAAAGAGGGTACAGAAAAAGAAGCCCCGCGTAGAAGAAAACGAAAGAAAAGAAAAAAATAAAGTAAATTAATTAAAAAAATATTTTAATAATAATAATAATAAAAGAAAATATTATTTTAATTAACTTATTTAATTTTTATAATATATATAAACACTGACTTTTCAACCTACAAACCAGCTGATGACAAATCCAACATCTTAATCTAGATGAGGAGATACTCAATGCTAATCCGCTTGACTCGAAACGACAAATACGAGCACACATAACCAAGTTCACATCCCCAGTGCTAAAGAAAAAACAAGAGGGATGCAACAAATTAAAGAGAATTCCAAAAACTCAATTGGATATCTTCGACCTGAACAAGAACGACCTAAACAAGTGATGCAGAGGCGGACGAAGAAATCAAAACACGAACACGGATTTTCAAATGAAGACAGTCCACCCGAGCGAGACGAAATGTATAGACTCAATAAATTAAAAGAATAATTACTTTCTAAGCACGGAATTCAAGAATTTCTACGCCACAGTTAAATTCTAAATCCACGCTTTGGGCGATTGATTGAAAAAAATACGTGTGGGTAAATGCCAACGAATGACAACAACTCGAGTCAAACTAAACAAGTTGATATTGAATCACGCAAAAAATTTACCCATAAATTTTAAAAATTCACCCATAAATTTTAAAAATTCATAGATATCACATGTTCAAACTTGACCCAAGATGAAATGATTATTACACAGATGATTTCTTCCTCCAAATTACGAGCAATTAATATATCAACAACATCATAATTGTCATCAAGCTCAATGCACATGGAATGAGTACACAGAAAAATTCTGTTGAATAAATGTGAGGGTGAATTTGTTTGACACGGAGGACCAACTCATCGCCTAGTACATTGGCGGGCTCAAACTGATTATTAAAGAATGACTGGCTCTTCACTTAGTATAGACTATAACAGATGCCGTGATTCTAGCTATGAAGGTAGAGACTCATATCAATAGGTGCGTCGACCGCACCTTAAACAATTTTCATCAACCTACGCTGAAAGGGTCTTCCAATCAAAAGGGATCAACTACTTCTAGTGACAACATTCCCAAGGATACTTTTGTGGAACCACAACCAGTTCAGAAAATGTAACGCCCCTGAACCCGCCCCGGCTCGGTGCGCTACTTGACTCACACTCACCACGTTTAAAACGATGTTCAAAATTATTTTCAATAAAATTTTGACTCTATTTTTGGGTTTTTTGAACCATCGAAAGTGGTTGGAAAACGGGCATAAAATACGTGCCAAACTGTATTGAAAAAGATCGGGTTAAAACATATTTGAAAAATCAAAATTAAAAAAAAACTTGGCTGGGCATCATGGGCGCCTCTTGCGCGCACCGCCCGCGCCACAACGCGCGCTCTGGTGCCGATCGATTGGCGCCAGGCGCCAATCGATCGACAACCTCTCGGGTGCGCAATCGATGAATAGGGGACTCTGCCGATCGATCGGCGCTGGGCGCTGTGCACGCCTGCAGCGTGCGCCCAGCCCACGCCCTGTGCGCGCCTCCAGCGCCCTGCGCGCGCACTCTCTTGGCAACCAGCTCCCTTCTTCAACATTTTCCTATTTTTCTTCAAACCACTCACACTCAAATCAACCAAAATTTTCCCCAAACGTTCCCGACATTCCCGACTACTTGACACGTAAAAATCAAAGAAATCTGACTCTAAATTGTCAAAAAAAAAACTTGGAAATCGTTAAAAACCGATGTCGTTTGCTTTACTAAAAACCGAGCAGCATAACGACTAAATTTTCTAAAACCCAGATCTTGTAAACTAAACTTTTATACCAGAGTTCCAAAACCATATTCACAAGGCTTTTAAACCATTAGTATTTACACAAATAAAAATACAACAAACTACCCAAAATACCAAATCCCACATACATCCCGAAGACCATGGTCTAGACGCTCCAACAAATACCCGCACCGGCATGCCTCGTGCATCGCCGACGGCTCCCTAGTCCTGGGCTCCCTCATCAACCTCACCTGCAATCCTGTTGTGTAACGACCCTAACACGGTACCCTTATTTTTCGTTTTATTTATTTATTATTTTTTTTTATAACTTTCTAGTAAACCCTTTCGTTAAATTGATAAGTCGAAGTATAAATTGTTGAAACATATTTAAAAATCAATTAAATAAAACCATTAAAACAGAAGAGGAATCGGCCCAGCAGAACAGAGGGCAAAAAGGGCCAAAGCCCAAAATTTTTCCTGTTCACATCTGCCGCTCACTTCTGCTAGGCTACATCCACCGCTCACTCACAAAACACATCCACCGATCACTCACAAAACACATCAACCGTGTAACACCCGGTTTTACGTGATTTTATAATTCCATTAAATAATGACATTTTTGTAAATATGTCAAATTAAGTCCGTTTTGCAAACGAAATAATAAATTAAAATTTATGGTGAAATAAGGAAATTTGGAGAAAACGAATAGTTAGTCAAATAACGAAATAAGTGGAGAAACAAATAGAAATCAAATGGAGGGGTAAATCAGTAATTTGCCAAGCCAAATTTCTATTAAAAATCACAAAATCCTTCCTTCCTCAGCACTCCAACGAAACCTTCATTTTCTCTCCTCTCCTCTCGGCGATTCGTTCTCCGATCTTCGAAGTTTCTTCACGTTTTCTCCTCCAAACCCAACTCTAGGTATGAATCTATAGTTTTGGAGCTTTAGATTTCAATTTCTAGGTTTATACGGATTAGGGTTTCGTTAGGGTTTTGTTAGAAATGTGAAATAGGGTTTGAGATCGATAGAGTTGCCGTCATTATGGCTCAAATGGACGTATTTATGGTCGTTGGTGCGAATGAGTTGAATTAATGAAGGTTGTTATGAATTGCCTTAGGTGAACAACGCTCGTGGACGGAGCTTGAGTTGCAACGGACACGAGGTAAGTGTAACGCCCTCGAACCCGGCCCAGGCTCAGTGCGCTACTTTGCTAACCAATCCTACGTCTAAAAGGGCATTCACTTTATTATTATTATTATTTTCATTTAATTTCTTTGAATTTTCAACAATAATTTCTATTGGTTGTATGCTCTTTTGACTTTTCAAACACATCTTTAGTTTGAATTGTCAAACCTCTTTTTCTTCTCTTTGAATCACTTCTAAACCCTCATTTACTCACTTTTTTATACCTTTTGACTTTTCACACTTTTCATTTATTCATTTTACAAATACCTCACTTTTGCTTCATGCATTCCAACGTGGGACTCACCTCATCAATCACTCTTCTTTTCACTTTTTTAATTCTTTTTCATTAAATTAAATTATAACAATCACTAACCATTTCAAACTTTAGAATTTTCTCCTAATTTCCTATTCAATTTGCACTTTCTAATTCAACTTGCTAGGATAACATTAAGACTAACTTTAAACTCTTACAACATACCCTAACTAGGCCTACATATGTTGTAGGAAATTTCTGGGTGTTACAGTAAGTCTTCGTGACTCGTTTGGCCGATTAGCCTACACCATAAGATTATGTCAATCAAGGAATTGGAGATGCTCGCTGTGTTGGGTAATTAGGTTGGTTAGATTATTGAATGTATAAGTTTATTGTTTGCATGCTTTGTTTTTGTTATGTCATTGTATACATGCACGCATCATGGTTTATGTAAAAACACGAAAAAAGAACTTCCATGCATGTTTTTACATAAACGGAAAGGAATAACAAAAAGGTAATTGAATGTAATGATGGTCACGTCGGTGGCGGTGGTTCAGACATGGCTGTCGAATAAAGCATGTTTTCCCCCCAGTTAGATACGAGGGGCTATCTAATCACCGGATTTGCCGTTCCTATCTAGCGAGAGTGAAGTCCCGGTGACATAAAGTGAAATGAAATGAATAGCAAAAAGGTAGAAAGCATGATTTATGAACTGTACATGCATGACATTCATGTGCATTCACGTAGATTTACTGAGCCTCTAGCTCACATTTTATTTCTATGGTGTAGGTGAATTCGATATAGGTGAGGATGACGTTCCTCCGCCTGAAGTTTAAGCAGCTTGAAGAAGAATGCTCGCGGGAGTTTGCTAGCGCAGTCGGTGCTTATTTTGACCCGTGGGGACGTAAGTATGTGTTTTGGGAAATTGATGGATAAAAAGATAGGAAAATGGTATAGTTAAACATTTTAGGATGCTTGGATCTGGATAGATATTGATAGTATTTTGTAGTGTTTTTGATAATTTGTATAGATAGAAACATGTTTGGATTTGTATGTTGGATAGTTCGTGAACATATATGTATATAATGTTCATTTTGATGTTTTTGGAAATGGAGAATGTTCTTGGAAGTTCTGAGTGAATGGTGTGTAAGTACAGAGGAAAATTGTATGGGTTTCGGTTAAAGGTTCGGTTACTGTTGAGCGGCGGATGTAGCTAGGCAATAGATTCTGTCGTTTTGTGGTCGGCAGAAGTTTGTATAAGTATTTGGTCAAAGTCAACCAGCGGATGTGTTCGGTTACTGTTGAGCGGCGGATGTAGCTAGGCAATAGATTCTGTCGTTTTGTGATCGGCAGAAGTTTGTATAAGTGTTTGTTCAAAGTCAACTGACAGATGTGTTCGGTTACTGTTGAGCGGTGGATGTAGCTAGGCAATAGATTTTGTCGTTTTGTGATTGACAGAAGTCTGTATAAGTGTTTGGTCAAAGTCAACCAACAGATGTGTTCGGTTACGATTGACCAGTGGATGCTGGGTGAATAAGTCATCCAACTGACGTCACCGGTGGATGTGTTTTGTGAGTGATCGGTGGAGGTGTTTTGTGACGTCACCGGTGGATGTGTTTTGTGAGTGATTGGTGGAGGTGTTTTATGAGTCACCGGTGGATGTGTTTTGTAAGTGAGCGGTGGATATAGCTTAGCAGAAGTGAGCGGCGGATGTGAATAGGAAAAATTTTGGGCTTGGGCCCTTTTTGCCCTCTGTTCTGCTGGGTCGATTCCTCTTCTGTTTTAATAGTTTTATTTAATTGATTTTTAAATATGTTTCAACAATTTATACTTTGACTTATCAAATTAACGAAAGGGTTTACTAGAAAGTTATAAAAAATAATAATAATAATATGGAAAAATTAGGAATAGTTTTAAGGGTCGTTACACACCGATCACTAACAAATCACATCCACCGATCACTCACAAAACACATCCACCGATCACTCACAAAACATATCCACCGATCACTCACAAAACATATCCACCGGTGAACAGTAACACTCAACATCCACCGGTGACGTCAGCTGGATGACTTATTCACCCAGCATCCACTGATCCATAACACTCAACATCCACCGGTGACGTTAGTCGGATGACTTATTCACCCAACATCCACCGGTCAACAGTAACCGAACACATCTACCGGTTGACTTTGACCAAACACTTATACAGACTTCTGCCGATCACAAAACGATAGAATCTACCGAACACTTAATCGAAACCCCTACAAAATCCCCCCTGTACTTACACACCATTCACTCAGAACTTCCAAAAAACTTAAAAATAACATTCTCCATTTCCAGAAACATCAAAATGAACATTATATACATATATGTTCACGAACTATCCAAAATACACATCCAACATGTTTCTAACTATACAAATTATCAAAAACACTACAAAATACTATCAATCTTCCAAAAACACTATACAATATCTATCCAGATCCAAGCATCCTAAAATGTTTAACTATACCGTTTTCCTATCTTTCTATCCATCAATTTCCCAAAACACATACTTATGTCTCGACGGGTCAAAATAAGCACCGACTGCGCCAACACACTCCTGCGAGCATTCTTCTTCAACTTGCTTAGACATTGGGTGGAGGAACGTCGTCCTCACCTATATCGAAGTCACCTACACCATAGAAATAAAATGTGAGCTAGAGGCTCAGTAAGTCTACGTGAATGCACGTGAATGCGATGCATGTACAGTTCAGAAATCATGCTTCCTACCTTTTCGCTATTCATTTCATTTCATTTTATTTCACCGGGGCATCACTCTCGCTAGATTGGAGCGGCATATCTGGCGATTGGATAGCCCCTCGTATCTAATCGGGGGGAAAACATGCTTCATCTGACAGCCATGTCTGAACCACCGCCACCGACGTGACCATCATTACATTCATTTACCTTTTCGTTATTCTTTTCCGTTTTGTAAAAACATGCATATAAATTCCTTTTTCATGCTTTTTATAAAACCATGATGCGTGCATGTGTGCAATGACATGACGAAAACAAAGCGCAACAACCAATAAACTTATACATTCAACAATCTAACTAAACTAACTACGCAACCTAATTACCCAACACAGTAAGCATCTCTAATTCCTCGATCGACAGAGTCTTGTGGTGTAGGCCAATCGGCCAAACGAGTCACGGAGACTTACCTCGTTTCCGTTGCAACTCAAGCTCCGTCCACGAGCGTTGTTCACCTAAGGCAATTCACAACAACCTTCATTAATTCAACTCATTCGCACCAAAGACCATAAATACGTCCATTTGAGCCATAATGACGGCAACTCTATCGATCTCAAACCCTATTTCACGTTTCTAACAAAACCCTAACGAAACCCTAATCCGTATAACCCTAGAAATTGAAATATAAAGCTCCAAAACTATAGATTCATACCTAGAGTCGGGTTTGGAGGAGAAAACATGAAGAAACTTCGAAGATCGGAGAACGAATCGCCGAGAGGAGAGGAGAGAAAATGAAAGTTTCGTTGAAGTGCTGAGGAAGGAAGGATTTTGTGATTTTTAATAAAATTTTGCTTGGCAAATTACTTATTTACCCCTCCATTTGATTTCTATTTGTTTCTCCATCTTTCTCGCTATTTGACTAACTATTCGTTTTCTCCAAATTTTCTTATTTCACCATAATTCCAATTTATTATTTAGGTTCCAATAAAACTTTTTCGTTCACAAAATGGACTTAATCTGACATATTTACAAAAATACCATTATTTAATGGAATTATAAAATCCCATAAAACCGGATGTTACATGTAATCACCTACACCATAGAATACAAAAAGTAAGCATAATGCTTAGCAAGTAGGGAATAATTAGTGTAAATAACACACAATGCAAACCAATCCTATCACATGTAGTTTCTAACTCTCAGTTGTGCTAAGTTCATATTCGTTGCATTAATCTTTTGATAAGCTGTGTGGATCGAGTAGGCTCACATCCTATAACCGTCTAGGATGGCCACACTCAGAACCACCAGAGCAAGACCAGATAACAATCATCCCATAACCGTCTAGGATGGCTATACACAATCTCCCTCCACATCGATCGTAGGACCCTATAACTGTCTAGGAGTTCATACTCACGACCCATTATGTATTTTAGCCATACATCTTTCATAGAGGTCCCCTCGGGGTCCTACACTCCAGCACTTATTCCCGACAAGGCAACTCTACTCAAGACAAATTTACAATTCTTTTATCTGATTACATTTCACGCTCACCATTCAAAACCATGCAAAAACTCGTATCTGGCGTAATTTAAAACCATGGTGCATGTTAAGAAAATATGCAACACAACACAACACAACACCAAACAACAAACCAACCATTAAACCCTACCGTTCCATGGTGTAGGCCCGAGGCAACAAAAATGTTCCTCTACTTACCTGATTGCTCGGCACGTGTTTGCTCACTTCGTCAACCTAAGAAATAGGGAAAAAGTCACTTAGTACAATTCTAGGAATTCCAAAGAATACCTAAACAACTAAACTAACCACAACTTTAACTAACTTTAAAACATAACCCCTAAAACCTGAAATTCCACAATATTTAGTGTCCAAACTTCAATCGGCCATAACTTATTTGTTTTTCAACGGATTTAGACGTGCCACCCCATTCCGTAAACCTCTACACATGCACTATCCATTGAAACAATCAAATTCAATCAATAAAAAACTTGGCTGATCGTAAATTTCAGTAAAAGAACCGGCGACTAATATGTAAAAATCCAGTTTTCAACTCTCTTTCACCAAAACCTTAATCTATCTCTAAAAACCATCTAAAGCAACCTATCCAAGGATTAAACCACTAAATATAGCAAGAAATTACAGTAAGGGAAGGAAAATTTGGAATTCATACTTAGGGTTTTCCAAACCCTAATAAAAGTCAACCAAAATACCTTAAAAACATCAAAAACCAACACCTAACTGCATTACCATCAAAACCCCATCAAAACATACCTTAAAACCTTGCAAAAACTTGATGAAATTGAGAGGAGAAACTCTAAAAGAGCTGCTGGTTTTCACGAGGGAGAAAGGAAGAAGAAAGAGGAAATTTGACTTTCAAAACTCACTTTACCAAAATTTCACATTTTATAAAAGCAACCCCCCCCCCCCCCCCTCTCTTTTTCTCCATCACATGCCAACGTGATTTCTACCACCCTTCAAACACTTTTCTTTCCTTTACTTAATTTTTACATAAAAGTCCATTTAACAATAACCTCTAAACCACTCCTCTTATAAATTTACCTTCCAAATTATCTTCCACTTTCACTTTCTAAATCAAACACATAGCATCATCCTAAATTAACGTTAAACTCGCATGACATCCCTAAACTAAGGCTACATATGTTTTAGGAAATTTTTCGAGTGTTACAATGTACGTTAAAGGAAATTTCTGGGTGTTACAGAAAAAATGGAAATTTACCTCTTGCCCGCTCTGACACTCAAAATTGAGCTCCACAACAAGGAAATCATAGCGAGCATTATGCGCACCATAATCTGGGCAATCACATCCCTGACATCCGCATGAATTTGATCTCGATCGGCAAGCTCGATGACGAAGGGTTTTACAACACCTTTTATGATGAAAAATGGAGGCTCACTAAAGGCTCTTTGATTGTGGCAAGGGGAGAAAAATGTTTCTCATTGTATGTGATGTATGCGAAGATCGTAAATTCCACAGTCCATACGGTGGACCATGAAGACATGGTAGATCTTTTGCACAACTGGCTTAGCCATATGAGTGAGAAGAGATTGATGATTCTAGCCAAGAAAAACCTGCTATCAAGTATTAAAGGGGGCTCTCTCAAGCAGTGTGCTCATTGTTTGGCAGGCAAGCAGACTGGAGTTGCCTTCAAGAGAGCTTCTCACTCACGAAAACTGGGTATACTTAACATGGTGTACTACGATGTGTGCTATCCGATGAAGATGAGAACACTTGGTGGTGCGTTGTACTTTGTAACTTTCATTGACGATCATTCAATGAGGATTTGCGTGTATATGTTGAAGTAAAAAAATCAAATGCTAGATATCTTTAAGCAGTTTCATGCTCGTGGGGAAAGAGAAACAGGAGTGAAGCTTAAGTGCATTTAGACAGATAATGAGGGTGAGTAATACGGTCCCTTTGACGAGTATTGCAAAGAGCAGGGTATTCGATATCAAAAGATACCTCCAAAGACTCCTCAGTTGAATGGTTTAGCGTAGAGAATGAACATGACACTTGTTGAGAGAGTGAGATGTTTGCTCTCGCAGTCACAGCTTGTCGAGATCCTTTTAGGATGAAGCATTGAGTACAGTGGTTCATGTTTTGAATCTTACACCGAGTGTACCGTTGGGCTTCTAAGTTCCAGACATGATGTTGTCAAGAAAAGAAGTATCTTATAATCATTTGTGCATTTTTGGGTGCAAGACCTTTGTTCACATTCTGAAAGACGAGCGGTCGAAACTCGATGTGAAGACGAGGCCGTGTGTATTCATCGGCTATGGTCTTGATGAGTTTGGCTATAGGTTCTACGATCCGGTACAAAAAAAGCTTGTCAAAAGCAGAGATGCCGTGTTCATGGAAGACCAAGACATCAAAGACATCGATAAGGCAGAAATGAAAGATAGGTACAGTGATGATTTGATTGATTTGGATCAAATTTCTACACCTGCAGAGCATTCCAATCAAGCGGGATCAGAACCAGAGCATGATATTGGTTCCGCAAATGGCGAAGTCCCCACTGTTGATAATGTTGAACCAACTGAGCAAGTCGAAGAAGATGTTCAAGAGTTGTCAGACGAACCTCCTTTGAAAAGATCCAATAAAGAGTGACAGTCTTCGACAAGATACTCCTCAGATGTGTATGTGATGCTAATAGATTTCGGAGAGCCAGACACTTACCAAAAGGCGACTTTCGTTCATGAGAAGAAAGAGTGGTTAAAAGCCATGGAAGAGGAGATGCAATCTCTTAACGAGAATCACACGTATGACTTGGTGAAGCTACCTCAAAGCAAGAAAGCTCTCAAGAACAGATGGTCTACAGGTTGAAGACTAAAAATGCAAGCTCACAGTTAAGGTACAAGGCTCAGTTAGTTGTGAAGGGGTACAGTCAGAAGAAGGAAATCGACTTTGAAGAAATATTCTCACCAGTGGTGAAAATGTCCTTAATTCGAGTTGTTCTTGGTTTAGCTACACGTTTGAATTTGGAGATTGAGCAACTTGATGTGAAAACTGTATTTCTTCATGGTGACTTGGAGGAAGAGATCTACATGGAGCAGCTCGAGGGATTCAAAGTCAAAGGAAAAGAGCAACCTGTGTGCATGTTGAAGAAGAGCTTGTATGGCCTCGAACAAGCTCCACGACATTGGTATAAGAAGTTTGACTCTTTCATAGTGAGTCACAAGTACATCCGGATATCGTTAGGTTATTATGTGTTCATCAAGACGTATTCCGATGATGAGTTTTTTATTCTCCTCTTGTATGTTGATGATATGTTGATTATAGGCAGTGATACTGGCAAGATAGCTAAGCTGAAAGGAGAGCTGAGCAAGTCCTTTGCGATGAAAAACTTAGGTGTGGCGATGAAGATCCTTGGTATGAAGATTTCTCACGATAGGAAGAATGAGAAATTTTGGTTGTCTCAAGAAGATTACATCGAGAAGGTACTTAAAAGGTTCAACATGAGCAAGGCCAAAGTTCTTTGTTCTCCACTTGCAGGTTACTTTAAGCTCAATATGGAGCAATGTCCTACAAGTGAGAAAGTCAAGCCAAATATAAGTCGAGTTTATTATGCGTCAACAGTTGGTAGTTTGATATATGCCATGGTTTGTACTCGAACCGATATTGCTCATTTTATTGTAGTAGTCAGCTGGTTGCTCTCCAAACCTGCCAAAGAACACTGGGAAGCAGAGAAGTGGACACTCAGATATCTCCGAGGTACTTCCAGGTTGTGTTTGTGTTTCAGTGACAGTGATCCTATGTTAGTTGGGTATACCAATTCAAATATGGCTGGTGAAGTTAATTCCAGGAGGTCAGTTTCATGATTCTTGATGACTTTTGCAGGGGAGCTGTGTCTTGGCAATCAAAGCTGCAAGAGTGCGTTGCGCTGTCCACCATAGAAGCTGAGTACATTGCGATTACTGAGGGTTGCAAGAAGACTTTATGGATGAGGAGATTCCTTGAGGAATTGGATTTGCACCAAGAGAATTACATTGTATTCAGCGATAGCCAGAGTGCTATCCACATCTCTAAGAATTCGTCGTTTCATTCTATGTCCAAACATATTGATGTGAGGTACCATTGGGTTCAAGATTTACTCACGACAAAGCAGTTGCACTTGGCAAAAGTGTAACACCCAGCATTTTCGGCCAGGTAAACATCCCAAAATTCACTGAACTAAGGTAATTCGCTTTTAATGTAATGATTGCTTATTGAAATTTGGACGCCGAGAATTTTAGGGCTTGGGATTAATAAAATGAAAAAGGGAGCCTAAATGCCGAGGTTTGCAGGTTTCCGCTCATTAAGGGTATTTTTGTATATAGAGGAATTTAAGTTCGTTTCACGAAAGAAAAGTTTTGTTAGAGTCCCGTAAATTATTTGGGATGACTAGTGGATTAAGAAATTTTCGGGGATCTAAAACGACAAGTTTTGCTTGTTTTGTGAGAAAATTAGGTTGAGTGGCAAAATTTTAAATAAGGGTGATTTTAATTAATATATATATGTAAAGAAATCCAAAACCCTCACAAAACCCCTCCCTCCACGATTCCTCAGCCGACTCCACTTTCCCTCTAAAATTTCTTCTTCCTACAATTTCCTTTGGTGTTTCTTCCTTCGCCAGCAGCCGTGGTTCTGTAACACCCGAGATTTCAAGTTTCCGTTTACTAAGGACGTTTTTGTAAATAGAAGAATTTGTGCTCGTTTTGCAAATGAGAAGTTTTGTTAGAGCCCTAGTAATTAATAGAGATTTTTAAATGAATAAAGAAGTTTTGAGAAACTAAATCGATAGTATAATACCCGAGTTCGATTTTCCATTATTAGAGTTATATTCGTAAATATAGTAAATTAAGTCTGTTTTGCGAACGGAAAGTTTCGTTAGAACCCTAGTAGTTCGTTAAGAGGTTTAAAGAAATAAAGAAATTTCAAAGAATTCAAATCGATAGGCGAAATAACGAAATAGATAGAGCCTTAGAATGAGTGGCGAACTTGTAATTATGAAAACCAATTATAAAAAAAAAAAATAAATAAACAACAAATACCCCTTTTTATTTCGTGAACTTCATTCTACAAAGGAGAATCCAGAGAGCATTTTTACCTTAGGCGATTTCTTCATTCTCCCTGCACTTCTCCACGGCCGATCTGATTCTTCCCCCAACGAACCGAGTTCTTCTCCATTTCTTTCAATGATTCAACCCTCTAGGTAAGACTCTAGTGTATTGAGCGATTCATTATCGATTTAGGGTCGGGTTTTGGTTAGATTTTAACGAGTTAGGGTTAAGGAAATTAAAGGTTTTGTTAGAAATTTTTAGGTTTACTGTATTATTAACTTACAATAATAGATTGTGAGTTTTTATTGATAGTTAGATTGAAATCGGTGGTTGAATAATATAGATTTCCAATTAGGCTAGGTTATTGAATTTGTGAGCGTGAATTGCTCGACGAAATGTCTCATTGAGTTAAATTAGAGTTTTTAGGAAATTTCATTTAGTTAGGAGTTTCGTTAACCTTCAAAATTCGATTTCCTAGGCCCGATTTTAATCACGATTGTTGTGAATTGCCTTAGGTGAATAACGCTCGTGGACAGAGCTCGGTGTGCTACAGACGTGAGGTAAGTTATCGGGACTTACTATGGCCGATTGGCCTACACCATACGTCGAAGTCGCATCGAGGATCATTGGTGAATTGCTTGTTTAAACGCTTTGGTTGGGTAGCTAGGATTAGTTCCTTTATAGATTATGTTTTTATTGTCTTGATAGTATATTTGTTATATGTTTACGTTATGCACGTGTTCATGCATCATGGTTTTCAAATACGTTTTCAAGAAAAGAGGTGTGGCCCGAAAGTGGGCTATCGATCTATTGTGAAGGCACGAAGGGGCTTGTCACAGTACCACATCGTTTTTAAGAAAATGAATTTCTGCATTACGTTTTCAAGAAAGGAGGTGTGGCCCGAAAAGAGGGCTATCGATCTATTGTGAAGGCACAAAGGGGCTTGTCATAGTACCACATCGTTTATAAGAAAATGTTGCATGATTTATGAAACTCATATGCATAACATGCATCTACATTTACGAAAGTTGCTAAGCCTTTAGCTCATAGTTGTCTATATGATGTAGGTGATCTTGATACAGGTGAGGACGAGATCCGTCCACCCGAGGAATGAGCAGTTAAAGAAAGATGGCCCGTGGGAGTGCGCTGGGCAGTCGATGCGCGTTTTGACCAGTGGGGATGTAGGTAAATGTTTTGGAAATTTTAATTGATAGAAACGTAGGAAAATTGTATAGTGGAACCATATTAGGATGCTTGGTAATTGGATTGATAACGTACAGTATTTTGTGGTGTTTTGATGTTTTCAAACAGAGGGAAATGTTCAGTTTTTAAACGGATCCACGCGGTTCTTTTTTATGAAATTTGGTTATGTTTTAAATGTGTTTTGAAATGGTTTTTGGACGAGTAGTAGAGTTGTCGTGTTGAAGTGTTTTATGGAAAGTAAATAGATGAGGTGATGAAATGGTGCAGTGTTTAAGCGTGGGTTGCAGGAAAAATTGAAGGGAGAAAGGAAAAGAAGGAAGAGAGGAGGTGTGTAACAACTTAGGGTTCAATTCCAACGATTTATTTCTAATTCAAATTTCAATTGCAAATTTTGTCAACCAATCGAATTTTCAGAAATACTAATCGGATTTTTCTCTAAAAATTCCAAACTCAAACAGAATGAACCTAACCCGAAATTCAACCAAAAACATAAGGAAAAATCAAAGTTAAGATTTAATTGCTGATTTTCAGCAACAAATCCGATTTGGGAATCAGATGACTATTTCTCAACAAGGAATGCGGCTTGAACTTGGTCTAGAATGGTGACCAAGTTCAGACGAAGATCAGAATGGAAATGCAGAAAATCCGAGCTAACCTGTTGCAGCTCGGGAAATCCGTGGAGTTGGCGGATTTCACGGAGGCGCGGGGGTGAACCCTCCCCCTATAAATTGAGGGGTTCGGGTGAGGAGGAAACTCACCTCACAACTCTCAAGTTCTCCAGAAATAAATAGAGAGCTTACCTCGGATCTCGTAGCTCCGACCACCGAAGCAAGAGCTTCGACGAAGTCCTTCTCTCTGGCCGCCAAGCTCCGATGATCTCTCGGCCTCCGTCGACGACCCTTCGAAGTAAGCCTTCTCTCACTCTCTGTTTTCCCCTCTGTCCCTCGCCGATCACTCTCGGCTTCTCTCCCTCACTCTCGGTTTCTCACTCCCTCTCTCTCTCTCTGCAGAATCGCGATCGAAGAAGAAGGAGTTTGGTTTTTGGTTTTAAAACCTGAACTGATCCAGCGAGTCAAACCGAACCGGATCAGCATTAAATCAAACTGACCCGACCCGACCTAGCAGTGAACCGACCCGAACTAAACCGGTACTGTTCACCCGACCCGACCCGACCAGACACTATTCACCCTAACCGGACCGGACCCAATTTTCGACCCGAATCTTTCCGGACCGATCGAAAATTTATCCGGTAAGAATTTCTGCCCAAATTCTTTTAAAGTTGGATTAAAATTTAGTGGGATTTTAATATTGTTATTCGAATTAGGCAGAAAAGATTTTAAAACCGTCCGATTCGATCCAAACCGATCCAACCGATCCAATTCGACCTGATAACGCAACGTAAGTAAATTATGCTCAAATTACCTTGGAATTAGATTTGTTAAGTAGGATATTAATATCAAAGATTTTATTTGAGCAGGATATTATTTTGGAAATTTTGAAAAATCCCGATAAAGTCATATTGCTCGGAATCCAAGTAAGTGAAATACAAGTTTTGGCTACGGCCCTACATCACAAGATTATTTTATAATTATTTTATTTTTCAGTCACACGTTTTCAATGATTGAGCACGTATGTTAGAATATCAACATAGAATAGTTTAAAAGATAAAATGGATAGGTTATTTGCATGTGTATGAAAAAGTAAAAGAAAATACGATAGCAAAAGCCTGAACGACAGTGAGATGGTGAGCTTGAGCATATGTTTTAACGTGATAGCAAAAGCCTGAACGACAGTGAGATGGTGAGCTTGATCGTTAAAATTAAAAGTAAAAGATGACGATGCCTGAACGACAATGAGATGGCTAAGTCTTAACAGGATTCGGTAAAAGTAAAAATAAAAGTAAAAGTTTTGCACGTATTTTCACTTACTGAGTTTTCTCACCTTTTGTTTTAACTTGTGATGTAGGTGAGTTTTTGTTTGAGGAAGAAATTGCTGCAATTGAAAATCCTCCAGTGGCAAGTGAGCATACAGATGAAGATCATATTGATGATTTTGATGGAAATGATTTAAACTAGTATGCTTTAGTTTTTCAAACGATATTTAAAGTTTATTTCAATTTGAGAATTTGAATAATTGTGTTGAATTTTTATTATTAAATAAAGTTTCATTAAATGTTTTAAATATGCGATGGTTTTCAAGATTTAGACAAATTAATTATCAAAGCTTTCGTAATATTTAAGTTTTCAATTAATATGTTTTAAATTTTAAATTTTTGATTTAACGCTCGATTTCAAGAATCAATTTGGGGGAAAATTCTAAGTTTTTTTAAAATTAGGGTTTTAAATTGGGGCGTTACAAGGTGGCTCTCTGGAAAATTGAATTTCAGAGAGCTTGCCGATCGATCGCCCTTGCCGATCGATCGCCAGGGAGGGCGATCGATCGGCCCTCTTTGTTTTCTTTGGTCACACTCTGGAAGAAATTCCAGAGCGTGTGCCGATCGTTCGCCCCATAAGGGCGAATCGATCGGCTGGTTGGTCGCCGAAGGGTGATCGATCGCCCATTTGTGTGGCGATCGATCGCCCCACATGATTTTAACATAGCCGATCGATCGACTGAATTGGCCGATCGATCGGCCATGCTTTTACGGGCAGAATGCCCTTTTTACCCCCCCATTTCCTTTGGCTGAAGTTTTAATACGTTTCTTTAAAGTTTTAATTAATTTTTTTTAAAAGAAATTTCAACACTTATTTCAAGGTATTTCTTTAAATAGTTTTAAGGATGTTTTAATTTTAATTAAAGTTTTAAAAAGAAAAAATTTATACGGGAAATTAAGGTTTAGGTATAAGGGATGTTACAGGTTCTCTCCTCCTCTCAACTAATCCTTCTTCTATTTTCTCCATCGAATCTAAAGCCCTAGGTAAGGTTTGAGTCCTTATGTTAAGATTTCGTTTTGGTTGAGATTAGTTAGGGATTGAAATTTCTAGAGTTTGACATTGGAATGTAATGCTAGTATTTATGGGATTAGTGTATTAATGGCATTAATGATAGACCTCTGGACATTGTGGTTGGGAATTTACTGTTGGTAAAGATTGGGTGGTTGTTGTGTATAAATACCATTAATGTTGGTGGAAATAACTTACGCACTCAAGGTGTTCGATGAAATGCCCCAATGAGTCAAATCGAATTTCTAGGAGTTTACCTTAGTTAGGGATTTAGCTAGTTTTGAATTCGGACTACTTAGGGTTGATTTTTAACATGTAGATGTGAAATGTCTTAGGTGGGAAAGACTTAAAGTGAAGGCACGGCATTGCTAAGGAGTCCAAGTAAGTGGGTGTGTAGGCGTTAGGCCATTAGGTCACTACATCACAAGGGTACTAAGAAATTATTATTGATGCTTGTTTGATGATTATGAATAGTTAAGAATTATGTTATGTTGAGCAGAGTAGCATTATGATATGAATCTTTGATAGATGGCTTGTTTTCTATAGCATGACGTTCCTATGCGCATTCATGTTCGTGCATCATGATTCTTCTCAAAAGTATATGAAAATGTTTTATGAGCATGATTTAAGTGAACAAGATAAGAATATGTAATGTATGTATGGATGATTAAGTGTGAGACGAGGCGAAATGGCCACGATTTGTCCACGGGTTGGACCACGATTATGTTCCTAAGATTATGAGTACGGTTTGCGGATCCTCCCGCTGGTGGGGACCGGACTGAAAGGAAGTCTCGCAGATCCTCCCGCTGGTGGGGGCCGGGTTGATACTGCATGATTAGTCCACGAATTCTGCTACTATGTAGGCCGGACTAGCCGTTACAGATATTGTCCAAAAGGACCACGATTAAGATTCTTTTGCAATTTCCCTCCGTGCCCCTTAATCCATGTCAAGTGAACGATGAAATAAGAACACGAATATGATTTTTATGAAGCATGCATTCATGAGCATTTATGTATACATTGCACTCCTTACTAAGCATTAGGCTTATAGTTTAAACCTTATGATTTAGGTGACGAGTTGGAAGGTAAGGACTTCAAACCGAATGATGATGTCTAAGTCGAGTTGCTGAAAGGTGCTCATGGCAAGATTTTGTGGCTGGGCGGCGATTTTGACCCGAGGGTGATGCTCCTAGCATGTTTTGGTATATGTTTATGATATTGGAAGTGTAGGTAGGAATTGATTTTCTTACGTTGACAAATACTAAGATTGTTTGGTACTGTTTATGATTTAAAGAGGATTTTAAGACTAAAGGTTTTCACCCATTTTTAAGTCTTCCGCTACGCGTTCAAGTCGAGGTTTATGATGTTTATGTGCATGATGATTTTGGAAATGAAAATCTAAGTTTATAGAAGTTAGAGTTTTTGAAGTGTCGACTGCGACCGTTCTCCTAGAAGTAATCGGTCGATGGAAATATGTATAAGGGTAGATTTTGGTAATCGGTCGATGGAGATATATATAAGGTTGGATTTTGGTAGAAGGAGACGTGTCAGTGGTTGTGGATGTCGGTCGGCAGATGTCTAAATCGACAGATGTGATTGGCAGATGTTCTGTCGATTAGTAGATGTCAAGTGGTAGATGTTGGTCAGCAGATGTCGATCGGCAAACAAAATCGGCAGACAAAATCGGTAGATGTCGATCGATAGACGTGATCGGCAGATGTCGAGCAGCAGACATGATCGGCAGATGTGATTGGCAGATGTCGATCGGTAGACGTGATCGGCAGATGTCGAGCAGCAGACGTGATCGGTAGATGTGATTTGCAGATGTCGATCGGTAGATGCGATCGGCAGATGTCGAGCAGTGGATTCGCTTTGCAGATGCCGATCAGCTGTTATTTTTTGGTTTTGGTTGATGTTTTGCCTCGGCTGATTCCCTTATATAAATACATATTCTTTAAGTAAATTCTCAAATGACTTTAATGGTTTAGCCTCATTTTAAATGTAAGTAAAAAATTTTCACGTCTCAAAACGTCTAAGTAGAAATCAAAGTCAAGTAAAGTAATTGTGACGACACAAAAAGGGGAACGAGTTTGGGGTCGTTACAAGAGTTGGTATCAGAGCACCCAGATTTTGAAATTGGTTTTGTAGACTGCCTACCAGCACAAATCGCCGCATGAGTACACTTCAACAACTGTAAGTGTTTATGATTTTAGTAGTGTCATTTAAAGTTAAGATGTGTTTATGATGTGTTTAGGATTGACAAGATGGTAAGAGGACGATGTGGAGAAGTTAATGAAAAAAGTAACACAATTGCTCATCTAACGGAGTTGGTTCATCGCAAATCCCGTCAGATTGAGCGACTCGTGGCTAGAGAGGAACAAGGAAACTCTAGTTTCAGTGCAACTCATAACCAAGGTGGCGAGGGATTTCGCCGACTTCTGCCACTGACATTTAATGGCAAAGTTTTGGATCCCATTTAAGCTTAGGAATGGATTCGAACAATTGAAGACATGTTCAAGTGTGCCAAGGTTGATAAGGAAGACAAGATCACATGTGCTGCTTTCCACCTTGCACTGGATGCGAGGCATTGGTGGGACACAATTCAAAGCACCATTAATGTAGAGGCTATGACTTGGCAACGGTTTAAGACGGTTTTCTTTGACAAGTACTTCAGTCGAGCTGTTCGGACCAGCAAGAAGATGGAGTTTATGCAGCTGCGCCAAACTGATTCTGTGGCGGACTATATCCGTAAGTTTGAGGCGTTGTCCCCATTTGCGCCCCATCTGGTGAGTGATGAAGAAAACAAGATTCACAAGTTTGTTCAAGGATTGAAACCAGATTTGTTCAGCGGGGATTCATAACATACCCTATACCGAGGTGGTGACTAAGGCTTTGGAACTGGATGAAGTAGAGGTGATAGTTCAGGGATACCACGAAGGGCCAAAGAAGTTTTTTAAATATGTGCAGCCACAACCACACCAGAATAAGGGTTGGCAACCACAGCAAAATAAAGGGGGTTGGCAGCAACAACAAAGAGACGTTAAAAGGCCCTATAACCCCAACGACAACCGAGGAAAAGGGAAGCGACCTCAAGAGGCTCCTCGAGCTCCTCGAGCTCCTCAAGCTCCTTTATGTTCCAACTGCCAGAGAAACCACTACGGTAAGTGCAAGCTGTTCACAGGCTGGTGTTCCAAGTGCGACAAGGTCGGCCATCTGATTAGAGATTGTCCTATGCCACCGGATGCAAACCGAGCAAGGGTGGCACCTAGAGTCTTTGCTCTGATGGAAGATGAAGATGCAGTAAAGCACAGGGTCATAACAGGTACGATTTTGATCTGCGGTGAACCCGCGTATACCCTTATAGACACGAGTGCTACTCACTCGTTTGTAGCAACTGCGTTTGTGTGCAAGAATAATCTATGGGTCCTATCAGCTGATAAGTTATATAGTGTCATGTTACCATCAGGTGAATCTTTACATTCAGATCAAGTAGTAAAGGGTGATATCGTAGCAGTAGGAGATAAGGAGTTATATGTAGAACTAATCATAATTGACATGAAAGGGTATGAAGTTATTTTGGGGATGGATTGGTTATTCCGACATTACGCCACTATAAGTTGTAGGTCTGGACTAGTGGAGTTCCGACCCCCAAATGAAGATCAGTATTTCTTCCTAGCTATTCCAAAAATAAGCAAGATGCCGATTATATCTTCGTTGGAAGCTTGACAGCTGTTGAAAAATGGATGTGTGGGTTATCTAGCTAGTGTAATTGATGTACGAGGGAAGGACGAGCTAAAGCTCCAAGATATTCCTATGGTTTGCGAGTTTCCTGAGGTATTCTTGGACGACCTGCCGGGGTTACCGCCTGATAGAGAAATTGAGTTTTTGATCGATACTTATCCTGGAGCCACGCCGGTGTCTAAGAATCCTTATCGTATGACGCCGGTTGAACTGAAGGAACTGAAAACCCAATTGCAGGAGTTAGTGGACATGGGTTTCGTACGCCCTAGTTTTTCTCCCTGGGTTGCGCCTATTCTATTTGTTAAGGAAAATGATGGATCCCTCCGAATGTGTATAGATTACAGGGAGTTGAACAAACTGACAATCAAGAATAAATACCCCTTGCCTCGAATTGACGATCTGTTTGGCCAACTTCAAGGTGCAAAAGTGTTTTCGAAGATTGACCTACGCTCGGGCTACTACCAACTAAAAGTCAAAGCTGAGGATGTGGCAAAGACAGCGTTTAGAATCCGATATGGGCATTACAAATTCTTGTGATGTCGTTTGGGCTGACGAACGTTTTTGCAGCTTTCATGGACTTGATGAACCGAGTGTTTCAAGAGTATTTGGATAAGTTCGTGATTGTGTTCGCGAATTGACGATCTGTTTGGCCAACTTCAAGGTGCAAAAGTGTTTTCGAAGATTGACCTACGCTCGGGCTACTACCAACTAAAAGTCAAAGCTGAGGATGTGGCAAAGACAGCGTTTAGAATCCGATATGGGCATTACAAATTCTTGTGATGTCGTTTGGGCTGACGAACGTTTTTGCAGCTTTCATGGACTTGATGAACCGAGTGTTTCAAGAGTATTTGGATAAGTTCGTGATTGTGTTTATAGACGACATTTTGATTTATTCGCGGACTGAAGATGAACATGCAGAGCACTTGAAGACTGTTTTGACGACTCTAAAACTGCAGCAGTTATAAGTCAAATTCTCAAAGTGCGAATTTTGGCTGGATAGAGTCAACTTTTTGGGTCACGTCATCTCTGTTGAAGGCATTTTTATCGATCCAATTAAAATACAAGTTGTGAAGGATTGGCCGCAACCCAAGAATGCCAGTGAGGTTCGTAGTTTCCTTGGGTTAGCTGGCTATTACCGAAAGTTTTTCAAGGGATTCTCGATGATAGCCAAGCCCCTAACGGGCTTAACAAGGAAAGATATCAAGTACTCGTGGTCAGAAGCTTGTGAGGAGAGCTTCCAGACACAGAAATTGAAGTTAACAATTGCACCCCTATTAACATTTCCAGTAGAAGAAGGGAAATTTAGTGTTTATTGTGACGTTTCTAAGGTTGGACTGGGGTGTGTGTTGATGCAAGAGGGCAAAGTAGTAGCGTATGCTTACAGGCAGCTAAAAAGTTATGAGCAGAATTTCTCCACTCACAATTTGGAGTTAGCCACTGTGGTATTTGCACTGAAGATTTGGAGGCATTACTTGTATGGCCAAAAGTGCGAAGTGTTTTCGGACCATAAAAGTCTAAAATACCTCTTTACCCAAAAGGAATTGAATATGAGGCAAAGACGGTGGCTAGAGTTTGTCAAGGACTATAATTTTGAGATTAAATACCACTCGGGTAAGGCCAATGCGGTAGCCGACGTATTAAGCAGGATGTCAACGACGATGCAACCCGCGATGTCAGCCATGTCTATACCCTTGAGGGTTGAAGTTCAGAAGTTTGAATTGGGGATAGTTCCAAAGTTATCAGTCTTACTTTTGAATTTGACAATTTGGCCGACCATCTTGGACAGAATCAAAGAGGCTCAACAGAAGGATTCAAAGGAGAAGAATGACATTGTGAGCAAATTGACGGATACTCCTTCTGAGTTCGGCCACTCAGAGGATGGTATTCTGAAATTCAAAGATCGTTGGTATGTCCCAAAAGATGAGAAGTTACGAAAGTTGATTTTAACGGAAGCACACTCGTCTTCCTTCTCAGTGCACCCGGGCAATACCAAGATGTACCGAGACTTGAAGTTGCACTATTGGTGACCAAATCTGAAGAGGGATGTTTCCAAATATGTAGAGTCATGTATGGTGTGCCAACAAGTTAAGGCAGAGCATCAATGACCAGGAGGTACTCTTCAGTCTTTACCGATCCCTAAATGGAAGTGGGAGAATATCGCCATGGACTTTGTGGAGGGTTTGTCGAAGACTACCAAAGGCCACAATAATATTTGGGTTATAGTTGATAGAATGACGAAATCTGCTCACTTTCTACCGGTAAAGATGACTTATGCTATGGACCAGTTTGCAGACTTATATGTTCAGAAGATTATTAGGTTGCATGGGATTCCTGTATCGATTGTCTCCGATCGAGATCCCAGGTTCTCCTCAAGGTTTTGGAAAAGTCTACAAGGCTCGATGGGTAGGAAGTTAACCTTCGGCACTGCATTCCATCCTCAAACTGATGGTCAATCGAAGCGGACAATTCTGATACTCGAGGATATGTTAAGAGCTTGTGCGCTAGAATTCCAGCCGTCTTGGAGCTGATATCTCCCTTTAGTTGAGTTTTCTTATAACAATAGCTACCAATCTATAATTGGTATGACTCCATATGAGGCATTATATGGCAGGAGGTGTAGATCGCCCTTGTACTGGGACGAAGTCGGTGAAGCCAAGCTTGTAGGTCCTGAATTATTACAGCAAATGTCTGAGAAGATTGCTATTATTAGACAAAGGATGGAGACCGCCCAAAGCCGACAAAAAAATTACGCGGACCGAAGGAGAAGAGATTTGGAGTTCGCTATTGGTGATGAAGTTTTTCTTAAGATTTCACCATTCCAAGGAGTTATGTGGTTTGGTAAGAAAGGGAAGCTCAATCCACGATTCGTTAGGCCGTTCTCTATTCTAGCGAGGATTGGAAATACGGCTTATCATTTGCAGCTGCCTTCATCTATGGACAAAGTCCACAATGCCTTCCACGTGTAAATGCTGAGGAAGTGCATACGGGATCCGATGCATGTAGTAGAGCTGGTGGATGTCGAGATCCAACCGACATTAACGTATGAAGAAAAGCCGGTGCGAATCCTCGATTCGTTAGTGAAGACGTTACGGAACAAAGAGGTCCCACTGGTAAGGTATTATCGAAGAATCACAACATCGAGGAAGCCACGTGAGAGCGACAGCAAGACATGATGGATATGTATCCGGAGCTATTTGTCTGATCAATTTTTGAGGACAAAAATTTTGTTCAAGGGGGGTAAGATGTAACACCCAGTATTTTCGGCCAGGTAAACATCCCAAAATTCACTGAACTGAGGTAATTCGCTTTTAATGTAATGATTGCTTTATTGAAATTTGGACGCCGAGAAATTTAGGGCTTGGGATGAATAAAATGAAAACGGGAGCCTAAATGCCGAAGTTTGCAGGTTTTCGCTCATTAAGGATATTTTCATAAATAGAAGAATTTAATTCCGTTTCGCGAACGAAAAGTTTTGTTAGAGTCCCGTAAATTATTTGGGATGACTAGTGGATTAAGAAATATTTGGGGATCTAAAACGACGAGTGTCGTTTGTTTTGTGAGAAAATTAGGTTTAGTGGCAAAATTGTAAATAAGGGTGATTTTATGTAATATATATATGTAAAGAAATCCAAAACCCCTCCCTCCACGATTCTTCAGCCGACTCCCCTTTCCCTCTGAAATTTCTTCTTCCTGCGATTTCCTTCAGTGTTTCTTCCTTCGCCAGCAGTCGTGGTTCTCTCCTCCTCTCAATCGATCCTTCTTCTGTTTTCTCCATCAAATCTAAAGCCCTAGGTAAGGTTTGAGTCCTTTAAACGTTAAGTTTTGTTTTGGTTGAGATTAGTTAGGGATTGAAATTTCTAGAGTTTGACATTGGAATGTAATGTTAGTATTTATGGGATTAGTGTATTAATGGCATTAATGATAGACCTCTGGACATTGTGGTTGAGAATTTAATGTTGGTAGAGATTGGGTGGTTGTTGTGTATAAATACCATTAATGTTGGTGGAAATAATTTACGCACTCAAGGTGTTCGATGAAATGCCCTAATGAGTTAAATCGAATTTCTAGGAGTTTACCTTAGTTAGGGATTTAGCTAGTTTTGAATTCGGACTACTTAGGGTGGATTTTTAACATGTAAATGTGAAATGTCTTAGGTGGAAATGACTTAAAGTGAAGGCACGACATTGTTAAGGAGTCCAGATAAGTAAATGTGTAGGCGTTCGGCCATTAGGGCCATACATCACAAGGGTACTAGGAAATTAGTATTGATGCTTGTTTGATGATTATGAATGGTTAAGAATTATGTTATTTTTAGCAGAATAGCATTATGATATGAAACTTTGATAGATGGCTCGTTTTCTATAGCATGATGTTTCTATGTGCATTCATGTCTGTGCATCATGATTTTTCTCAAAAGTATATGAAAATGTATTATGAGCATGATTTAAATTAACAAAATAAGAATATGTAATGTATGTATGGATGATTAAGTGTGGGACGAGGCGAAATGGCAACAATTTATCCACGGGTTTGACCACGATTATGTTCCTAAGATTATGAGTACGGTTCGCGGATCCTCCCGCTGGTGGGGGCCGGACTGGTAGGAAGGCTCGCGAATCCTTCCGCTGGTGGAGGCCGGGTTGATACTGCACGATTAGTCCGCAGATTCTGCTAGTAGGCCGGACTAGCTGTTACAGATATTATCCGAAAGGACCACAATTAAGATTCTTTTGCCATTTCCCTCTGTGCCCCTTAATCCATGTCAAGTGAACGATGAAATAAGAACACGAATATGATTTTTATGAAGCATGCATTCATGAGCATTTATGTATACTTTGCATTCCTTACTAAGCATTAGGCTTATAGTTTAAACCTTATATTGTAGGTGACGAGTTGGAAGGTAAGGACCTCAAACCGAATGTTGATGTCTAAGTCGGGTTATTGGAATGTGCTCATGGCGAGATTTTGTGGCTGGGTGGCGATTTTGACCCAAGGGTGATGCTCCTAGCATGTTTTGATATATGTTTATGATATTGAAAGTGTAGGTAGGAAATGATTTTCTTACGTTGACAAATACTGAGATTGTTTGGTACTGTTTATGATTTAAAGATGATTTTAAGACTAAAGGTTTTCACCCGTTTTTAAGTCTTCCGCTACGCGTTCAAGTCGAGGTTTATGATATTTATGTGCATGATTATTTTGGAAATGAAAATCTATGTTTATAGAAGTTAGAGTGTTTGAAGTGTCGACTTCGACCGTTCTTCTAGAAGTTATCGGTCGATGGAAATATTTATAAGGGTAGATTTCGGTAATCGGTCGATGAAGATATGTATAATGGTGGATTTTGGTAGAAGGAGACGTGTCAGTGGTGGTGGATGTCATTCGGCAGATGTCAATCGGTAGATGTCGAAATCGACAGATGCGATCGGCAGATGTCGAGCATTAGATGTCGAGTGGCAGATGTTGGTCAGCAGATGTCAATCGGCAGACAAAATTGATAGATGTTGATCGGTAGACGAAATAGGTAGATGTCGATCGGTAGACGTGATCGGCAGATGTCGAGCAGCAGACGTGATCGGCAGATGTCGAGCAGTGGATTCGATCAGCAGATGCCGATCAGCTGTTATGTTTTGGTTTTGGCTGATGTTTTGCCTCGGCTGATTCCCTTATGTAAATACTTATTCTTTAAGTAAATTTTCAAATGACTTTAATGGTTTAGCCTCATTTTAAATGTTTTAAAAGTAAAAAATTTTCACGTCCTAAAAAGTCTAAGTAAAAGTCAAAGTCAAGTAAGGTAATTGTGACGACCCGAAAAGGGGAACAGGTTTGGGGTTGTTACAAAAAGTGCACACTTGTGAGAATAGTTTGGATATATTAACGAAGTTTTTGCCAAAGGAGAAGCTCGAGGCTTGTCGGCGAAGAGTGGTTTGTCGGAGCCCACATATAACCCAAAGGGGGAGTTTGTTTAGATCTGGGCCAAATGTATGGGCTTGGATCCATAATGGACATTGGTCCATTGTTGTAAAAGAGAAAGCCTTTTGTGTATATTAAAATAGGAAGAGAAGGGTGTTGTTGGTGTGTGCGCTTATGAAAATGGAAAGGTGTGTGTGTGCGAAGCGTGCTGCAGAAGCTAAGGAAACTGAGCTTCAGTGAGCTTGCCAAAGCGCTGCTCGTATTGTGCTCCATCTGTTCAAGAACAGCAACGCAAAGATCACTCGAGCAAGTTTATTTCTAAGATCGCTGCTGCGCTGCTCTGTTTTCTTGCTTTTGCTCTCCTCTACTCAAACAGAAATTTGTGTTTCTGTGGTTTTCTTTCGAGAAACTCCTCTATTTGAAATAGAGGTATTTTGTTTTTGATTCCTGGTGTTTGGTGTTTGCTGTTTCTGTTTCAGTGCAACCATTGCCAAAGCAATTACATGATTTACTAAAAAATGATCAAATCCACTAGAAAAACAATTGGAATTTAAATTACTTGATTTCATTAAACCATTCATGGTTGAGACTAATTCTTGCTAAAAGGGTATGAGAGTTGTGCTGATGTAAGGTTTTCGTCCAATTGCCTTCCTCAGCCAAGCATCTTCATTTATTTAAAAAAAAAAAAACAATAATCGCCCATGTCTATACAATCACCAAGTGGTGACATTATTTAAAGGCCATCTATTTATCATTCAGACGGAACATCAGTTCTTAAAATACCCACTTGTAATAGCCAATCACAATTCATCTCCAACAACCTTGAATGTTTAAAATACTCAATTTAGATTATGAAATCCGTTACCAAAAGATGTTGAGAATTAGAGTAGTGTTTTACGAAAAATAAAAAGGTTGAGACAAGTACGCTTCTTGCTAACCTTGTCTCACTAAGGTACAAAGGTAAAAAAAATATAAGAGAGTACATTATGAAAATGTCTCATATTTCTTTCAAACTTATCACTAAAGCTAGATTTGTTGGTTGACTTGTTCGTTCATTTGGTTTGCACAATCCAGTCATTTTAAGGTCAGTTATAACAATAAGAAAGAAAAATAGTCTCTTAACGAGCTCATTTTTCATTGTGTGTAAGAGGAAGATCGATTGACACTTGAAAGATTGGGAGTGTTCTTAAGTCTCTTCAATCGAAGGACGAAATTAAGAAAGGAAAAAGAATGAGAATGTTTGTAGGCACTCCATAGAGAAGCAGAATAAGGATTTTACATGCTACTTCTACAATAATAGTGGACACATGAAGAAATAATGTACTATAAATCATGTTTGGCGCGTGAAGAAAAGTACCATTTTCACCATATTTTATTTTGAGTTAAATTTGGCTCTGCACCTATACAAACTTGGTGGTTAAATTCTGGTGTTACTGCATATGTAAGTATGTCTATGCAGAGTTGTTTGACCTACCGGAGACAAATAATGCTTTAAGATTCATTTACGTGGAGAATGATCGATCACTTCAGGTTGAGGCTATTGGGGTCTCTAGGATATTATTAACGACAAGTTTTTATTTGGATATAGAAAAAAAACTTATGTTGTACCGTCAATTATATAGAATTTTGTTTTTATTTCAGTTTTAAAAAAATTGGTTGTTCTTGTTCATTTGATAGTAATAAATTTAGTATTTCTTTTAATTCAAATATTTTTTTCTACCAATTTTTTATCAATTCTTGATAACCTATATTTATTCGATAACATTATTACCTCATATAATGAAAACATACATATAAATTTATTGTGATATAAAACGTAAATTAATGAGAATTCTGCAATGTTGTGGCAACTAAGTCAAATCTCCTGAAAGAGAATGAAAATGATTGCATTTGATGAGATTCGTGATGTAATTGATATGATGGGCCTTAAGGCGTATGTAGAAGGTATTAGAGGGAAGCAAACAAACATAAGAAAATTAGTATAAAGAAGCTAAATACATCCTTAAATAACATAGGAGGCTTTGAGGGCGGTTCTCTATGGTATCTTGGAATTCTCAACAATACTTTATTACATTCTATGACTATTATTCATGACATGAGTATCTATATTTGATTCATGAGAAGTCTAAGTCGTTAGACATGTTCAAGGCTTATAAAGTTGAAGTTGAAAGTCAGCTTAATAAGAAAATTAAGGTCATCGAATTTGACCGTGGTGTTAAATACTATGGTAAATATGATGAATCAAATGAATAACTTCCCAGTCCATTCACTACGTTCCCAGAGGAATGTGGTATTGTTACTCAAAACACTATACCAGGGACACCCAACATGAATGGTGCATGTGGTAGAGACAATATGACTTTTATGGATATGTTAAGGAGCATAATTAACTATTTCTCCGTACTAAAATCTTTCTCGGTTGAAGCACTAAAGATTGCAACATATATCATGATTATGATAATTAAGGTAGTAGTCAAAACCCCTTACGAGTAGTATTGGACATAGGGAAAGTCCTATCTCAATCATCTTCACATTTGCAAAATGTTGGCTGGGGCAAGGCCTTATGGGACAAATGAAAAAACTAGATTCCAAGATTTTGAGCTACTATTTCATTGGATAACTTGAAAGATTGATAGGGTATAAGTTTTATGATCTCACCACTAAGGCAATTTTTGAGATGGAAAATGCCCAAATTTTCAAGAATATTGAGTTTAGGTGGGGGAAGATCAATTTAAAGTTGTCATTGAAGAGGAATTTGTTTCTCTTCTTCCTGTCATTATTGATGATGATCAATTAACAAATTCGAAACAAGATAACACTGAGATGCTCATTCAAAGTCTACATGTTGTTTTTGGAGTGCAAACTTAATAGTCTTGAGAAACTACCTAATAAGGAGATGCACGATAGAAAGAGAAGTGCAATTTTGAATGACTTACATAATCTTTCTCTAGAAACATGAGGTAGAACCGGTTATGTTGGAAGATGACGCAATTAACTTCCATCATGCCATGAAAGTTCTGATTCTGCCATGAATGAAGAAACGAAGTCCATGAATGACAATGATGATAGGGATCTTGTTTCATTGCATGTAGGTGTGAAGCACATTGGTTGCAAATTGATATTTAAAACCAAGACAGACTTGGCAGAAAGATATAAAACTCATCTTGTTGTTTAAGTGTTAGTGAAAATTCACACATTAACGTATATGCACGTGTCATTAACAAAGTAATAAAGAATAAGTACGAGTCGAATCCACGAGGATAAATTATCAAACTTTAAATCTAAGTAAAATAAAATTAATTTATAATGAATAATACGGTGATGTGAATTAAATAGAAATTCAAACAATAAACATAGTGCAAATAATAAGATGAGAAATTCAGATAATGAAAATATTAGTAATGATCGATTTCTTTGTTACGTAAATTTTGCTGCAGAAGCTACAGATTGCTATAGCATTCGGTCGAACATCAAGAATTTTGTAATAACCAAGATTCATTCGAATTGCTTGGTGGTTTGTTTTATTTTTCTCTTCTATTTATAGACAGTGTGAAAATAATAAAAACCTCAATAATGCCTTACTCTTGAAGCCATATAAATTGAATGATAACAACTTCGTAAAATTCAATCCGTATAATTTATTATACATCTCATAATTCTTACCTATTTCTTAATACGATAAGAACATGTGTAATAAAAAGTATTTGTCGACATAAATTGAATTCAACCATAATCATCATAATAAATTATTCGAACAAAAACATCAATCCTAGCAAACAATAAAATCCTTGTAACAAGTACTTTATCTCCTAACCAGAAGAAAATCTCAGCCCATAAAAGTAAAAGACATAATCATAGACATCATATATTCAATACAACGTCCTTTCTTCTTCTCACTTTCTTCTATAAATTTCTTTCTCTTCATCTTTTTCGGGCCTTGTATTCGGCTCTCTTCTGTCTCTATTCTCGTTAGCAAACAATGCTTCCTTTTAAAATAATCCTCCTCCCTAAGATTTTCTCTTTTCTTATCCAAAATATTTAATTTAGATTAGATCTTTTTTTGTCCCAAAATCTTATTGTTTCCTTATTCTTCTCTCTATCTAGAATCTTCCTTTTGTAATTTCTAGCTTTTAAAATTTGTTTGCTCCTTAAAATTTGCTTGCATCATCACCAATCTACAAAAAATACCGATTTTGGATAAATATTTCATTAAATTGATCAAAAACACATATTTTATGCAAATCCGATGCTACATGTAATTTATAACATTTTGTAGCAAAATCTGATTCTTTTATTTGAATAATCACCGATTTTTAATAACAATATTCATAAAATATACTATGTAATAACTCTTTTTCAAGAGTTATAATTAAAGAATTCACTCGAAAAGTTGGCATTGTATGAGACTTCCTCTTCTGTTTCATCAAAATACTCTTTCAGGACTATAATAACATTTGCGGCACATTTTGACCTTGAACTTCATCAGATGGACATTAAAACTGTGTTTATCAATGGAAGCATTGAGGAAATGATTAACATGGTGTAGCTAGACAATTTTATATCGGTAGATACAAAGAATATGGTTTCCAAGCTAAGGAATCCAACTATTGACTCAAGCAAACTTATAGCTAACAATACTATAAATTTCATCAAGTTATCATCTCTTTCAATTGTGAGATGAATTCGATTAACAAATATATGTACTACAAGTTCAGTGGGAGTAAGAAAACTTTGATGATTTTGTACGTTGATAATGTATTGCTGCCAATAATAATATAGTCTTGCTACATGACACTAAAATGTCTCTCAAAGAAATTTGAGATGAAAGATACGGATGACGCCTATTTTGTTTAAAATTAAGATACATCGAGATCATTGTTGGGGTATACTAGAGTTTTTACAAGCAATCTATATACAAATAGTACTCAAGAGATTTGGCATAAAATGATGTAAATCAAGAGACACCCATGTCGTAAAAGACGACTAATTTAATGAGGAACAATGCCCCAAGAATCCAGTTGAGATTAATGAAATGCAGAAGATTCCTTATATGACAACCATAGGAAGTATGATGTATGCTTAGGTATACACGGGTCAGGATATTGTGTACACTATTGGTATGTTGAGCAGATTTTTAAGTAATGTAGGAATGAGCCATTGGATCGCAACCACATGGGTTATGTGATATCTACATAAACAATAGGTTACGTGCTCACAAATAAAAAATAAGATCATTTGCAGGTCATTGTGTGACGTCCCTTAAACCTATACCTTAATTTCCCATAAAATTTTTCATTTTAGACATTAAGAAAATTTCGACTTCAAAAGTTTTAAATCAAAGTCTAAATCGTTGAAATCGTCTTCAAAATCATTTAAATAAAACCTAAAAATTTAAGAAAACAATTGGCCAATTGAACATCGTGGAAAAAGGGGCAGAATCGACAATAATCAACAGCCGATCGATTGGCCATTTTAGCCAATCGATCGGCTATGCAACAATATGAGGGCGATCGATCGCCCCTCTGGCGATCGATCGCCCTTTTCTGGCGATCGATCAGCTCCCTTTCTGGAAAACCAGAGAGTTATCCATTCATTTGCCGATCGATCGCCCTCCCAGGCAATCGATCGGCAAACTCTCTAGATTTTCCAGAGAGTTGCCATACATTTTTTGTAACACCCGACGAGTTTGACCAGGTGACTTTCTTAACTATTTTAACGGCCATGTTTATTTTAATCTTTTCGGTTTAGAATTTTATGCCAAGGCTTAATTAATGTGCATGTGTCATAAATTAGGTTGGGTGGCAGGATTTGTAATTAAGAATGGTTGGATTAAGTATAACTAGGAAATGGAAACTTTTAAACTTCACTGTAGCCGACATTCCCTTCTACGTTCTCTCATTTCCCCGAGCTGTCTCCCTCTCCGCCAGCGACTCTCTCATCGACGACGGATTTCTCCTTCCCCACTTCGACAATTGACGCCCTAGGTAAGACTCAGACAATGTGGATTGCTGGTTATCTATTTGAGTACTATTTTTCAGTTGAACTTGAGATTTTGGATTCTGCAATGGCCAAGTCTGGTTATTGTGATTCTAGGGATTCTAGACTACGCACACTGAGTGCTCGACTAATGGACTTATATATATATAAGCGTTAGATTCTAGGGTGATTTTTAATTAGGACTTTTAGGATGTTGTTTTAACTCTACAATGTGAAATGTTTTAGGTGAAAAGGTCTGAAGAGAAGTACTCAAAGTTGCTAAGGAAACCAGGTAAGTGAATGTGTAGGAATACCCGGCCATTAGGGCCCTACATCACAAGGGTACTGGTTAGAAGCTGTTTTCGACGTTTAAGGATTATTTGAGTTTTTTATTTGTTGGTTATGATACTCAAACTATTAGTATGATTCTAGTTAGATATATGATCTGTTCAATAGAATGAGGAACTAAGAGTATCCCAACTCATGCATCATGAATGTTTCTCAAGCACGTGACAATGTCTTCAATGCATGTTTTCTCTCCTGAATAAGACAAGAATATGAAATCTATGCAACATGGATTAAGAGAGGGTTGGGGGCGGTTTGACGTATGTCACTGTCCCAAAAGAGGGACCAAGAATACAACTCGCAAGGGACTATGTACACTCTCACTGTCGAACCCCTTTACCGGCACAAATCCTCCCTTAATTCATACAACATAAATGATGATTATGAATGATGACTATGAATGACGATTATGAATGATGTATATGAATGATGACTACGAACATGAGTACGAACAAGAACAAGTAAAGATCCATGAGCATGTGTTTCTTTAAACTGTGCATTCATGCATATGTGTTAGCATTGCATTCCTTACTAAGCATTAGGTTTATAGTTTAAACCTTATGATGTAGTTGACGAGATATCAGGTGAAGAATTCAAAGTTGATGAAGATGTTTAAGTTGGTTGCTGGGAGATGCTCAGGGTGGAAGTTTGTGGCTGGATGGCGATTATGACCCGCGGTTATGCTCTTATTATGTCAGTAAGGTTTATGAGAAAACTGATGTTTAAGTAAGATGAGATCTTTCTTTGAATACTGGATTTTATGATTGTCTGGTTTGGTTACCGAGTCGGGGATGATTAAAAGAGAATAGAATAACCTGTTTCTTATAAGTCTTCCGCTACATGTAATCTGGATGAGTCCATGATTCATGTCTGCCTATGTTTGTGACTACGAAGTATGAGATCTGTGAAGGTCAGGTTACATTTCTGTCGGTGTGAATTGTTTAGCGATTTTCAGGATTTCTTGCTGTGTGATAGAAGTTGGATGAACGTATCGTCCGGCTGAGGTCATCGGCAGAAGCTGTGTGATAGAAGTTGGGTGAACGTATCATCCGGCTGATGTCACCGGTGGATGGTGAACGTTTGCTGTTCACCGGATGATGTCTCTATTCGGATGAGGTAAGTGAGTCACGTGTATTGCACATGCTCACCGGATGATGTCTCTGATGGGTGAGGACATCGTCCGGCTGACGTCACCGGTGGATGGCGAGTGATTGTTGTTCACCGGATGATGTCTCTTATTAGTTAGCAAGGTTAAGTAAGCCACGTGAGAAGCACGAGATGATCGGATGATGTAGATTTACACTAACGGCTGAAGCGAGCTCAATGCTTGTTGTTTAGCGATCGGCGTAGGTGATATACATATATATTTTGTCGTCTAGTGCTCGGGTGATGCGGGGACTGAAGTGCGATTTATCACCGGTCGATGTGAGTTTATTTCTCTACCGGCAGATACAGTTTAAGAGTTGATGTACCTGTTCACCGGCTGAGGCACCTTGCACTGCTCGCCGACAGATGCGTATTGTATTTCTTTGCTGAGCGATGTTTAATGATTCACGAGTGATGTCTTGAGCTAAGTTATTATTATTATTATTTTAAAAGAAATATGAAGGGGTATAATTCCGGTAAAAATAGTAAGGATATATGGACAAGTCTAAAAGAGTCATGATTTGGTCTTGGCACTACTGGGGTCGTTACAATTATGGTAGCAAAGTAAAACCGGGTTCTAAAATCGATTCTGCAGACTGCCTCCCAGCACAGATTGCCACCTGAGTACACTCCAGTAACTGTAAGTGTTTATGATTTTAGTAAATGTCATTAGCTTAAGATGTATTTATGAATGTTTGTTTAGGAATCTCAAAATGGTAAGAGGTCAGCAAAGAGAGACCAATGAGGACAGCAATGCCATTGCTCAGTTGACAGAGTTGGTCATGCGCCAATCTCGCCAGATCGAACAGCTGATGACTGCCATAGAAGAACAAGCAAATTCTAGTTCAAATGCAGCTCAAGATCATGTTGGCGAGCGTTTTCACCGGCTTCGACCCCCGACATTTAATGGTCAAGTTTTAGACCCTGTTTATGCTGAGGAATGGATTCAGAAAATGGAGGACATGTTCAGGTATGCAAAAGTTGAGGACGGAGATAAGGTTACGTGTGCTGTCTTTCACCTGAAACTTGATGCAAGGCATTGGTGAAACTCAATCCAGAGCACCGCTAATGCAGGAGATATGATCTGGGAAATGTTTAAGACTGCCTTCTTTGACAAGTACTTTAGCCGAGCTGTTCGGGCTAGCAAGAAAATGGAATTCATGCAACTACGTCAAACCGGTTCTGTGGCTGATTACATCTGTAAGTTTGAGGCACTGTCTCGGTTTGCTCCCCGCCTGGTGGATGATGAGGAGGATAAGATTCACCAGTTTGTCCACGGGCTGAAGCCGAGCCTCTTCCAGGGAGTGAAGACTGCAGGGATCCATAACATACCTTATTCCGAAGTGGTTGCTAAGGCTTTAGAATAGGAAGAGGTAGAGTTGGCAGTACGGGGACAATGTGAACCGCCAAGGAAGTTTTTCAAGGATACTCAGCCACCACCGCGCCAGGGCAGAGGTTGGCAACCACAACCGAACAGAGGGCCATAACAACAGCAGAAAGGTATAAAGAGACCCTTCAATCCAAATGATGACCAAGGAAAAGGAAAGCGACCCCTGGCTTCTCTATGCCCCACCTGTCAGAAGAACCACCCCGGCGAATGCAAGTTACATTCTGGCCGCTGTTATAGATGTGATAAGGTTGGACACGTGGTCAAAGACTGCCCTTTGCCGCCAGACCCGAATCGAGTCAGGGTAGCGCCAAGGGTTTATGCTTTAATGGAGGATGAAGATGCCGAGAAGCACACAGTCATAACAGGTACCATTATGGTTTGTGGTATTTCTGCTTACACACTTAAAGATACAGGGGCCACACACTCGTTTGTATCAACCCTGTTCGTACTTGAGCATAAACTAGAACTCATGCCAGCTGAGAGGTCATTTAGTGTCATGTTACCGTCGGGGAAGTCCCTACATTCTGAGCAGATATTGAAAGGTGATTATGTCCTTAGGAGATAAGAAGCTATATGTAGAACTGATCGTAATCGATATGAGAGGATATGAGGTCATACTAGGGATGGATTGGTTATTCAGGCATTATGCCACGATAAGTTGTAGGTCTGGATTAGTTGAGTTCCGACCCCCGAACGGTGATCGGTATTCCTTCTAAGCTATCCCAAAACTAAGTAAAATGTCAATTATTTCCTCACTAGAGACTCAACGATTACTGAAGAGTGGTTGTGAGAGTTTTCTAGCTTGTGTAATTAATGTTCGGGTGGAGAATAAGGTAAAGCTACAAGATATTCCCATAGTCAGAGAGTTTCTAGATGCATTTTTGGATGACTTGCCCGGAATACCACCCGACAGAGAAATTGAGTTTGTAATAGATAATTATCCTGAGGCTTTACCTGTGTCTAAGAACCCTTACCACATGGCACCTGTTGAGTTGAAAGAATTAAAAGTCCAACTGCAGGAATTAGTAGATAAGGGGTTTATACGCCCTAGCAGTTCTCCTTGGGGTGCACCTGTTTTATTCGTTAAGAAGAAGGATGGTTCTCTTAGAATGTGCATTGACTATAGGGAGCTAAACAAGTTGACAATTAAGAATAAATATCATTTACCCCGAATTGATGACTTGTTTGACCAATTACAAGGAGCTAAAGTGTTTTCAAAGATTGACTTACGCTCGGGTTACTACCAACTAAAGGTTAAGGAGAGTGATATACCAAAGACAGCCTTCAGGACCCGCTACTGACACTATGAATTTCTTGTGATGTCGTTTGGACTGACTAATGCGCCTGCAGCCTTTATGGACTTGATGAATCGTGTGTTTCGTGAGTATTTGGACAAGTTTGTGATTGTGTTTATAGATGATATACTAATATATTCACGTACTGAGGCTGACCATGCAGAGCATTTAAGAGTGGTTTTGACGACATTAAATCAGTAGTAGCTCTATGCCAAGCTGTCTAAGTGTGAGTTCTGGTTGGATAAGGTCAACTTCTTAGGCCATGTCATCTCTACTGAGGGTATATCAGTAGATCCAACTAAAATTCAGGCCGTTAAGGATTGGCCACAGCCAAGGAATGCCAGTGAAGTCCGCAGTTTCCTTGGTCTGGCAGGTTATTATAGGAAGTTTATTAAGGGATTTTCTATGATAGCTAAACCTTTAACTAATTTAACAAAGAAGGACACCAAGTACTCTTGAACTGAAGCTTGTGAAGTTAGCTTCCAGACACTTAAGCTGATGTTGACAACAGTCCCACTATTGACTCTCCCAATCGAAGAAGGAAAGTTTAGTGTTTACTGTGATGCATCCAAAGTTGGTCTGGGTGTGTTTTTATGCAAGAAGGTAAGGTTGTGGCATATGCCTCTAGGCAGCTGAAGAGTTACAAACAGAATTACCTCACTCACGATTTAGAGCTTGCCGCAGTTGTTTTCGCATTAAAGATTTGGAGACACTATTTATATGGTAAGCAGTGTGAGGTGTTTTCTGACCATAAGAGCCTGAAGTACCTATTCACCCAAAAGGAATTAAACATGAGACAAAGACGTTGGTTGGAATTTGTTAAGGATTATGACTTTGAGATTAAGTACCACCCGGGCAAGGCTAATGCTGTAGCCGATGCTTTAAGCAGGATGTCTAAGACAATGCAGCCCGCTGTATCAACCATGTCTGTACCATTGTGGAAGGAAGTTCAGAAGTTCGAGTTGGAATTAGTTCTTGAGTTGTCAACTTTACTTGCTGATTTAACCATTCGACCAACTATTTTGGATAAGATCAAAGAGGCACAACAGAAGGATTCAAAGGAGAATAATAGTATGATGAGTAAGTTACATGATGCCTCCTCTGAATTCAGTCTCTCCAATGATGGTATTTTGAAATTTAGGAATCGATGGTACATTCCAAGTGACAAGGAGTTGCGTGAGTTGATCTTGGCTGAGGCTCACTCATCTTCTTTCTCTGTACACCCTGGTAACACCAAAATGTATCGGGATTTAAGGTTACATTATTGGTAGCCAAATATGAAGAGGGATGTTGCCAAGTATGTGGAGTCATGTCTTGTATGCCAACAAATTAAGGCAGAGCACCAACGCCCAGGAGGTACCCTTCAACTCTTACCAATCCCCGAATAGAAATGGGAAAACATTGTCATGGATTTTGTTGTTGGATTACCTAAGACAACTAAAGGTCATGACAACATCTGGGTTGTGGTTGACAGATTGACGAAGTCAGCTCACTTCTTACCTGTAAAGACAACATACATGATGGACCAGCTTGCCAATCTGTATGTTCAGGAAATCATTAGATTGCATGGGATTCTGATATCCATAGTCTCTGATCGTGATCCCAGGTTCACTTCAAGATTTTGGCAGAGTCTTCAAAGCACATTAGGATCAAAGTTATCTTTCAGCACTGCTTTTCACCCACAAACCGATGGACAATCTGAGCGGACAATTCAAATACTTGAGGATATGTTGAGGGCGTGTGTGCTAGAGTTTCAGACGTCATGGAGTCGATACTTGCCCTTGGTTGAATTCTCTTACAACAATAGTTACCAGTCCACCATAGGTATGACACCATATGAAGCATTATATGGCAGGAAATGTAGGTCACCTTTGTATTGGGATGAAGTTGGTGAAGCAAGACTCCTAGGACCCGAGATTTTACAACAGATGTCAGACAAGATTGCCATTATTAGGAGGAAATTGTGACTGCACAAAGCCGACAGAAGAGTTATGCAGACCAAAGGAGAAGAAATCTTGAATTTGCTGTAGGGGATGAGGTATTCTTAAAGGTTTCACCCTTTAAAGGAGTTTTAAGATTTGGTAAGAAGGGAAAGCTTAATCCGATATTTATTGGACCATTCCCTGTCTTAGCAAGGATTGGCAGTACAGCTTACAAACTGCAATTGCCTCCATCACTGGAAAAGGTACATAATGTCTTCCATGTGTCAATGTTAAGGAAATACATACGTGATCCGGCACATGTTGTTGAACCAACTGGGATCGATATCGAGCCGACACTAGGGTATGAAGAGAAACCAGTAAGGATTATGGAATCTGCAGTAAAAACTCTTCGAAATAAAGAAATTCCACTGTGAAAGTCTTATGGATGAATCATGGTATTGAAGAAGCTACATGGGAGTGACAGCAAGACATGCTGAACAAATATCTTGAGCTCTTTGTTGGAGCAATTTTTGAGGACAAAAATTTTGTTTAAGGAGGGGTGGATGTAACACCCGACGAGTTTGACCAGGTGACTTTCTTAACTGTTTTAACGGTCATGTTTATTTTGATCTTTTCGGTTTGAAATTTTATGCCAAGGCTTAATTAATGTGCATGTGTCATAAATTAGGTTGGGTGGCAGGATTTGTAATTAAGAATGGTTGGATTAAGTATAAATAGGAAATGAAAACTTTTAAACCTCACTGTAGCCGACATTCCCTTCTGCGTTTTCTCATTTCCCCGAGCTGTCTCCCTCTCCGCAAGCGACTCTTTCATCGACGACAGATTTCTCCTTCCCCACTTCGACAATCGACGCCCTAGATAAGACTCAGACAATGTAGATTGCTGGTTATCTATTTGAGTACTGTTTTTCAGTTGAACTTGAGATTTCGGATTCTGCAATGGCCGAGTCTGGTTATTGTGATTCTAGGGATTCTAGACTACGCACACTGAGTGCTCGACTAATGGACTTATATATATATAAGCGTTAGATTCTAGGGTGATTTTTAATTAGGACTTTTAGGATGTTGTTTTAACTCTACAATGTGAAATGTTTTAGGTGAAGAAGTTTGAAGAGAAGTACTCAAAGTTACTAAGGAAACCAGGTAAGTGAATGTGTAGGAATACTCGGCCATTAGGGCCCTACATCACAAGGGTACTGGTTAGAAGCTTTTTTCGACGTTTAAGGATTATTTGAGTTTTTTATCTGTTGGTTATGATACTCAAACTATTAGTATGATTCTAGTCAGATATATGATCTGTTCAATAGAATGAGGAACTAAGAGTATCCCAACTCATGCATCATGAATGTTTCTCAAGCACGTGATAATGTCTTCAATGCATGTTTTCTCTCCTGAATAAGACAAGAATATGAAACCTACGCAACATGGATTAAGAGAGGGTTGGGGGCGGTTTGACGTATGTCACTGTCCCAAAAGAGGGACCAAGAATACGACCCGCAAGGGACTATGTACACTCTCACTGTCGAACCCCTTTACCGGCACAAATCCTCTCTTAATTCATACAACGTAAATGATGATTATGAATGATGACTACGAATGACGATTATGAATGATGTATATGAATGATGACTATGAACATGAGTACGAACAAGAACAAGTAAAGATCCATGAGCATGTGTTTCTTTAAACTGTGCATTCATGCATATGTGTTAGCATTGCATTCCTTACTAAGCATTAGGCTTATAGTTTAAACCTTATGATGTAGGTTACGAGATATCAGGTGAGGAATTCAAAGTTGATGAAGATGATTAAGTTGGTTGCTGGGAGATGCTCAGGGTAGAAGTTTGTGGCTGGATGGCGATTATGACCCGCGGTTATGCTTTTATTATGTCAGTAAGGTTTATAAGAAAACTGATGTTTAAGTAAGATGAGATCTTTCTTTGAGTACTGGATTTTATGATTGTCTGGTTTGGTTACCGAGTCGGGGATGATTAAAAGAGAATAGAATAACCTGTTTCTTATAAGTCTTCCGCTACATGTAATCTAGATGAGTCCATGATTCATGTCTGCCTATGTTTGTGACTACGAAGTATGAGATCTGTGAAGGTCAGGTTACATTTCTGTCGGTGTGAATTGTTTAGAGATTTTCAGGATTTCTTGCTGTGTGATAGAAGTTGGATGAACGTATCGTCCGGCTGACATCATCGGCAGGAGCTGTATGATAGAAGTTGGGTGAACGTATCATTCGATTGATGTCATCAGTGGATGGTGAACGTTTGCTGTTCACCGGATGATGCCTCTATTCGGATGATAAGTGAGTCACGTGTATTGCACATGCTCACGGATGATGTCTCTGATGGGTGAGGACATCGTCCGGCTGACGTCACCGGTGGATGGCGAGTGGTTGTTGTTCACCGGATGATGTCTCTTATTAGTTAGCAAGGTTAAGTAAGCCACGTGAGAAGCACGAGATGATTGGATGATGTAGATTTACACTAACAGCTGAAGCGAGCTCAATGCTTGTCGTTTAGCGATCGACGTAGGTTATATACATATATATTTTGTCGTCTAGTGCTCGGGTGATGCGGGGACTGAAGTGTAATTTATAACTAGTCAATGTGAGTTTATTTCTCTACCAGCAGATACAGTTTAAGAGTTGATGTACCTGTTCACCGGCTGAGGCACCTTGCACTGCTCGCCGGCAGATGCGTATTGTATTTCTTTTGTAACACCCGAGATTATATTTAAAAGAATAATAAAATATGTAGCGCACCGAGCCAGGGTGGGTTCGAGGGCGTTACCTCTTTGCTGAGCGATGTTTAATGATTCACGAGTGATGTCTTGAGCTAATTTATTATTTCTTTTAAAAAAAAAAAATACGAAGGGGTATAATTCCGGTAAAAATAGTAAGGATATATGGACAAGTCTAAAAGAGTCATTGTTTGGTCTCGGTCCTACTGGGGTCATTACATTTTTGCCGATCGATCGTCCCTCTCAGGTGATCGATCGGCAACCTCTCTGGATTTTGAAGTCCAGAGAGCTTGCCTTCCCCATTCTTTTTCTTCCTAACACCTGCACATACACACACTTCACCATTTCTTTTTCTTCCCAACCTCCTTCCCTTCATCAATTTACTTCCAAACACATTTTATACAAACACTTCAACATAAATCACTCTTAACCTCATTCATCCCTCAATTCAACAATCACCAAAAAACACGACTCGAAACCTGTAAAGACCCCAACCCAGTCAGGGCCGCCACGGACAAACCATGACGTAATCTTAACTTTAAACCATTAGATTTTTCACGTAAAATTTTTCTTTTTACTCAACGCTCTAAAATAAAACGAGCCTAGACAAATGACCTGCCTCGATCGACCCAAAGTAGACTAACTTTAACTTAAACATGACGGGCATAAGAGTCGTCAACTTTAAAATCATCAAAACGAGGTAAAAATACTTTTTCAGAAAAACGTCGACTCGGTTTTTGGGCCCTTAAATCTTAAATTATGTGGGGATCGCCCGTAAAATATATTTAAAAAGTATCGTAAAAGGTCGGGTCGAATAGGTTTTGAAAAGTCAAAAATAAAGAAAAAATACACGTGGGTGCCCTGCGGTGCGCGCGCGCAGCACACAGCGTGCGCGCGTCCTGCCACTACTGCGCACCCAGCGCGAGCAGCGCGCTCGCCTAACGCGCGCGCCAAACGCGATCGATCCCACCTTAAGCCCGATCGATCGGGCCGGCTCGGGTTTCCCGACTAAAATTTACCCAAACCACAATCGATCGCGCCTTGGGCACGATCGATCGGGCCGGCTTGGGTTTTCCCGACTAAAATTTACCCAAAATTTACCCAAACCACAATCGATCGCGCCTTGGGCACGATCGATCGGGCCGGCTCGGGTTTCCCGACTAAAATTTACCCAAACCACAATCGATCGCGCCTTGGGCACGATCGATCGGGCCGGCTCGGGTTTCCCGACTAAAATTTACCCAAAACCACAATCGATCGCGCCTTGGGCACGATCGATCGGGCCGGCTCGGGTTTCCCGACTAAAATTTACCCAAACCACAATCGATCGCGCCTTGGGCACGATCGATCGGGCCGGCTCGGGTTTCCCGACTAAAATTTACCCAAACCACAATCGATCGCGCCTTGGGCACGATCGATCGGGCCGGCTCGGGTTTCCCGACTAAAATTTACCCAAACCACAATCGATCGCGCCTTGGGCACGATCGATCGGGCCGGCTCGGGTTTCCCGACTAAAATTTACCCAAACCACAATCGATCGCGCCTTGGGCACGATCGATCGGGCCGGCTCGGGTTTCCCGACTAAAATTTACCCAAACCACAATCGATCGCGCCTTGGGCACGATCGATCGGGCCGGCTCGGGTTTCCCGACTAAAATTTACCCAAACCACAATCGATCGCGCCTTGGGCACGATCGATCGGGCCGGCTCGGGTTTCCCGACTAAAATTTACCCAAACCACAATCGATCGCGCCTTGGGCACGATCGATCGGGCCGGCTCGGGTTTCCCGACTAAAATTTACCCAAACCACAATCGATCGCGCCTTGGGCACGATCGATCGGGCCGGCTCGGGTTTCCCGACTAAAATTTACCCAAACCACAATCGATCGCGCCTTGGGCACGATCGATCGGGCCGGCTCGGGTTTCCCGACTAAAATTTACCCAAACCACAATCGATCGCGCCTTGGGCACGATCGATCGGGCCGGCTCGGGTTTCCCGACTAAAATTTACCCAAACCACAATCGATCGCGCCTTGGGCACGATCGATCGGGCCGGCTCGGTTTTCCCGACTAAAATTTACCCAAAACCACAATCGATCGCGCCTCGGTCAGGATCAATCGTGTGGGCCACATTCTGAGCGCGCTCAGCTCGCACGCTGCGCACGCCAACTTCGCGTGCGCGCCGCGCCCGGCCAGCGAGCACCAGTGCCTGGCCTGCGCGCACCCCTCCCCTTTTTCCTTACCCTTAACAATTTTTTTCTTTCCCAAACTCTTACCCTTCACCTTAAACTTTCCAAAACTCATTCCAAAAACCTTTTTAATCACAAAATCTTCAAACCCCAAAAATCCCGACTCATACACATACCCGAGCACGTGTTTAAAATTCATGAAAAAAAAGCTGCATGAGTATACATAATGCATGAGTATACATGCTTGGAGCACACCTATGGAATTCTCTTGCCTAGCCAAAAAACATCCCGTCGCCACGAGTTCCGCCCATCAACCAACTACACGTGATCGTCAGGAAGGGGTTCCTCACCTTCGTTCTCGTCACCTACATCACATTAAGCCTAATGCTTAGTAAAGGGGTGCACTAAAACATGAGTATACATGATGCATGATTTTTCAAAAACATGTTCGTTTTTCATTTATTCACTTTACATAACATATACATATATATCATTAGGCATGAGTAGGCACAGGCACCATTCCGTCTACCCTGTAGACCAAACACTTGCCCTGAGTTGCCATTAACACATCATCATGCCCTGTGCCCTACTCACCCTTCAACTTTACTTAACATTATTTACTTTATTTCATTTACTTAAAAACGTGCATGCAAGAACATTTCATTAAACCTTAAAGGAGAAGACATGATACATGAAAAATGGTACCACCAAACAATCATTCGAACATTCATAACGTACATAAACGAACCTAACCGACTACTCATAGGAAACGTCCTAGTCTACCCGACTATTTAGAACCCCAAAATCGTGAAAACATCGTTAAGACATTTAATTCTTAACATCGATATAATGTAGGGTTTTAGGAGCCGGAAACCTAACACCACTTACCTGAAGTCCTAGCTATGCCGAACACCGTCCTTTGAGAGCTTGGGTTACCTAAGGCATTTTCATAACACGCCGTTAAAATTGACTCTAATTTATCAAAATCGAAACCAAACGACAACTCGTGCTAAGACAATTTTTCATAAAACTCAAATTCACTTCTTTCAGACATTTCATCGAGCATTACACGCTCATAAATTTCAAAACCCCATTCATGGCTTCCAACCACCTTCCAACAACCAAAAAAACCTAACCATAAATATTCACACACACCATTAGTTCTTGCCAACTACCGAAATAACAACCAAAACACCATAAAAGAGCAATAATTAAGCAATCCTATCGATCTCTAACAAAACCTACGATTTCTCAACCCTAAATCGAAAATGCCCTAACCGAAATCAACTATCAAATGGAAACTAATGGGTCTAGAGCTTGGAGCTTACCTAGAATGTTGATTTGGGGAAGAAAACTTGAGAGAAAATCGCCGGAATGGAGGAGAAAGCTTGACTGAAAAAGAAACGTGGAGAAAGAGAGGAAGAATCGCCAAGGAGCTTCATGTCGGGAGGGAGGAGAAAATGAGAGAAAATAATGAGGTATTTGGCTTTAAAACAAATTTTCACTTCCAAAATTACCTAAATGCCCTTTTTGTAGATTTCTTTGTTTAACTTCCTTATTTTGTCTATAATTTGGTTCCTTCAAAATTTTCTTATTTCTCCAAATATTCCAATTTATTCCTAGGGTTCTATCGAAAACTTCCCGTTTGCAAAACGGGCGTAATTTACTAATTGTACGAATTAAAGTTCTTTAGGGCTTAAAATAAACAACCCGGCAACTAAAAACTTGAAACCTAAAACCAAATTTCTGGGCGTTACAAAACCTATCCTAGAACGAATTCAAAACGAGGAAAAAGTTACGAAATCTAATTGCATGGATAGCTCTAAAACTCGAGCATATCCATACCCAACCTAAAATACTCCAACAGATCTAGTATAATCTCAATAAAAGACTTCACAAAAGAAATTCATAAAACGAGTTTTCCAAAACATCAAAACACATATATTTCCTAACCAATCATCCATCAGCCCAACTGATCCTATACATTTATTGACCATTTTATCTATTAAAATCCCAAAATACCTATATGCCATCCCAAAAAATAAGCGTTGACTGCCCAGCATGCTCCCACGGGCATCCTCCTTCAATCCGTGCGTTCGTCTGGTAGAGGGACGTATTCCTCACCTGTTTCAATGTCACCTACACCATAGAAATAACCTATGAGCTAAAGGGCTTAGTAAATCCACATAAATGCAAATGCATGCTATGCGTATGCGGTTTGTAAAATTATGCATCCATTTTCATTCTTTAGTTACATAGCATGGGCGTCACTGGGGGTTTACTTTCACCAGATGGAGAGGACACATCTGGCGGTTAGATAGCCCTTTCCATCTACCAGGGAGAAAACATGCTCCTCCTCTCAGGACAGCGATGTCTGAACCCCACCCCGACATGACCGTAATTACATACATTCATATCTTTTACTAGTCGTTTTTTTCATGAAATCGTATGCGAAAATTCATTTTTTCGTGCTAGTTCGTAAAACATGATACATGGACATGGATTGGTGCAATAAAAGTAAGGAAAGCATAAACAATACATAGAACCTAATGAAAAACGTTCTAACATAACAATTATCCTAAACTACCCATCTAACCTACACTAAACAATAATTTCACCAAACATCCTCGAACAATAAACTCTCCTATGGTGTAGGCCGGATTAGCCAAGCGAGTCACGAAGATTTACCTCGCGTCCTTTGAAATCCGAGCTCCGTCCACGAGCGTTGTTCACCTAGAACATTTCACAACAACGACATTAAAACCGAACCTAAATCATCAAGCTTTGAAAACTAACGAAACTCCTAGCTAAAAGAAATTTCCTAAAACTCTATTTTAACTCATTGAGTCATTTCGTCGAGCAATTCGCGCTCGACATTCATAAACCTCCATTAATAGAGTAAAGCTTCAAACACCAAAATTTTGCAATAACAACTATTAAGTCGCCCAACTACATCCAATACTCACAAATACGTCCACCAAAGTCATAAATAGGGCAACCCTAGCCGTTTTTAATATAACCTGGCTATTTCGCAAAACCCTAAATGAAACCCTAACCGTTTAACAACCTGAAAACTGGAAATAAATCTTCCAAAACCGTAGAACCTTACCTAGAGAGTGTTTTCAGGGAAGAAACGTGAAGAATCACCTGCCGGAGGAGGAGCGTTTGTCACCGGAGGAGAGAATCGCGTAAGGGAGGAGAGAAATCGTCGTTGGAGGGTGAGAGGAGAAGGATTTGTGTGAGTGTTGAGGGAGAAAGGAGTTTTGCCTATTTAATTAAAATGACTTGTCAAATGACCATTTCGCCCCTCCATTTGATTTTCCGTTTATCTCATTATTTGACCATCGGTTCGGTTTTCTCCAATTTTCCTTATTTCACCAAAAATTCTAATTTATTACTAGGGGTCTAATAAAACTTTTCATTCACAAAACAGATTTATTTAACTTATTCACAAAAATGCCATTGCATAATAAAATTCTAAAATCCCGTAAAACCGGGTTTTACATTTCATCCAATTTTGTCCTCAAAGTTTGATTATACAAATAGTTCAGGATACTTAGACATCATATCCTGCTGCCTCTCCCAAGTAGCCTCCTTTACGTCATAGTTCCGCCATAGGACTTTTACCAGCGGAATTTTTTTTATTATGCAACACTTTGATAAAGGACTCTAGGATTGACACTGGCTTTTCCATGTAAGTCAGCGTCGGCTATACCTCAATCTCTGTCACTTCCACGACCCGAGATGGGTTACGCAAGCACTTCCTGAGCATAGATACGTGAAACATGTTGTGAATACCTTCTATTGATGCCGGAAGCTGTAATCGGTAAGCCATCTTCCAGATCCTCTTCAAAATAGGGAAGGGCCCCACATGACGAGGACTTAACTTGCCTTTTCTCCCGAAACGCATAACACCCTTGAACGGAGAAATTTTCAAATACACCTCGTCGCCTTTGTTGAACTCCAATTCCCTCCATCTAGTGTCAGCATAACTTTTCTGGCGGCTCTGCGCTATCTCGATACGTTGTCTGATAACGGCGATCTTATCCGCCGTTTGCTGTAAAATATCAGGGCCAATTATGCTAGCCTCACCAACCTCGTCCCATTATAATTGAGACCTACATTTTTGCCCATATAGCGCTTCATACGGAGCCATGCCGATGGTAGCTTGAAAGCTATTGTTGTATGAAAACTCAATCAACGGTAAATATCTACTCCACGAGCCCTGAAACTCCAGCACGCAAGCTCTAAGCATATCCTCGAGAATCTGATTTGTTCTTTCTGTCTGTCTGTCAGTCTGAGGATGAAACGTTGTGTTGAAATTCAACTGAGTTCTCATAGCCTTATGTAGACTCTTCTAGAATTTTGAAGTAAACCTGGCATCTCTATTGGAGACAATCGAAATGGGTACCCCGTGCCAATCTCCTGCACATACAGGTCAGCAAGATGATCCATGGAATATGTCATCTTAACTGGTAGAAAATGGGCCGATTTTGTCAAACGGTCCACTATCACCCAGATTCCATCGTACCCCTTCGTCGTTCTTGGGAGTCCAACTATAAAATCCATAGAAATTTGCTCACATTTCCACTTCGGAATTGGCAGTGGTTGTAAAGTTCCTACCAGCCTTTGATGCTTCGCCTTAACCTGTTGACAGACCAAACAGGTTTCTACATACCTAGCAACCTCTCTTTTTATATTCGACCACCAGAAGTGTTGTTTTAAATCTCTATACATTTTCGTGCTTCCTAGATGTACAGAGTATGCCGAGGAGTGTGCCTCGGGTAAAATTTCCTTCTTTAACTCCTCATCGTTAGGCACATACCACCTATGCCTAAATCTCAATATGCCATCATCCGACATGCTAAAATCGGACGAGTCCTCAGATGTCATGCTCAATCGATACTTCTCACACTCCAAGTCTTTCTGTTGAGCTTCTCAGATTTTGTCTATTATCATCGACCTTAGAGAAATATTTATGAGCATAGTGGACAACTCAGCCACAATCTCCACATCAAACTTCTCGATTTCAGACTTTAACATCACCAACATTGCTGCAAGCGAAGGCTGACTCGTAGTAGGCACTCTGCTCAAGGCATCGGCGACCTTATTCGCTTTTCCTGGGTGGTACTTAATTTCAAAATCATAATCTTTGACAAACTCTAACCACCTTCGTTGCCGCATATTCAGCTCTTTTTGTGTAAACAAATATTTTAAGCTCCTGTGATCCAAGAACACTTCACATTGTTGTCCATACAGATAGTGTCTCTAAATTTTTAAAGCAAAGACGACAGCTGCTAGTTCAGATCATGCGTCGGATAATTTTGTTCGTACGGCTTTAGTTGCCGACAGGCATACACAATGACCCTTCCTTCCTGCATAAGTATGCATCCAAGCCCAACCTTAGACGCATCGCAGTATATGCTGAACTTGTCGCCCTCAACTGGTAGTGTCAAAACAGGAGTCGTAGTCAATCTCTGTTTCAGCTCCTCAAAGCTCTTTTCACATGCAACTGTCCATATAAACTTCTCATTCTTTCTCGTCAAGCGTGATAGAGGAACTGCAATCTTCGAAAATCCCTCAATGAATTTCCGGTAATATCCAGCTAACCCAAGAAACCCACGTACCTCTCGCACGTTTTTAGGCTGCGGCCAATCCTTGACAACCTGAATCTTGGTCGGGTCCACAGAAATCCCTTCCTGAGCTATAATATGGCCGAGAAAGTTAATTCGATCCAGCCAAAATTCGCACTTTGAGAACTTTGGGTAAAGCTGACGTTGTCCCAGAACTGACAAAACGGTCCTTAGGAGCCCTTCATGCTCCTATTTCGTCCTCGAATAGATTAAGATGTCGTCAATAAAGACGACGACAAACTTGTTTAGGTACTCCTTGAAAACATGATTCATCAAATCCATAAACGCTGCAGGGGCATTTGTAAGTCCAAAAGACATTACTAAAAATTCGTAATGCCCATACCTTGTGCGAAACGCCGTTTTCTGAATATCTTCCCTTCGGACCTTCAACTGATAATAACCCGAGTGTAGGTCAATCCTCGAAAATACTAGGGCACCCTGCAGTTGATCAAACAGGTCGTCTATTCGGGGCAATGGATATTTGTTTTTCACTGTCAATTTATTTAACTCTCTGTAATCAACACACATCCTAAGAGTTCCGTCCTTCTTCTTGGCAAACAGAACTGGCGCACCCTAAGGAGAAAAGCTAGGTCGGATGAACCATTTGTCTAATAATTCTTCTAATTGAGCTTTCAACTCTTTCAGTTCAGCAGGTGCCAGTCTGTATGGATTCTTTGATACAGGCCCAGAGCCTGAATAAACATCAATTGTAAACTCAATCTCCATATCCGGTGGTAATCCGAGAAGATCGTCGAGGAAGATCTCAGAGAATTCTCTAACTACCGGAAGGTCTCTTGGTTTTACCCCGTTAAGCAACTGAGTATCGACCACTGTGGCCAGATAAACCGAGCATTCACCGCTAAACTGCTCTTGGACCTTCATAGAATAGAAAGTGGGCGACCCACTCAACCTATTCATTGCCTGATAAGAAAACTCTTCTTTATCCGGGGGCTGAAAAGTTACTAACCCGGATCGACAGTCAATGGTTGCGAAATGGCGCGACAGCCAGTCCATCCCCAAAATAAGATCGTACCGCTCTATGCCCATAACAATCAGACGGGCATAAAAGGTGTTATTCCCCACTGAGACGACATTGCCCTAGAAAACATGATCAGACTGCATATACGATCCCGAAGGCAGCATTACTTTATACTCACACTCCGCTAATTCAGGCACCAATTTCAATCTAGTTACACATGCAGTGGAAATAAACGAGTGCGTAGCCCCCGTGTCTATCAATGAAAATACCGTCACACCCGTCACTAAGATAGTACCTGCAATAACCGAAGGCTGGGCCTTGTCATCAACGTCGCCAGGCTCGATAAAGGCAAAGATCCTCAGCATAACTCTCCTCTGATCTCTGCCTGGCTGGTCTCTACCTGCTTTCGGGCAATCTCTGACGTAGTGGCCAACCTCTCCACATCGATAGCACATATCTGTGCCAAACCTGCAATTGCCACTATGTTCTTTTTGGCACTTAGGGCACTGAGGCGGTCGAGGAGCCTCCTGGACTTGCTTTCCTTTCCCCTGGTCACCCTTTCCGTCATAGGGCATTTTCACTCCTTGTTGCTGTACTTCTTGTTGTTGCCCTCTCGGTTGCCAATCCCGATTCTGAGGTCGAGGCTGAATTTCACGGAAAAAGCCCCTAGCAAGCTCCCTTGGTTTAACGCATGTCAATTCTACAGCTTCAAAGTCCAAGGCTCTTGCTGCGATATCCGCGTAGGGTACATCCAGAATCCTCAATACTATAACACTCTTTCTGATTTTCGGGTTTAGCCCATCCATGAACTGAATTATCGCTCACTAGGCGTGGCGCAAACCTAGATAAGGCTTCGAATTTTCGAATATACTCTGCAACCGTACCAGTCTGCTTTAGTTGCGCGCATTCCTTCTTTTTAGCTGCCCTCACTGTACGGCTGAAGTATTTATCATAGAACACAGCCTTAAACCGTTCCCAAGTCATCACCGTCACGTCTGTGGTCGCTTTGATGGTATCCCACCAAAATCGAGCGTCTAGTGTAAGATGAAATGTAACGCACACGACCTTCTCTCCATTCTCGATTTTTGCATATCCCAGCATGTCTTTCATAGTTCGAACCCACTCCTCAGTAATAGAGGGGTCCGAAGTGTAGCGACCCTTAATCCTATTCCTTGAAATTCCCGTAAAAAATTTTCTTTTCAATAAATAACGTTAAACTTAACTTTGGACCTCTAGAACTCTGAATAAAATTTAAAGTGTTGAAAACCATTTGAATAAAACAAAATATAATAAAAAGCATTCGACCAAGTTGGGGAGGGCAGAAGGGGCATTCTGCCCACCGGTTGAGAGAATAAACTTCCTTCTCGGGTTTCAGTGGTCGACGAACTACTAAGGAGAATCGATCGACTAACTACATTTGGCAGCTAACACTTCCTCTCCGCCGAGTTTAGACGAAGGGTACAGTAGGGGTCGACGTAGCTTCTGTAAAGAAATCGATCGACGACTATAAAGTAGACGGGAATAAATTTCTCTCGGGGTCGTCTCATTTGTCCACGGACTCGGTCGACTTTCTAAAGTTTCGCTAAATTGGTCGATGATCAGTACTGACTAAAATCGGTCGATGTTATCGACCGAAGACCCTTTGCTAATTAGTCGACGTCATCGACCAAACTCCTCAACGAAAACTTAACACCAGAACACTTACTATTTGATCGACGACACTTAACTAAATTTCCTCAAAATGGCTCTAATATACTGGGGTCGACAACCCCGACCGATTCACACTTAAAATCGGTCGAAGTAACCCCCATCAGTACACTTAACCTTACTTAGGCTGAATTGTCCACAACATCAGCAGATCGATCGCTACCCCAGGCGATCGATCGGCAAGCTCTCTAGATTTTAATTCAGAGAGCAGCCTCCTTCTTCTTAACTACCCTGCACACCACACACATCACAATTTAATAAACATCCTCAAAATATCAATCCATAACCCAAACTTCTAAATCCTGAAATCATCAAACCAACCTAAAACAGCACATTTGTCTCAAAACAATAGCCCGACTCTAAATCATCTAAACTCCACATAATAGCATTATCATCGAATTCATTTCATCTCTATACATTCAGTTTGCATAAAAATCCAAATAAAAGGTTTAGCAAAACATTTTATAAATTGAGTTTACCAAAACATCAATTTATCTACTATCCAGATACCAAACATTCTAAAATGAAAATATATACATTTTTCCTAACTAACACCCTTCAGTCCGAACACATCCCAAAATACTTATCCTTGGCTCCCACGGGTCAAAATGGCACCGACTGTATAGCGCACTCCCACGGGCACACCTCTTCAACCAGCTTATGCGTCGGGTGGAGGAATCTCATCCTCACCTATATTGAAGTCACCTATACCATAGAAAATAAACTATAAGCTAAAAAGCTCAACAAGTTTAGTAAATGAAGATGAGTGCTATGCGTGCGGGGTTTGTAAAAACATGCATTCCTTTTTCATTATTTAGTTACATAGCGGGAGGTGTCACTGGGGGTTGGCTCACCAGATAGAGAGGGCACATCTAGCGGTTAGATAGCCATTTCCATCTGTAAGGGGGAAGACATGTTCCTCATCTTAGGACAGCCATGTCTGAACCCCACCCCGACGTGACCGGGATTACGTGCATTTCATATCATTTCGTTAGGCGTTTCCTTTCATGAAAACATATGCGGAAATTCATTTTTCGTGATGCATGAACATGGATTTGAGCATAAACGTAAGGAAAAGCACAAACAATACATAGAACCTAATGAAAAAACGTCATAACATATAATTATCCTAACTACCCTTCCAACCTACACTAAACAAGAATTTCTCCAAGTATCCTCGATCAACAAAGCTCATCCATGGTGTAGGCCAGATCGGCCAAACAAGTCACAAAGACTTACCTCGCGTCCGTAGCACACCGAGCTCTTCTCTCGAGCGTTGTTCACCTATGACAATTCACAACAATCGTCATTAAGAGCCGGTCTTAGGAAATCAAATTCTAAAGGCTAACGAAGTCCCTAGCTAAAGAGTATTTCCTAAAACCACAATATATTTCATTGAGGCATTTTATCGAGCAATTCGTACTCGTAAATCCCTAACCTCCATTAATGGAGTTTCTAAGTTCTCCAACAACCAAAAACTCCATATTCTTCAATAAATCGACTAACTATGCAAAATAATTAAAAATATGTCAATTAGAGGCATAGTCACATAAACCCATCGATTTCTAACCTTAGTCCATGTTTTTAACAAAAACCCTAAATGAAACCCTACAATTTTAAACCCTAGAAATCGAGAATAAACCATCCAAGAGCATAGATTCTTACCTAGAACGTTGTTTGGAGGAGGAAACGTAAAGAAAACTGAGTGATTGGAGGAGAAATCATTGAAGAGTGAGGGAGAACAACCGTGGAGAGAGAGTCGCCAGAGAGAGAGAGAGAAAGCCTCTGGAGACAAACGTGAAGTGTGGAGAAGAAGGAGAGGATTTGGCATTTTAATATAATTTGACTTGTCAAATTACTGTTTTACCCTTCCTTTGATTTTATATTAGTTATATCCTTTGTTTCGTTGTTTAGCTAACAGTTTGGTTTCTCCAAATTTCCTTATTGCACCATTAATTCCAACTTATTGTTAGGGCTCTATTAAAACTTTTCGTTGGCAAAACGGACTTAATTTGACATATTTACAAAAATGCCACTATATATTGGAATATTATAATCTCGTAAAACCGGGTGTTACACAAAGATTGCCCGTGGAACACTGGAGGCCGTAACTTTTGGAATCTTTCTATACCATGATTGTTTGGAACGACTATATCTTGGGCTCTCTGATTCTCACGGTTTACTAGCCTCTTAATTTGCTGCGCTTGTCTGTCCATATGCTGGGCCTGACGATCCAGTAAATCCGTCAGCCTATCCAGAGCTTCGTCCCTAGCGTTTCTACCTCGGACCACTTTTTATAACTCCTATAAAAGTTAAAACAATAACTCTTAAAAACAAAACGAGAAAATAAAAAAGAACGTACTTACAGTTGAGGAAGAATGTCCGCATAGTGGCTGCGCAGTCGAGCAGTCTACAGAACCGATTTTAAAACCCGGGGGCTCTGATACCATAACTGTGACGTCCCTTAAACCTATACCTTAATTTTTCGTAAAATTTTTCATTTTGGATATTAAGAAAATTTTGACTTCAAAAGCTTTAAATCGAAGTCTAAATCGTTGAAATAGTCTTCAAGATCATTTAAATAAAACCTAAAAATTTAAGAAAACAATCGACCAATGGAACATCGCGGAAAAAGGGGCAGAATCGACAATGATCAACAGCCGATCGATCGGCCATTTCAGCCGATCAATCAGCTATGCAACAATATGAGGGCGATCGATCCCCAGCCGATCGATCGCCCCTTTCTGGCGATCGATCGGCTCCCTCTCTGGAAAACCAGAGAGTTAGCCATTCATTTACCGATCGATCGCCCTCCTAGCCGATCGATCGGTAACCTCTCTGGATTTTCCAGAGAGTTGCCATACATTTTTGCCGATCGATCGCCCCTCTCAGGCAATCGATCGGCAAAACGAGTTTTCCAAAACATCAAACCGAGTATATTTCCTAACCAATCACCCATTAGCCCAACTGAACCCTCCTATACATTTATCGACAATTTTATCTATTAAAATTCCAAAATACCCATGTCATCCCCACGAGTCAAAATAAGCGTCGACTGCCAAGCACGCTCCCACAGACATCCTCCTTCAATCCGTGTGTTCAACTGATAGAGGGACGTATTCCTCACTTGTTTCAATGTCACCTACATCATAGAAATAACCTATGAGCTAAAGGGCTCAGTAAATCCACATAAATGCAAATGCGTGCTATGCGTATGCGGTTCATAAAATCATGCATCCATTTTCATTCTTTAGTTACATAGCATGGGCGTCACCGGGGGTTTACTCTCACCATATGGAGAGGGCACATCTGGTAGTTAGATAGCCCTTTCCATCTACCGGGGTGAAAACATGCTCCTCTTCTCAGGACATGCATGTCTGAACCCCACCCCGACATGACCGTAATTACATACATTCATATCTTTTATTAGACGTTTCTTTTCATGAAAACGTATGCGGAAATTCATTTTTTTGTGCTAGTTCATAAAACATGATGCATGGATAGAGATTGGTGCAATAAAAGTAAGGAAAGCATAAACAATACATAGAACCTAATGAAAAACGTTCTAACATGACAATTATCTTAAACTACCCATCCAACTTACACTAAACAATAATTTCACCAAATATCCTCGAACAATAAACTCTCCTATGGTGTAGGCCGGATAGGCCAAGCAAGTCACAAAGACTTACCTCGCGTCTTTTGAAATCCGAGCTCCGTCCACGAGCGTTGTTCACCTACAACATTTCACAACACACGGCATTAAAATCGAGTCTAAATCATCGTACTTTGAAAACTAACGGAACTCCTAACTAAAGAAAATTTCCTAAAACTCTATTTGAACTCATTGAGGCATTTCGTCGAGCAATTCGCGCTCAACATTCATAAACGTCCGTTAATGGAGTTCTCTAAAGCTTCAAACACCAAAATTTTGCAATAACAACTATTAAGTCGCCCAACTACATCCAATACTCACAAATACATCCACCAAAGTCATATATAGGGTAACCCTAGCCGTTTCTAACATAATCCGACTATTTCGCAAAACCCTAAAGAAATCCTAATCGTTTAACAAACTGAAAACTGGAAATAAAACTTCCAAAACCATAGAACCTTACCTAGGGAGTGTTTTCGAGGAAGAAACGTGAAGAATAAACTGCTGGAGGAGGAGCGTTCGTCGCCGGAGGAGAGAATCGCGTAAGGGAGAAGAGAAATCGTCGTTGGAGGGTGAGAGGAGAGGGATTCGCATGAGTGTTGAGGGAGAAAGGAGTTTTGCCTATTTAATTAAAATGACTTGTCAAATGACCATTTCGCCCCTCTATTTGATTTTTCGTTTATCTCATTATTTGACCATCGGTTTGGTTTTCTCTAATTTTCCTTATTTCATCAAAAATTCTAATTTATTACTAGGGCTCTAATAAAACTCTTCATATACAAAATGGATTTATTTAACTTATTCACAAAAATACCATTGCATAATAAAATTCTAAAATCCCATAAAACCGGGTGTTACACATTAGATATTCTGATTTTGGTTTTTTGGATGACAAGATAGTTTTAAATCTACATCTAGTTACATGTACTGCTAGCTTAAGGAGTAATTTCTTGACAGAGTCTTGAGCAAATACTTTATGCTTCATCCATTATGACAACTAAATTTATAGGTTGTTATAAGGCATTAATCATGGAATACAGTTGTAAAATTTTGTCATTAGGCTATGGATTATATTGGTACAAACTCTATTCTTGCGGATATGCTTACTAAGAATTTATTATCCTTGGTCATTTAAGAGCACATTGCTCATATAAATGTTAAATTAGTTGAGGATGTATTGATTTAGTGAGAATTTTTTGTTTACATTTAATTTTGCATATTTTGGATGTTTTGTTATAAACACTATCTTTTAATTCTATTCTCCTATTAAGGTTTTGTTTTCTTAATTTTTATTTTGATTCTTAATTGTTGACCTTCCAAGGAATAAAGTTGGACCAATAGAAAATAGATATGCTATGATGCATTGGATATAATTCCTTGCTACACACTCATATTTGATCTATGTCATTTGGTTCAGTCTACGTGAATATTGATGGATCAAGTTACCAATAATTGGAAAGAAAGCTATTTTGCTCATATATTGATATAATTAATAGACGAAATTGTTTGTAAATATTTTTGGAAACAATTCATGTGCATATAAGAAATTCGGTAATGTACGATTATAATTTAAATATATAGCTTAAGTGGGAAGACCGTTGAAATTTTGGGAATTATTGTTGGGTAATATATTTGATTATAATTATATGTTAATAGCTCTCATAAATCAAACCCAATTAAGTGATCAAATAAAAATAATAGCATTTAATTAAAGTATGAGGTTAATTGTGTAGGTACCAGTAGTTAAATTAAGTTTAATAATGAGCTTAACCTAGCTCATCTCATATAATAAAAGGCTGTAATTTCTAGTCAAACAGAGTAATCCTCACTCTCTTAGTCTCTCGTTTGCTGAAATACTACAGAGATTTGATTTTTGCCGCAGGAAAGCCGCTATAACTTAGAAGATCACATACACCAAAATATAAGTGGAAAAACGCCTTGGGAGCAGAAGACTGGAGGAAAAAAATGCCTACAAAGTGGAAGACTTGGTAAGAGAAGAGGACCCAATAAGGAACTTTAGTTCAGAAATTATACCGAAGCAGACATCTACAAAGGATGAGAAGGCATCTCGAACTTGGAGAGTTGCACTAAAATTTGATGAATTTAGAGAAAATTTGATGGAATTCAAGATTGAAAATAACAAAAAATGATGAAAGGAATGGATAGTAGTGAGAATCGCACAAAAAAATCTAGAAATAAGGATAAAAACTTCCAAATTCCAAATGGAAATGAAAAAACGGAAAGAAAGTGAAAATATGAAAACTTACTGTAGTTTCTATCTTGAGAAAGATAGATGAAGTCTTCCACTAACCAGAAAGCTCCGATGGGATGGATGGAGTGTGAAGGAACCACCGCTACGGTTGTTTGGCAACCTGAGCACCTCACGGGATGAAAATGCCTCCGTGAAGGAATCTTCTAGCAAAGTGGCAAGGATTTCCACCCTTCTACTGTTTTCTAACCTTCTGTGAGGTTTGGAGAGAAAGAAGGTAAATAAGATCCACCAAACAATCCAGAAGCTTGGTGAGAAATGAAGAACAACTCGGTGCTACGCACCAAGACTCTCGGACGCACCGAGATTACAGGAGAAAACTCCACGCTTTGAAGTAAACTTCTATTCCAAATATTTAATTAATCAACTAACTAATTACAATAGCTTGCAATGAAGTTTAAATAGAAGGGAGAATAATCGAAAGAGGAAGAGGAGGAGAAAATCTTCAGATAGCCAGTGGAAGCTTTGGCCAAAATATAGCCATTGGAATGTACAGCTCGGGCACGTGTGCTGCTGGCTGCCCCTCGTGCGCGTGCCTTCAGTCCAGCCTTATTCTGTGCGCGCCAGCTGCTACACTGATGCTGCTCGTGCGCACCCTGTTGCGCCCAACTTCCTTATGTTACGCGCCCTGCTCCTCTTGCTGCCTTGTTCCTTGTTGCTGCGCGCCCTTACTTTGATTAGAATCTCTTCTTGCTCCAAGCCTTTGATCAATCCAAACCTTCCTAAAAACTATTACAAATGTAAATATCCTAATAATAAAATGACTAAACAAATAAAAGAGCTTGGTTACAGGATTTGATAAGGGAGACAAATTCCAAATATTTAATCAATCAACTAACTAATTACAATAGCTTGCAATGAGGCTTAAATAGAAGGGAGAAGAATCGACAGAGGAAGAGAAAGAGAAAATCTTCAGATAGCCGTTGGAAGCTTTGGGCAAAATATAGCCGTTGGAATGTACGGCTCAGCCACGTGTGCAGCTGGTTGCCGCTCGTGCATGCGCCTTTGGTCCAGCCTTCATCCATGCATGCCAACTACTGCACTGATGCTGCTCGTGCCTGCCTTGCTGCACCCAACTTCCTTGTGTTGCGCGTCCTGCTCCTCTTGCTGCCTTATTCCTTGCTGCTGCACGCCCTTACTTTGATCAGCATCTCTTCTTGTCCATGCCTTTGATCAATCCAAACCTTCCTAAAAACTATTACAAATGTAAATATCCTAACAATAAAATGACTACAAGTTTGCCAACAAATAAGGTTTAAGCAAAAACTAAAGTTTCCTACACCTAAACAAATAAAAGTGCTTGGTTACAGGATTTGATAAGGGAAGACAAATTGACATGCCTAGAGTCCCAATCACTTGAAGGTCCAATAAATGCTTAATTTTTAATTATTCTCCTTACTTATTACGTGTTTTCTTTTGCAGGTCTTAATCTTTTGGAAGGATCTACTTGTGATATTAACTCATTGGATATGGAGCAGCCCCTCCACATGCTAGCATGGGATACACAGATGGATTCAGAGCGTCATCAGATGAGAATTTGTCCTCCCGACATCCTAAGCATGTAACCATTTATTTTATGCATATTTTTCTTTTCTTTATTTTCTTTTAAACACTTTTGTATTTTATCTTTCTTTGGCAAATATTTAGCATTTTTTGTGAGAGTAAGGTATATCAATAAGCCTTACTCATATCATGCATTAGATTGTTGGTTAAGGATAGATGAATGCATGGTGGTTGGTTTTTGGTTGAAGACTAATGGGCTTGACCATTGAGGAGGCAGCAAAGAAGGAGATTAGACCCATGCAAGAACAGCTAAGGAGTGTTCACAAGATTGATGACATGGCATGGCAGCACCACAGATTAGAAGTGGCGTGGATTTCCATCTCCACCGTCGAAACTAGGGCCCGAGCGCGGATAAGGCTTGGCCGCTCAAATGGCCGCTCATCTTGGCCGCCCATCTTCATCCTTCATCAACGGGTCTTTTTCATCATTCCATCCAAACCCTAGCCGCCACCATTAGGGGTTATTTATAGACATTGCTTAGTTGCATTGAAAAATCTTTTGCCAATTTCTCAATATATGAGTCACCTTTGTCTTCCAAAGAGAGAAACACTGTTACCTTCAATGGAGGTAAGTGGCAGATTTTTCAATCCGTGAAAGGAGTAGGTCTCCCTTGCTTACTAGCTCAAGGTTGTTAGAGTAAGCTCGTATTGCCCTTCCTCATCATCCTTCCTTGAAAGTATGATCTACGAGGGGGAAGAACCAGTGCCCGATAGTGGTTATTTTCCTACGGGAAAGCAAGCACCCGTGAGCATAACATAAGATAGCTCTCGAGTCTACTTAGGGTGTAGCGACCCCAATCCCGTTAGTGCCGCCACAGCACTTGCCGTAACATACTCTTAACTCAATCACCACTCGTTGTCATAAAATTTTTCGTTTTTCTCCTTAACACTTTAAAGAATGGACTTTGACAATCGATCGCCTTCTATAAACATTTAAAGCCTAACTTAAAACGCTCGTAAAATAACTCGTTTAGGGTCACAAAACATCACTTAAAACTTGGGATCCAAAATAACATGGAGGGCTTGTGCATGGGGTGCCCAACTTTCAGCGTGCACGCCCCTCCTGTGCCCTGCGCTCAAGCTGCGCGTCCACCACGCGCCCATGTTGCACGCACCACGCTCTCATCGTGCATCACCCTGCGCGCCATTGCACGCCATCTGGCAGACCACACTGCACACATGCCGCGCGCCGATCACTTGCCCATGGCGCATGCACCGCGCAACTACCGCACGGCCATGACACACACACCATGCACACCGCGCGCCTATCGCGCAGCCACGGCACACGCAGCGCGCCACGCTGTGCACACTGTGCGCCTACTGCGCTCCTCACACGCCTGGCATGCACGCTGCGCACCCACCGTGTGTGCTCTGCTGAGACTACTGCGAGCGCGCCCTTGCGCCTGGTGCCCCATGGGAGCCGATCGATCGGCACCCTCTCGGGTGCCAGGCCAACTTTCCCTTACCATTGGCCGATCGATTGGCCACCAAACGCCGGTTGATCGGCGGGCGCTCTTTTTTGCGCCCAGAAATCCTATATTCCAGCCGATCGATTGGCACCAAGCACTGATCGATCGGCTGAGCAAGGCAGCGCACCCCTGCGTGCCTTGCTCGCCCCTCCTGAACGCTCCGCACATGCCAGCTGCGGGCCTTGCGCGGCCAGCTGCACGACCAGCGCGCCCCTCCCTTTCTTTTCTCCTTTCCTTTGTCATTTTTCCAACTTTTCCCTACCAACATCAAACATAAACATCCTTAAATCATCCACTTAATTTACCTATAAACTCAATCATAAAATATCCTTAATTCATCCATAAACATCTCTACCTAAAATACACATCTTTACTCATAATCATCCTTACTCTAATCATCAAATCAATCCAATTCCTATATCCATTTTATCCATACCAAAACGCACAGCAAAAAGACATATAACAACATCTTAAGGGTAAACTCATTCCTAAATCCATTCGAAAGACAAAAACTCTAAGCTATCCACTATTTATCCAAAATATAACCATTATTCACATCTAATCCTAATACATGTACATACATCACCCAAAACACTTGGAGCACACCCACGGGTCAAATAAACCTGGCCAGCACGCCCACACCCGCCACGAGCACCGTCCGTCGACCATATACGTTGACATCTGGAGGAGGTTCCTCACCTTTGACTTCGTCACCTACATCATACAAATTAAACAATATGCCTAATGCTTAGTAAGGAGTGCACTAAACATAACATATACGTGAATGCATGACTTTCGTAAAACATGTTCATTTCATTTTTTTAACGTTACATAACATTGGAACAAGGGGAATTTATGTAATGAGAAGGCACAGACATTACCGTCTATCCCGTAAACCACATACTTACCCCGAGAGAACACATGACTTGGCCCGTGAGAACACATGACTTGCTCTGTGAGAACACATAACTTGCCCTGTGATAACAAATAACTTGCCTTGTGCCTTACTCATACACTACCCACGCTTGACCATTACATCGATTACATATTCGTTACTTCGTTATTTGAAACATGTAAGTAAAAACATTTCGTATGTCATTGAAGAAAACATGATGCATTAGGGAATTACACATATAATGATCACCAAAAATAATTCAGAAACATACATAATTTTCTTCGAACACGACACATATCAAGTAACAAACATCCTAGGCTACCCGACTCATCAAAGCCCCACAATCAACAAAACTCAATCAATCTAGCATCGTCACGATGTAGAGTCTTAAGGACCGGAAACCTAACACACACTTACCTGGCATCCTTAGTAATGTCGAGCACCTCACTTCTAGCTTCGTTACCTAAGACATTTCACAATTCATCGTTAGAATCGACTCTTACAACCGAATTCCAAACTAATCGAAACTAATAGCTAAGGCAATTTCCTAAAAACTTTGGATTACATCTTTCGAGCATTTTACCGAGCACCTCGCGCTCACAATCTCAATAACAAACTATTAATGACATTTAGCTCTTCAACCACCCAAAAATCCAACAAATATACATCCTATCTCCTTAACTACCATCAATACTCATTAATATAACAAAACTATCAATTTCTAACATAAAACTAAAATTTCCAAACCCTAATTATTATCAACCCTAAAACCAAAAACTAAACGTCTAGAATACTCTAATCTTACCTAGAACTTGATTGTGGAAGAAAACGGAAGTGAACGACGGAGGAGAAGTGAATGTCATCGACCAAATGGAGGAACGTCAGAAAGGGGGGAGAAAATCACATAATGGGGGAGGAGGGGAGCTCTCTGGTGTTCGTGGAGGAAGAAAGAAATGAGAGGGGGGGTGGTTAAGTTTGTTTTTATAAAATTAACCTTCTTAATTACCATTTTGCCCCTCCACTTAATCCTTTACCTATTTTGCTATTTAACCTATCGATTTGAAATTCTCCGAAATTTTCTTATTCTACTAAATATCTCAATTAATTCCTAGGGTTCTAACAAAACTCCGGATCGCAAAACGGCCTTAAATTGCCCCATTTACGAGCATATCACTAAAGAGCGAAAAACTGAAAACCAAGCCGTTATATCCTACTCTCCTTAATTGAAATTTTTTCCTCAAAATTGCGTACCTGAACAATTCGGGATATCTGTCCATCATGTCCTGTTGTCGTTCCCACGTGACTTCCTCTACGTTATGATTCCTCCATAACATCTTTACTAGAGGGATCTTTTTTTGCGTAGGACCTTCACTGCAGGCTCCAGAATCTGCACTGGTATCTCCTCATAAGTCAAAGTCTGCTGAACTTCAAGATTAACCGGTTCCACCACGTGCGTTGGATCTCGTACACACTTTCGCAACATTGACACGTGAAAAACATTATGAACTCCTTCCATAGTTGACCGTAATTGTAACTTATACGCCGTAGCTCCTATCCTTTATGTTATTGGAAACGGTTCGACAAACCGTGGATTCAACTTCCATCTCTTACCAAAACGTACAATGCCCTTGAACGGTGAAATTTTTAGGAACACTTCGTCTCCTACTGCAAACTCCAAATCTCTCCTTCTTTGATCTGCATAGCTCTTTTGTCGGCTCTATGTGGTTCGCACCCTTTGTTTAATTACAGCGACCTTCTCAGATAGCTGCTGCAGAATCTCTAAACCAATCAGTTTTGCTTCGCACACTTCATCCCAATATAGTGGTGATCTGCACTTCCTACCATACAATGCTTCATAAGGAGCCATACCAATCGTGGACTGGTAGCTGTTATTATAAGCAAAATTGACCAGTGGTAAATACCGGCTCTATGACGCTTGAAACTCTAGCACGCATGCCCTCAACATATCCTCAAGTATCTGAATCATCCTTTCAGATTGTCCGTCGGTATGAGGATGAAACGCAGTGCTAAACGTTAACTTAGTACCCATAGCACCTTGTAAACTTCTCCAAAACCTCGAAGTAAACCTGGGATCCCGGTCTAAAACAATTGATACTCGAATTTCATGTAATTTGATAATCTCTTAGACGTACAACTCTGCAAACTGATTCATCGTGTGGGTAATCTTTACCGATAAGAAGTGGGCCATCTTTGTTTGTCAGTCCACTACGACCCATATATTATCATGTCCCTTGGTTGTTCTCGGTAAGCCAATTACGAAATCTATTTAGATATGATCCCACTTCTACTCGAGAATCGGTAAAGGTTGTAACATCCCACTTGGCCTTTGGTGTTCTGCCTTCACTTGTTGGAAAACTAAGCAGGACCGTACATAGCTGGCTACTTCACGTTTCATGTGTGGGCCACCAATAGTGCACTTTCAGATCTCGCTACATCTTGGTGTTGCCTGGATGCACTGAGAAATACGATGAATGTGCTTTTGCCAAGATCAATTTCTTCAATTCTTCATCCTTTGGAACATACCATCGGTCTCTAAATTTTAGAATGTTGTCCTCCGAGTAACTGAATTCAGGAGATGCATTCGTCAACCTAGCCAAAATATCCTCCTTTTCTTTCGAGTCTGTCTGTTGAGCTTCTTTAATCCTGTCTAAAAGAGTTGGTCGTATTGTTAAGTCTGAAATCAAGGCTTAAAGCTCTGAAACTACTTCCAATTCAAACTTCTAGATCTCCCTTCTCAAAGAAGCTGGCATGCAGGAAATGGTGGACTGCTCAGTCTTTGGCATCCAACTTAAAGCGTCTGCCACCGTATTTGCCTTTCTAGGATGGTACTTTATTTCAAAATCATAGTTCTTTACGAACTCCAACCACCTCCTTTGCCTCATATTAAAATCATTTTGCGTAAAGAGGTATTTCAAGCTTTTGTGGTCTGAAAATAGCTTGAACTTCTGTCCATAAAGATAGTGTCTCCATATCTTCAATGCAAACACCACCGCGGCCAATTCCAGATCATGAGTTGGGTAATTTTGCTCGTAGCTCTTCAGTTGCCTAGAGACATAGGTAATAACCTGCCAGTCTTGCATCAACATGTATTCCAATCCTACTTTGGATGCGTCACAATAAATACTAAATACCCCGTTCTCCACGGGTAATATTAATAATGGTGCTGTGGTCAATTTCTGCTTTAAGGTCTGAAAACTTTTTTCGCAGGTCTTAGACCATTCATACTTCACCTCTTTCTTCGTTAAATTTGTCAGAGGCTTGGCTATCATAAAGAATCATTTGATAAACTTCCTATAATATCCTAGCAGGCCTACAAAACTCCGTACTTCACTTGCATTTTTCTGCTGAGGCCACTCCTTTACGGCTTGAATCTTAGCTGGATCCACCGAAACTCCTTCTTTTGAAATAATATGTCCTAAGAAATTCATCCGGTCAAGCCAAAACTCACACTTAGAAAACTTAGCATACAGCTGATGCCGCTTCAGAGTAGTTAGAATTGCTTTCAAGTGCTCTGCATGCTCTTTGTCATTTTGAGAATATATTAAGATGTCATCTATGAAAACTATCACAAACTTATCCAAAAAGTCCTAGAACACTCTGTTCATAAGGTCCATAAAAGCTGCTGAGGCATTCGTCAATCCAAAGGACATCACTGTAAATTCATAATGCCCGTAACGTGTTCTGAAGGCAGTGTTTGGTATATCTTCGGCTTTAACTTTCAATTGGTAATACCCTGAACGTCAGTCGATCTTTGAAAACACACTGGCCCCTTGTAGCTGGTCAAAAAGATCATCGATCCTCGGTAATGGATACTTATTCTTGACAGTCAACTTATTCAATTCCCGGTAATCCACGCACATCCTTAAGGAGCTATCCTTCTTTTTTCACGAACAATACCGGAGTGCCCCAAGGAGAAACACTTGGGCGTATAAAACTCTTGTCTGTTAGATCCTTCAATTAGGCTTGTAATTCTCTTAACTCAACCGGCGCCATCCGATATGGGTTCTTAGATACTGGCGTCGAACCAGGAAGAACCTCGATGGTGAAATTCATCTCTCTATTAGGGGGTAAGCCTGATAACTCGTCCAAAAAGACTTTCGGAAACCCTGCAACTATCGGAATGTCATGCAACTTCTTTTCACTTTACATTCGTGTGTCAATAACGCTTGCTATAAAGCCCAAACATTCAGGCTTCATCTAGTGCGCATCTGATTCGAACGGAGAGTCGTTTGAAACGAGTAACCCTCGGCATTTGGGAGTCTAAAATTGTGATGACCCAGATGTGTACATATTAGTACGACTGCGGGGCAAACCTCGGGTTGCGGGGTAGATCTCGGACTCGAGTATAGGCGAATCCCGGGTCATAAAGAGGGGGTCGTCACAATCCCACATCTCTTGAGGAAGTATATAGAAATGAAACATAGTAAGGAAACCCTCCCAAGATAGTAATACATGTTTTGGAGCACAATTGACAACATATCCCATAAGAACTCCGAAGTTAAAAGTACTTCGGCGAGAGTAGTACCAGGTTGGGTGACTGACTAGGAAGTCCTCGCCAAACAAAACCGTGAGGAGAGGATATTGGGTTACGGCCCAATCCCCAGAGCGGACAATATCTTACTGGAAAAAAGGGTCGTTACAAATGGTATCAGAGCCTGTACCCAACCGAAAATGTGGCCAACATGGACGTTGGGCCCCCGAGGGGGGGTAATTGTGATGACCCGGATGTGTACGTATGAGTATGACTGCGGGGCAAACCTTGGGTTGTGGGGTGGATCTCGGACTAGAGTATAGGCGAATTCCGGGTCGTAAATAGGGGGTCGTCACAATCTCACATTGCTTGGGGAAGTATATGGAAATGAAACATATGTAAGAAAAACCTCCCAAGATAATAAGACGCGTTTTGAAGCACAATTGGCAACGGATCCCATAAGAACTCCAAAGTTAAAAGTGCTTCGGCGAGAGTAGTACCAGATTGGGTGACCGACTGGGAAGTCTTCGCCAATCAAAACCGTGAAGGGAGGATATTGGGTTACGGCCCAATCCCCATAGCAGAAAATATCTTACTGGGAAAACGGGTCGTTACAAAAATCTACCGCTCTCGACCTGCAATTGATTGTAGCATAGTGCTCAAATAACCAATCCATGCCTAAAATTACATTATACCCCTCCATGCCTATGATAACCAAGTTTGCATACATCTCCTGACCACCAATAGATATCACATCCCCTTGTATCGCCTTGTCTGAGTGTAAAAGCTCCCCGGAGGGCAACATAACGCTATAACTACGGTCGACCAGAACAAACTCTAAATTCCACTTAACTACATAGTCCTGTGCTATAAATGAATGGGTTGTTCCCGCATCAATCAAAACGCACGCCGCTACATTACAAACCAGAATAATACCTGAAACGACTGATGACTGAGCAGCTTCCTCGTCATCAATCAGGGTGAAAATCCTCGAAGGACCGGCCGAAAGCCTCTTGTTTTGCCCTGGACAATCCCTGGCCCTATGACCCATCTTATCACATCGAAAACACCGGCCAGAATGCAACATGTACTCCCCGAAGTGATTTTTTTGGCACATAGAGCATAAAGGAGCTTGTGGGGCCCCTTGCAGTCGCTTGCCCCTGTTCTGATCAGTCTGTGCTTCATTGGGCCTTTTGATGCCCTGTTGTTGTGGTTGCCAACCTCTGTTTTGCTGTGGCTGAACCTCTCTGAAAAACTTCTTCGGCGCTTCCCTTTTCCGTTAAAGCTTCATCTCGATATTATCTAGCTCAAGGGCCTTGGCCACGACCCTGTGATATGGCATGTCTTCGACGCCCGCAGTTCTTACCCCTTTCAAAATTTCTAACTTCAAACCTTGCACAAATTGGTATACCTTATCCTCTTCTTCGCTAACCAAAAGACTTGCATAACGGGATAGCGACTCAAACCGTCGTACATACTCGGCCACTGACCCCGTTTGGCATAGCTGGGAAAACTCTGCCCTTTTGTTGGCTCGGAGGGTGCGACTAAAATACTTGTTGTAGAACACCGTCTTGAATCGTTCCCACGTCATAACCTCTGTGTTCATAGTGGCCATAACTGTATCCCACCAGAAAATAGCATCCTTCTCCAAGTTGAATACCACACGCGTCACTTTGTTAGCTTCCTCCACCTTTGCGTAAGCAAACTTGCTCTTGATCTTGCGGATCCACTCCTCAGCGCAAGTTGGATCCGAAGATTGTCCGTCGATTGTCAAAGGCCTAACTGCCTAAATTTTTCCCCACTTTGGTCCTATGGGGTGTTACCTTGTCCATTCCCCTCTCGGTTCAGTAAAATTCCTAATTGCTCTAACTGTTGGTTCACTACGTCCATAAGTTGGCTATAGGGATCCGGGGTTGTCTAGGTGCTCTCGGCATTTTCTTATTCCTAAACACATTATAAAACACAAGACAATATAAATATCTAGAAATCATTATTTAAACTTAAACACTTACAGTTGATGGAGAGTCCTTGTGCGGCAGTTTGTGTTGGCAGGCAGTCTACAGAATCACTTTTAAAACCCGGGTGCTCTGATACCATAGTTGTAGTCACCACAATCTCGTTAGGGCTGCCACGGGACTTGCCGTGACATACTCTTAACTCAATCACCGTTCGTTGACATAAAATTTTTTGTTTTTCTCCTTAACACTTTAAAGAACGGACTTTGACAATCGATCCCCCTCTATCAACATTTAAAGCTAAACTTAAAACGTTCGTAAAACAACTCGTTTTGGGTCGGAAAACATCACTTGAAACTTGGGACCCAAAATAACATGGAGGGCTTGTGCATGGGGCGCGCCTAACCTTCAGCGCGCGCGCCCCTCGTGCGCCCTGAACGCTAGCCTCGCGCGCACTGCCGAATGATCAGCGGGCGCTCTGTTTTGCACCCAAAAATCCTATATTCCAGCCGATTGATTGGCACCAAGAGCCGATCGATCGGCTGAGAAGGGCAGTGCGCCCTGCTCGCCCCTTCTGGACGCTCTGTGCGCGCCAGTTGCGCGCCTTGCGCGCCCAGCTGCACGACCAACGCGCCCCTTCCTTTCTTTTCTCCTTTCCTTTGCCATTTTTCCAACTTTTCTCTACCAACATCAAATATAAACATCCTTAAATCATCCACTTAATTTACCTATAAACTCAATCATAAAATATCCTTAATTCATCCATAAACATCTCTACCTAAAATACACATCTTTACTCACAATCATCCATACTCTAATCATCAAATCAATCCAACACCTATATCCATTTTATCCATACCAAAACGCATAGCGAAAAGACACATAAAAACCATTATTCATACGTTGACCCTATACGTTGACATATGGAGGAGATTCCTCATCTTCGACTTCGTCACCTACATCATACGAATTAAACAATATGTTTAATGCTTAGTAAGGAGTGCACTAAACATAACATATACGTGAATGCATGACTTTCGTAAAACATGTTCATTTCATTTCTTTAACGTTACATAACGTTGGAACAAGGGGGATTTACATAATGAGAAGGCACAGACATTACCGTCTATCTCGTAGGCCACATACTTGCCCTGTGAGAACACATGACTTGGCCCGTGAGAACACATGACTTGCCTCGTGAGAACACATAACTTGCCATGTGAGAACACATAACTTGCCCTGTGAGAACACATAACTTGCCTTGTGCTCTACTCATAAACTACCCACGCTTCACCATTACATCGATTACATATTCTTTACTTGAAACATGCAAGTAAAAAAATTTCGTATGCCATTGAAGAAAACATGATGCATGAGGAAATTACACATAAAACGATCATCAAAGACAATTCAGAAACATACATAATTTTCTTCGAACACGACACATAACAAGTAACAAACATCCTAGGCTACCCACAATCAACAAAACTCAATCAACCTAGCATCGTCATGATGTAGGGCCTTAAGGGCCGAAAACCTAACACACACTTACCTAGCGTACTTAGCAATTCTGAGCACCTCACTTATAGCTTCGTTACCTAAGACATTTCACAATTCATCGTTAGAATCGACTCTTACAACCGAATTCCAAACTAATCGAAATCCTAGCTAAGGCAGTTTCCTAAAAACTTTGGATTACCTCTTTCGAGCATTTTAACGAGCCTCACGCTCACAATCTCAATAACAAACCATTAATGGCATTTAACTCTTCAACCACCCAAAAATCTGACCAATATACATTCTATCTCCTTAACTACCATCAATACTCATTAATATAACAAAACTATCAATTTCTAGCATAAACCTAAAATTTCCAAACACTAAATCGATAAACCCTAATTATTATCAACCCTAAAATTGAAAACTAAACGTCTAGAATACTCGAATCTTACCTAAAGCTTGGTTGTGGAAGAAAATGGAAGTGAACGACGAAGGAGAAGTGAATGTCGTCGGCCGAATGGAGGAATGCGAAGAGGGGGGAGAAAATCGCAGAATGGGAGGGAGGAGCTCTCTGGTGTTCGTGGAGGAAGAAAGAAATTGAGGGGGGGGGGGGGGGGGGGGGCGTTTAGTTTGTTTTTGTAAAATTAACCTTCCTAATTACCATTTTACCCCTCCTTTTAATCCTTTACCTATTTGGGTATTTAACCTATCGATTTGGATTCTCCACAATTTCCTTATTAAACTAAATATCTCAATTAATTCCTAGGGTTCTAACAAAACTTTCCGCTCATGAAACTGCCTTAAATTGCCCCATTTACGAGCATAACACTAAAGAGCGAAAAATCGAAAACCCGGGCGTTACATAGGGTTTCATTTCCTTTTCCATCTTTACCTTATTGTTATGTTGTTCACGTTACACTCACTACCACTCATCATCTTATCTTAATTTTGTGGTTCATTTCCATTACATTGTTCTCGATTTTCACTGACATTCACTCGTGCACATTCTTCATTTTTTGTGGGTTTAACACAGGTACATTCTAGATCCGGAATGTGTCACAAATTCCCTCTTCAAGGATCCATTCTAAGGTAAAAGAAGCATTTTACCTACAAAACTCACAAACCCAATAGTAGAAAAATAGTGAAAATTCATACATTGGTTCATGCTTGATGGTTCAGGATCGTAGGTACATCACCTTTTACCGTGTCAATCTCTCTCTACAGTCGCTTCAAAACTAACGGCTCTTGAATAGTAAACACTTTCTGCTCCATGCTTGATTGATTCTTTTTTTCTTTAAACGAGTGGGCAGACAATTTGATCAACTCTAACTTTAGCAACTGGGATTTAGAAGCAACACTTTCTTTGGTCATTTGCATTTCGACAGACTTTGCAACAATCATGAGATGAGGCTCCTCATGAGCACAACTGATGTCATTCCTCAGTTGGACGTCTAAACAACTAACATCCACCACTTCATTGTCACCCACATGAATCTTCTATAGTTGATATTTCCTCTTATAAAGATATTTCAAGAGTGTCTTCAATTATTTCCTCCCTTCCTAAATATGATTCGTGTACTATGATTTTAGATCTTCAAGCATATAATGTACCATTCTTTGCCTCTTTATCAAAATGATTTTTTCTCTTAATAGAATTACCTTTCAAAAGTGATGTGGGTATTAACATACGTGATAAGAAATATCTTGGAGCAAATCTTTTTATCATGACTGTAACGACCCATACGTCGTCACAAAACTTGACATAAACGTTTTCTTTGTTTAAGACATTTTCGAAGTAAAATTTTTTGAAATTTAAAATAACCGAACTTAAACTTTTAAACTCCTTTAAATCATTTTAAAATAAGTGGGAAACATTTATAAAATAAGTTTGGAAGAATTCATTTGAAGTTGGTTTAGGTTTTAAAAAAAATCTCAAAGGCATCACATGTGGCGCGCTGCTCCTTGCGCGCACCTGGCGAGCCACCGCCCACCCAGCTCTTGCCTTTCCTCCTTTTTCTCATTTTCTTCTTTTTCTTCATTTAAAACCTACAAACACTTCATCAACACTTCCCCGACTTCATCCAACTCTTCATACCCTATAAACATCATCCAAAATTCCTTAAACATAACACATTCATTTACAAATCTTTTCCAGTAAAACATAAACCATTAGGGACGTATCGAAAATCTTTAGAAAAACCTAAGCAGTTCTAGTATTTACAAAACATAAAAATCTTTTCAAAATACAACTTAAAACTAATCAAGACTTATACCAAAAGCTTTAGGGGTTCACTGTAGCGACCCGTGACTCAGCCGTTACTAACTTGACCTAATTGTGAAAATACTTACAACTGGCCCACAGGTAAAAATCGCCCTAACAGCTTCGAGCACACCCCATGGATGTCATCCACCAACTGCTCTATTACTCATCTTTAGGATTAACGTCCTCACCTGTATCAATATCACCTACACCACAAGGTAAACTGATGAGCCTAATGCTCAGTAAATGATGTACGGAAAGAAGAATGCATGCATGCTCATAAATATGCTATGCTGCTCATAAAACATGCACTGGATCTGTTCATTATTTTCTTGCATGACATGAGTCATTGGGGTCTTGATTCTAGAGGAGAGATGGTCTTACTGAATGTCCACCTGGCGGGACGACCAACTCGCTCTAGGGGAAGTGGAATGACACACTTGACGGTCCCTCTGACGGAACGGCCAAACTCAGTTCCCTATCCACAATGACTATTTACGTATTTTACGGTATTGTGTTCTTTTGCTCTTGTTTACATGAAAACATATGCTTAAAACTGTTTTCTATGCGTTGAAAAAAAAAACATGATGCATGGATGCATGTCACATACACATATCCTCGAATGTTGTAAGCGTATAATAAACTAGTAAACAGATCATCAATTAAATAAGCAACTAGCATGGATAAACTCACTCACAACCTAAAATTTCTACCCAAATCATAACTCACAAATTAACATCTCCAAAATCCACATTCTAGCCATCAACCTCCTAACTCTTTGTGGTGTAGGCCAATCGGCCAAGCACATGCAAACATGCACTTACCTCTCGTCCTGTGTTCAGTCTCGGCAATGTGCTCAATTTCCTTTTTGAATTGTAAACCTAAAATGTAGAAATTAACCATTACATATGACCTATACAGCTTTCAGAATTCCTAACAAATAGCCAAACTTCAAAAATTCACATCTTTTTCTACACGTATCCGAATTCGATAATTCCAATGGCTATGGACTCCTTAAAGAGTCTATTTTAGCATGCTTAACTCAACTTACCAAATAGAACCAATTCAGTGAACCGAAATTAAAAACCTCTAAACTGTCCTGTAAATCCTCCTTTTTACTATTCATGCACAATTTGATTCATTTCATCAGTTCCATTTCATAAAATCCATTATATCTCATTTAACATCAATTATGCCAAGAGAATGAAGAAGGGAACTCACTACGTGCATTCTCTCTTAGGGTTCATCAAGCATAATTTAAAACTCCACCAAACTACCATTCCTAAACATAAAACTCATCATAATCATCAACCATAATAGAATATCCACCTTACCTCTGAAAGAGTATAGAGAACTTTTGGGGAATGAATTACTCAGGTTTATGAAGAAGCTATTGTGGGTTTGCTTCAAATGAAGTTTTTCTCTCCATAAAACTATTTCTCACTTTTCTGTCTTTAATGGATAAGATCAAGAAATCTACTAAGTGTGTGTGGTTATCACGTGGGAGAGTTGAGTCCACATCTCCTTTCTTTCTCTCCAAGGTAGAAAAGTAAAACTTCTTTTCTTTTTCTCTTATTTCTTTTTCTTTTTCCAACATGATTCATACCTTTTAAAATTGAAAATTAGACTTTTCTTCTTCACACTTCAACTTTCCTATTTAGCCCTAACATCCCATAAAAGTAGCATAATTTGGTAAATGCGGGAAAAAACTAAAGTGTATGGAAATTTTCGGATGTTACATTCACCCACGGGTCAAAATTACCTAGACAGTCCCAAACCCTTCCACCATGTGCTAATCCTTGATTCAACTATTTCGTAACCTATTGTACATGTATATACCAAATCCAAATTGGATGTCCACAACATAGCGTATTTAAACACAATGCAACCAATTTATCCATCATTTGATTTTAAACCCGAATTAGACCCATAATAGCCTAAGCTTCAAAATCCCGTATCTTAGGCTACACTTAACCGAATTCAATAATTCCAACGCCTATGGGTCACTTATATAGCCTACTTTAACATGCCACAGCCAATCATCAAATAAAATTCTATCGATTAAGCCCAGAAATTCAGAATCCAAAATATTCAGTCAACACTATTTTGAGCATTTATGACATTTATGACATCTATCTACCAATCCATCCAAAAGTTCATAATAACCAACGTTTCATCACATTAACTCCATAATTTCGTAACCCTAATTCCATAAGTAACTCATACCGTAAATCTTAAGAGGAATGGAGGATGCTGCGAGAAAGAGGGAGAGAATGGTCGGCTGAACGGAGAGGAAAATTGCTGCTCGCGTGGAAGGAGAATTCGTGAGAGGGAAAAGAGAGAAAAATCGTGGGGGAAGGGGGGGGATCATTGGGAGCTAGGGTTCTGTCGTGAGAGAGAGTGAGAGAGAGAGAGAGAGAGAGAGAGAGAGAGAGAGAGAGAGAGAGAGAGAGAGAGAGAACAAAGATTTTAATGGCCTTTTTAAGGTTTTTATCTTTTTACCCCCTTCAACTTTAATTTTAATCCATTCCAAAATATTCCCCCCCCCCCCCCCCCAACAAATATTCAAATAGTATTCCAGCATAATTATTAAATATTGAAATTAACTTATAAAGTATATTCTGGGTATTACAATGACTTATGTGTCTATAACTCCATCTCTTTTCCTCTCACTATTAAGGTTTCTCCCTCCTCTATTATTAGAGATAATTGGTTACTATTTCTTTCTAGTTTAATTATTGTCATATCACTCATTTATTACCTCCTTCATGTATACAAGCACCACACACACTTGGCATAATACAATTGTACAGAACACTCAATTGCAATACGGGTTTTACGTTTTCTTCTTCCTGGTTTTCTTTCTCCACTATCAGAGAGATCTCTCCGGGGTTCAAATCCTTACATGGTATCAGAGCCTAAGGATGGCCTCCTCTAGCTCAACCGTCTTCCTAAACTCCACTCCCTCCTCCAACGTCAATCCCCCTCCTCTCCCTCCCCTTCCTCCTGTTAACCAGATGCTCACCGTAAAATTAAACAGTACAAACTACCTCGTATGGAAGGCTCAGCTCCTTCACGTTGTAACGGCGAACGACATTCAACATATGCTTGATAGCACCTCAGCTACACCTCCTCAGTTTTTGGATTCCACCGAAACTCAGACCAACCCGGACTTTTCAACATGGCAATGCTACAACAGCCTTTTCATAAGCTGGATCTTCGACTTTGACATGAACCGACTCTTCAACAACTAGAGTTCTTGTAACGACCCGGGGAGGATCGCCACGAAATTCGTGACTTGTCTTAAAACTTTAATTCATATTTGAACTCTTTTCTCCTTCTCTGTTTTTTTTTTTCATAACAGTATACCTAACAGGCTTAAGGACTTCAACTTAACAGATGGAAAATCAGTCCCTCGTACGTGACTTCTTCATGAAATTATTTACTTAATCATTCACAGACATGAGCGACCATACACGGTCATTGATTCTATGACAAAATCGGGCGGTGGAGGATTGCCCTCGGGTCGCCCTACGTTATTCTATCTGAATTGCATGGGTCTGCATGCATCGGCGGATGAAGCGCATATTAACCGACCTATCACGTGCATATCATGTGACTCTCTCATCGACATTCAGTAGAAAACATCTACCGATGAGCACGTGCGTCTCTCGTGAACGTCTAAAACATCATCCGGTAGTTGACATCTACCGGTAGACACGTGCAGCTCTCGTGATCATTAAAACATCTACCGATAGACATGTGAAATTCACGTGTTCCTCTAAGACATCTTTCGATAGCTTACAAGCTCTATATCATCCGATCACTAAACACTCTACTTCTGCCGATCGCTAGACGACAAAATAGCACTTTCATCATCCGATGGCTAAACACTCTACATCTGCCGATCGCTAGACGAAAAAATTTATACTTACATCATCCGAAGGCTAAACACTCTACATCTGCCGATCGCTAGACGATAAAATTTATACTTACATCATCCGAAGGCTAAACACTCTACATCTGCTGATGAAGAAACATACTACATCTTTCGGTGACGTCATCCAGAAGACTCAATCGTTCGATTCCTATCATTTGACATCTGCCGATGACGTCAGCCGGATGAATGCCTCATCCAGCTTCTATCTTACGGCAGTAAAACACTATAATCATCAAACAACCTCATCCAACAGAAAATACTACAACTCACCCAAATCTTAACTTGGAAATTATAAACCCTAATGAGTAAAAACCATATCCCATTCAAGATACGCATAGCGGAAGGCTTAAGCAAAACAGACCATTCAATAATCCTTAAAATCGTTAACAGACTCTGAAGTCAAACCATTCAAATCCGAATCTCATTGTTATAAGAAAATTCTATTCTACTTAGTCATCTGTTTATCATAAACTTCTCTTACTTACTATGAGCATAACCAGGGAACTTAATCGCCTATCCAACCTTGCACTGTCACACCGGGCATCCTCCGGCAACCAGCTTTAAACCTCATCTCTGGACTGAAATTCCTCACCTGCTAACTCTTCACCTACATCATAAGGTTTAACTATAAGCCTAATGCTTAGTAAGGAATGCAACAATAACATGAATGCAAGAATGCATAATTCGGAGAAATACATGGTCATTAGCCTTTTCTTGTTCATAATCATCATCCATAGTCATGAATCATATTCATCATTCGTAATCATTGTTCATAATCATTGTTCATATTCATCATTTAAGTTGTGTGGAATGAGAGAGGATTTGTGCCGGTAAAGGGGGTTCGACAGTGATTTTGATCATGGTCCCTACTGCGGGTCGTATACATATGTCCTTCTTTGGACTGTGACATACGTTGAACCGCCCCCAACCCTCACTCAACCATGTTGCAGGGATTTTATCATCTTATCTTGTTCATGAGAAAACATGCTTTTAAAACATTTTCATATGCATAAAATAGTCATGATGCATGTACTTGGAAATTCTTAAATCATCAAGCTGCAGAACAGAATACCATTCGACATGAAGCCTTATCATTGAGCTAATCATCGGCATAAACTTTAGACAGTAACACAAGGGGATCTTCTAATCATCATGTGAGTTTCTACCTAGCATCCTTTGATGTAGGGTCCTAATGACCGAGAAACTTACACATTCACTTACCTGGTCTCCTTAGCACTTTGAGTTCCTTCCTCTTCAAACTTCTTCACCTAGAACATTTACCTTGCAGTAGTTAAAACAAAATCCTAATAGTTCTAATCTCAAGTTATCCTAAGATCTAATAGCTAGGAGTCATTCCCGAGTTCTTAGTTTAATACTCAATGTAACCCGAAATCCGAAAATCAAAACAGACGGATTCGATAAATGATAACTCAGGGTTGGTTGTTTTAAATGTCCAGAATCGATTCGGAATGACATTACCAATCTCGGGTTTCAAAATGTTCTTATCAATACTCGGCCATTGAAGAATCCAAAACTTCAATACAGAGCTGAAAACAGAGCTAATAAACTAACAGATAGCCACATTGTCTAATGCATACCTCAGGCGCAGAGTAGTCAAGTGGTGGCGGAGTAAACCGGCCGTCGAGGAGAGTTTGCTGATAGCAAAGAGTAAGAACTTGCGAGAGAAGAAATCACCGGAAAGGAAGGTGTCGGCTACCGTGGTTTAAATGAGGTTTGAATCCTTTCCTTTTTCTTTAAATACTGGCCTCAATCCTCCAATATTACAACTTTGTCACTCAACCTAGTTTAGATCCACATGTAATTAATTAAGCTTGGCATAAAATCCTAAACTGCGAAGATTAAAGATTTATGACCGTTAAAACAATTAGGAAAAAAAATCACCTGGCCGTTATCTCGGGTGTTACATCCACCCCTCCTTAAACAAAATTTTCGTCCCCGAAAATTGATCAAACAAACAACTCTGGATACTTGTCTAACATGTCCTGTCGTCGCTCCCACGTGGCTTCTTCAATGCCATGATTCTTCCATAAAACTTTGACTAACGGAATCTCTTTATTCCTCAGAGTCTTAACTACGGATTCCAATATCTGCACTGGTCTCTCTTCATAGATTAATGATGGTTCAATCTTAATATCCATTGGCTTAACAACTTGCATCAGATCTCGTATGCATTTCCTTAACATTGACATGTGAAAGACATTATGAACTTTATCCAATGATGGAGGCAACTGCAGTCTGTAAGCTGTACTACCGATTCTAGCCAAAACAGGGAATGGTCCAATAAATCGTGGATTAAGCTTTCCCCTCCTGCCAAATCTTAGTACTCCTTTAAATGGTGAAACCTTCAGGAAAACCTCATCTCCAACAGCAAATTCAAGATCTCTCCTCCTTTGGTCTGCATAACTTTTCTGTCGGCTTTGTGCAGTAATCATTCTCCTTTTAATATTGGCAATCTTCTCTGACATCTGCTGCAACATCTCGGGACCTAGGAGTTTTGCTTCACCGACCTCATCCCAATACAGAGGTCACCTACACTTCCTGCCATACAGTGCCTCATAAGGTGCCATGCCAATGGTAGACTGGTAGCTGTTGTTGTAGGAGAACTCAACCAGAGGTAAGTATCGACTCCAGGATGACTGGAAATCTAGTACACACGCCCTCAGCATGTCTTCAAGTATCTGAATAGTCCTTTCAGATTGACCATCTGTCTGTGTGTGGAAGGCAGTACTAAATGTTAACTTTGTACCTAATGCGTCTTGTAAACTTTTCCAAAATCGGGAGGTAAACCTGGGGTCACGATCGGATACAATAGATACAGGGATTTCATGCAACCTAATAACTTCTTGTACATAAAGATCAGCCAGCTGGTCCATCGAGTAGGTTGTCCTTACTGGTAAGAAATGGGCTGATTTCATCAATCTATCAATCACAACCCAAATACTATCATGTCCTTTAATTGTCTTAGGTAATCCTACAACGAAATCCATAGCTATGTGTTCCCACTTCCACTCGGGAATAGGTAAAGGCTGAAGGGTACCCCCTGGACATTGGTGCTCGGCTTTAACCTGTTGGCAAACCAAACATGACTCTACATACTTAGCAACATCTCTCTTTAAGTTTGGCCACCAATAGAGTAACTTCAGGTCTCGATACATCTTGGTGCTGTCAGGATGTATAGAAAAGGGAGACGAGTGCGCCTCAGCCAAGATTATCTTACGTAATTCTTCATCATTAGGGACGTACCATCTATTTCTAAACCTCAGAATCCCATCCTTGGAAAGACTAAACTCAGAGGTGGTGTCCTTCGCTTTGTTCATCATACTATTATTCTCCTCAGAGTCCTTCTATTGTGCTTCTTTGATCTTTTCCAGAACCATCGGTTGAATGGTCAAATTTGTGAGCAAAGCTGACAACTCCGGAACTATTTCCAACTCAAATTTCTGAACCTCCATCCTTAGAAGTATAGACATGGCTGACACCACGGGTTGCATTGTTGTTGACATTCTTCCTTAAAACATCGGCTACAGCATTAGCCTTGCCCGGATGATACTTGATTTCAAAGTCGTAATCCTTAACAAATTCCAACCAACGCCTCTGCCTCATGTTCAATTTCTTTTGTGTAAAGAGGTACTTCAGACTTTTATGGTCAGAAAACACCTCGCACTGTTGCCCATACAAATAGTGTCTCCATATTTTCAAGGCAAAAACAACAGCGGCTAATTCTAAGTCATGGGTGGGATAGTTCTGTTCATAACTCTTTAACTGCCTAGAGGCATACGCTACAACTTTACCCTCTTGCATCAAAACACAGCCCAAACCAACTTTAGATGCATCACAATATACGCTAAACTTTCCTTCATCGGTTGGGAGAGTCAATACTGGGGCTGTTGTTAACTTCACTTTCAATGCCTGGAAGCTATCCTCACAAGCTTCGGTCCAAGAATACTTATTGTCCTTCTTTGTCAAATTCGTCAGGGGCTTAGCTATCATAGAAAATCCTTTGATGAACTTTCTGTAATAGTCTGCCAATCCAAGGAAACTGCGGACTTCACTGGCATTCTTTGGTTGTGGCCAATCCTCTATTGCTCGAATTTTGGTCGGGTCCACTGATATGCCATTAGCAGAAACTACATGGCCAAGAAAATTAACCTTGTCCAACCAAAATTCACACTTGGATAATTTGGCATAGAGCTGGTGCTCCTTCAATGTTGTCAAAACTACTCTTAAATGCTCTGCATGGTCAGCTTCAGTCCGTGACTATATCTGTAACGCCCCGAGTTATCTGAACCCGGTTCGCTACTCATTACTTGATCATAACTAAGAAATTTCGAATAAATTTAAAACTTCATTCGACATTCAAAATTTGACATTTTCTAAACGTTCAAAACATTTGAAAACTTTGCAGCGGAAAATTATTTAAAACTACAATGGGGATTTAACTAGCTGTGAAAATATTGTTGGAAAGATTAATGGAAATGTTTAAAGTATTCGGTCAAGAGAAAATAAGGTTTTAAATGATGGACTACTCAAGGAATTACAAAAGTCGAATTCATCTGCCGACGACAAAGTCAACGGAAGGAAACGGAACGAGGTTCCTGCCGATGACGTCACGAGTTGAACTCGTCTGCCGACGACTAGTCAACGGAAGGAGCAGAAGCAGAAAACCAAAGGCTTCTGCCGATGACGTCTACACAACTTCACCCACAACTTCATCTGCCGATGAAATCATGGTAACTTCACACACCACTTCATCTGCCGATGAAGTTAACATAACTTCATCTGCCGATGAAGTCAGCGCAATTTCATCTCTCAATAGACAAACACACGTCATCTTCCGATAACAACAATATGACTCCACGCCTTCCGATTCGCTAAACGACAAACGGGTTACTCTACACCTTCCGATTCGCTAAACGACAAACGGGTTTCTCCCTCTTCCGATGGAATGGACTACATCTGCCGACACGTGCTACTCACGTAACTCCTTAAAGCATCTACTGATAGACTTTAAAATTTACATCTTCCGATGGCTTTTCTGAAGACATCTTCCGATAGAATTTAAAATTTACTCAACATCTACCAACAGATATCATCTGTCGATAGAGAGCAAAACAACAACTCTAATCGCTTCACTTGCAAATCCAGTAATAAACCAACAGAATACTAAATTCAGAGAAAGCTAAGAATACTTTTGAAAACTTCAAGTAACTCATTCTTGCTAAAACTAACCAGAGACAATCCAAACCTTTATGTCACTAGAAACTCATAAGTACTATCTTGAAATCCCAACAGAATATCGTTATCAGAAAAGAAACTCAAAAGCAAATTCCAAAACATTAAAATTTCTACTGTCATGAAAGCTCAGTATAATAAATTTGAAATACTGTCAATTAATCTTTGTTAGTCAATGACACCAGTCAAACCGCCCCATCAGATGCCTGACCGTTGCACAGCCGTGCTCCACCAACCTCATCTACTCGGTTATGCTCTCAGGGAAATCACCTGCTGTATCCTCAACACCTACATCACAAAACTCATCTATTAGCCTAATGCTAAGCAAGTAAAGCATTAATGAAATGTATGCTGAAACATAAACCCTGATTATGCAGTTTCTAATTTTCTCAACTCAGTTGTGCATCGTTCATAAACTGGTCTGATCCCTAAGTTCCCTTGGGAGTGGGATCGGTTCTCCCAATGTAATAAATCCTCTACTCAGTTAAGGGGCGGATTACTTCCCTTAACAGCTAATACAGATCCCTTAATTCCCTTGGGAGTGGGATCGGTTCTCCCAATGTAATAAATCCTCTACTCAGTTAAGGGGCGGATTACTTCCCTTAACAGCTACTCTGTTTCATTCAATTCATACTCATCATAACCTTGCACATAAATTCATTTTCGTAATTCTTCAAAAACTTAATGCATGACATAAAGAAAAGAAACACTCAAACATGCATAAACCTACTATTTTGTGATGTAGGCCCGAAGGCTCACACATTACTTTACTTACCTGGCTCCTGGAAATCGCTCGGCTATATGCTACTCCAAAAATCTGCTCACCTAAAACCATTGACAGATTATGGATTAGATCTCCACTAAACTTTATCTAACTACTGAAGTCTAAGGAAGCCAGTTTGGGGCTCTACTGATTAAGCGTTCCCGATACATCACTAAACCCCAAAACCCAAATCTCTCACCCGCAGCTTATCGAAGATACATACATTGCAATCCTTCAGCTACCCTAGCACTAGAACGGCAAGTAGTTGATTCAAAACTCACCTTGGTTGGGGAAAACCGGAGGAGAAATCGCCCAGAGGTAGTCTGCTTGAGCTGAGAGGTAAGAGTAATAAAACAGTGGCGGCTAAACCTCACTAAACCTTTCCTTAAATACCTTATCCACAATATAAATTTGCAATTACCATCTTGCCCCTGCCTAGTCATTTACAACCTAATCAACATTTCACTAAATTTTAACCATAAAAATTATATACCACCGTTTAATAACTTATTTTGATTTATTGAAACCGGGTGCTACAATATCAAGATATCATCTATGAATACAATGACAAATTTGTCCAAATACTCACGAATTACTCGATTCATTAAGTCCATAAAGGCTGCAGGTGCATTGGTCAGTCCAAACGACATGACCAAGAATTCATAGTGTCCATAACGGGTTCTGAAGGCTGTCTTTGGTATATCTCCTTCCTTAACCTTCAGTTGGTAATAGCCCGAACGTAAATCGACTTTTGAAAACACCTTAGCTCCTTGCAATTAGTCAAACAAATCGTCAATCCGAGGTAAGGGGTACTTATTCTTAATTGTCAACTTATTTAGCTCCCTATAGTCTATGCGCATTCTAAGGGAACCATCTTTCTTCTTAACGAATAAGACAGGTGCACCCCAAGGAGAGCTGCTAGGGCGTATAAATCCCTTATCAACTAATTCTTGTAATTGGACTTTTAATTTCTTCAACTCAATAGGTGCCATGCGGTATGGATTCTTAGATACAGGTGATGCTTCGGGATAGGTATCAATCACAAACTCTATTTCTCTATCAGGTGGTAATCCAGGCAAATCATCCAAGAATGCCTTAGGGAACTCTCTGACTATGGGGATGTCTTATAACTCTATTTTATTCTTCTCCCGAACATCCATTATGGTAGCTAAGTAACTCTCACAACAATTTTTCAATAACCGATAAATCTCTAGTGAGGATATGATTGGTATTTTACTTATCTTAGGGATAGCTTGGAAGGAATAATGATCACCGTTTGGGGGTCGAAAATCAACCATTCCAGATCTACAACTTATTGTGGCATAATGCCTGAATAACCAATCCATTCCTAATATCACCTCATATCCTTTCATGTCAATTACAATCAGTTCTACGTATAGTTTCTTACTTCCTAAGGATACAATGTCACCTTTAACAATCTGCTCTGAATGTAGGGACTTCCCTGATGGTAACATAACGCTAAATGACTTTTCGGCTGGTAGGAGTTCTAAGTTGTGATTGCATACAAACAAGGTTAATATAAACGAGTGTGTGGCTCCCGTGTCTATAAGTGTGTAAGCCGTAAAACCACAGATCATAATGGTACCTGTTATGACTGTGTGCGGCACCGTGTCCTCATCTTCCATCATAGAAAAAACTCTAGGTGCTATCCTTGCACGGTTCGGATCTGGCGGCATGGGGCAGTCTCTGACTATGTGTCCAACCTTATCACATCTGAAACAGCGGCCAGAACGCAACTTGCATTCGCCAGGGTGATTCTTCTGACAGATGGGGCATAAGGGTGCCAAAGGCCTCTTTCCCTTTCCTTGGTCATCATTCTGGTTGTATGGCCTCTTTACACCTTTCTGCTGCTGTGGTCCCCTGTTCTGCTGTGGCTGCCAGCCCTTGTTCGGTCGTGGTGGCTGTTGGACATCCTTGGTAGTCTTCTTTGTCTGATCACGCTGCTCATACACTGTTATTTCAGCCTCCTCCATTTCCAAGGCCTTAGCTGTGACCTCGGTATACGACACATTGTAGACACCAGCAATTTTCACTTTCATATACAAGCTTGGCTTCAGTCCTTGAACAAACTGATAGATCTTATCCTCCTCGTCTTCCACCAAACGAGATGCAAACCGAGATAAAGCCTCAAATCTACATATGTAATCCGTCACTGAACCAGTCTGTCGAAGGTTCATAAACTCCTTCTTATTGGCCCGAACAGTCCGGTTGAAATACTTGTCAAAGAAGGCCATCTTGAACCTTACCCAGGTCATAGCTTCTGCGTCAGTCGTGCTCTGGACCGAGTTCCACCAATGCCTCGCATCCAGTTCCAAGTGATAGACAGCACATGTGACTTTATCTCCTTCTTCCACCTTTGCATACTTGAACATGTCCTCCATCTTTTGAATCCATTCCTCAGCATAAATTGGATCTGAAACTTGACCATTGAAAGTCGGGGGTCGAAGTCGGTGAAAACGCTCATCCCCATGTTCTCGGGCAATATTCGTACTCGAATTCCCTTGTTCTTCCCTGGCGGTCATGAGCTACTCACTTGGCGGGATTGGCGAATACTAGCTCAGTCAGCTGAGCAATGGTGTGACTATCCACATTGTCATCTCGCTGTTGACCTCTCCTCACATCTTGGGATTCCTAAACAATTAGTCATAAACACATCTTAACTTAATGACATTGCTAGAATCATAAACACTTACAGTTGCTGGAGAGTGCTCATGTGACAGTCAGTGCTGGAAGGCAGTCTGCAGAATCGGTTTTAGAACCCGGTTTCGCTCTGATACCATAACTGTAACGACCCGGGGAGGATCGCCACGAAATTCGTGACTTGTCATAAAACTTTAATTCATATTTGAACTCTTTTCTCCTTCTCTGTTTTTTTTTTATATAACAGTATACCTAACAGGCTTAAGGACTTCAACTTAACAGGTGGAAAATCAGTCCCTCGTACGTGACTTCTTCATGACATTATTTACTTAATCATTCACAGACATGAGCGACCATACACGGTCATAGATTCTATGACGAAATCGGGCGGTGGAGGATTGCCCTCAGGTCGCCCTACGTTATTCTACCCGAATTGCATGGGTCTGCATGCATCGGCCGATGAAGCGCATATTATCCGACCTATCACGTGCATATCATGTGACTCTCTCATCAACGTTCAGTAGAAAATATCTACCGATGAGCACGTGCGTCTCTCGTGAACGTCTAAAATATCATCCGGTAGTGGACATCTACCGGTAGACACGTGCAGCTCTCGTGATCATTAAAACATCTACCGATAGACATGTGAAATTCACAGTGTTCCTCTAAGACATCTTCCGATAGCTTACAAGCTCTATATCATCCGATCACTAAACACTCTACTTCTGTCGATCGCTAGACGACAAAATAGCACTTTCATCATCCGATGGCTAAACACTCTACATCTGCCGATCGCTAGACGACAAAATTTATACTTACATCATCCGAAGGCTAAACACTTTACATCTGCCGATGAAGAAACATACTACATCTTTCGGTGACGTCATCCGGAAGACTCAATCGTTCGATTCCTATCATTTGACATCTGCCGATGACGTCAGCCGGATGAATGCCTCATCCAGCTTCTATCTTACGGCAGTAAAACACTATAATCATCAAACAACCTCATCCAACAGAAAATACTACAACTCACCCAAATCTTAACTTGGAAATTATAAACCCTATTGAGTAAAAACCATATCCCATTCAAGATACGCATAGCGGAAGGCTTAAGCAAAACAGACCATTCAATAATCCTTAAAATCGTTAACAGACTCTGAAGTCAAACCATTCAAATCCGAATCTCATTGTTATAAGAAAATTCTATTCTACTTAGTCATCTGTTTATCATAAACTTCTCTGACTTACTATGAGCATAACCAAGGAACTTAATCGCCTATCCAACCTTGCACTGTCACACCGGACATCCTCCGGCAACCAGCTTTAAACCTCATCTCTGGACGGAAATTCCTCACCTGCTAACTCTTCACCTACATCATAAGGTTTAACTATAAGCCTAATGCTTAGTAAGGAATGCAACAATAACATGAATGCATGAATGGATAATTCGGAGAAATACATGGTCATTAGCCTTTTCATGTTCATAATCATCATCCATAGTCATGAATCATATTCATCATTCGTAATCATTGTTCATAATCATTGTTCATATTCATCATTTAAGTTGTGTGGAATGAGAGAGGATTTGTGCCGGTAAAGGGGGTTCGACAGTGATTTTGATCATGGTCCCTACTGCGGGTCGTATACATATGTCCTTCTTTGGACTGTGACATACGTCGAACCGCCCCCAACCCTCACTCAACCACGTTGCAGGGATTTTATCATCTTATCTTGTTCATGAGAAAACATGCTTTTAAAACATTTTCATATGCATAAAATAGTCATGATGCATGTACTTGGAAATTCTTAAATCATCAAGCTGCAGAACAGAATACCATTCGACATGAAGCCTTATCATTGAGCTAGTCATCGGCATAAACTTTAGACAGTAACACAAGGGGAACTTCTAATCATCATGTGAGTTTCTACCTAGCATCATTTGATGTAGGGTCCTAATGACCGAGAAACCTACACATTCACTTACCTGGTCTCCTTAGCACTTTGAGTGTCTTCCTCTTCAAACTTCTTCACCTAGAACATTTACATTGCAGTAGTTAAAACAAAATCCTAATAGTTCTAATCTCAAGTTATCCTAAGATCTAATAGCTAAGAGTCATTCTCGAGTTCTTAGTTTAATACTCAATGTAACCCGAAATCCCAAAATCAAAACAGACGGATTCGATAAATGATAACTCTGGGTTGGTTGTTTTAAATGTCCAGAATCGATTCGGAATGACATTACCAATCTCGGGTTTCAAAATGTTCTTATCAATACTCGGCCATTGAAGAATCCAAAACTTCAATACAGAGCTGAAAACAGAGCTCATAAACTAACAGATAGCCATATTTTCTAATGCATACCTCAGGCGCAGAGTAGTCGAGTGGTGGCGGAGTAAACCGGCCTTCGAGGAGAGTTTGCTGATAGCAGAGAGTAAGAACTTGCGAGAGAAGAAATCGTCGGAAAGGAAGGTGTCGGCTACCGTGGTTTAAATGAGTTTTGAATCCTTTCCTTTTTCTTTAAATACTGGCCTCAATCCTCCAATATTACAACTTTGCCACTTAACCTAGTTTAGATCTACATGTAATTAATTAAGCTTGACATAAAATCATAAACTGTGAAGATTAAATATTTATGACTGTTAAAACAATTAGGAAAAAAAATCACCTGGCCGTTATCTTGGGTGTTACAGTTCTTTTATTGAAAACCCTATATGCTTTACTAGTTAGAGAATAACCAAGAAAAATTCCAAGATCAGATTTGAAATTGAATTTTCCTAAGTTATCCTTAGTATTAAGAATGAAGCATTTACTACCAAAGGCTCTAAAGTACTTAACAGAAGGGGTTTTGCCATTCCAAAGCTCATAGGGAGTTTTCTCAAGAATAGGTTTTATGGAGACCCGATTGAGTACATAGTAAGCTGTTGAAACAGCTTCAGCCCAGAAGTACTTAGGAAGAGAATTCTCATTAAGCATAGTCCTAGCAAGCTCTTGGAGAGATCTATTCTTCCTCTCAACAACACCATTTTGCTGAGGGGTCCTAGGAGAGGAGAAGTTGAGCTCAATTCCATGTTTGAGACACAAGAGTTCAAATCTTTCATTTTCAAATTCTCCTCCATGATCACTACGAATAGCAATAATGGTGAGCTCCTTTTCATTTTGAACTCTTTTCCTATAGCTAGAAAAGATATCAAAAGTCTCATCCTTAGATTTCAGAAAATATACCCAAGTGAATCTAAAGAAGTCATCTACAATAACAAAGGCATAGAGTTTGCCTCCTAAGCTGACTATATTGGAGGGACCGAAGAGGTCCATATGAAGGAGTTGGAGAGGCTTTGAAGTAGAAATTGCATTATTAGATGCAAAGGAACTTTTGATCTGCTTTCTCATTTGGCAGGCTTCACAGACCTTATCCTTCTCAAAGGATATCTTAGGAATTCCTCTAACTAAATTCTCCTTAGTAATCTTAACTAAGGTATTCATCCCTATGTGACCTAATCTCCTATGCCAAGTCTAGCAGTCATTAGAAGAATTCACAGCAAAGCATTTTTCATCAGACACAACAATATCATCTAAGTCAATAATATAAATATTTTGTAACACCCCTAATACTGTACCCATTTTTACCCGTATAAATTTTTCATTTTCTTTTATACTTAGCGTTTATGCGGAAAACATTTTTGAAATCAAACTAAATAAAACTTTTAAAACAATTTTAAACATTTAATTTAAAACTATAAACAATTAAAACTATTTAAAACATTAAACAAATTGCAGAGGGGCAAAACCGGGAAAAACAGGCACTGCACAATGTAGCGCCCGATCGCTGCACTTGCAGCGACCAGTTTCCTTTATTTCTCTCTGGAATCCGAGATTCCAGAGAGCAATCCAACATGCATTTTCCTACAATTCAAGCGATCCCTCATTCCATTTTCATTCATTCCCTCTCGGTTAAACTACCTACACTCACACAATACTTTCGTAAAAACAAACCGCGTGGATATGTTTAAAAATCGACAATCCTTCCTGTTTTCAATTTACCACGCAGTTCCAAAATAGATTTTTCCAAACAATTATAAAACAGTTCCAAAAACGTTTAAAAACATTAAACCTATCTAATATCAGATTCCAAACATCCTAATATGTTCTAACATTATACATATTTCCTCAAAATAACCCAGTACCCTTAAAATCTATACATACATCCCCCACGGGTCGGTAAGGCATCGACTGTACAGCACACCACCGCAAGCATCATCCATCAACCGAGTCATGTCTCAGGTGGAGGGATCTCATCCTCACCTGGCTCGATGTCACCTAAGACGTCACCTACACCATAATACACGCTATGAGATAAAAATCTCAGTAAGTCCTACATAAATGCAAATGCGTGGTCATGCATGCTCAATGCTATGAAAACAGTCCATGTCAGTTCATATATCAGTACGTGTCAGTCTATGGTTATCGGAAACGCTCGACAGATAGATAGGGCACGTCCAGCGGTTAGACAGCCCACACCATCTGAAGGGAGGGAAACCCGTTCACCACAGAACGCCAGGTCTGAACCTCATCCCCGATAACCCCATGCCATGGTTGTTTACTGTGATACTTTACTTGCCTTTACGATGCATGTTCTTTTCATGAAATCCGTGCATAAATCCATTTTCATGTCGTTTTTAAAACCATGATGCATGAACAGTTCAATATAAACGTAAAGTAAACAATCAACATATATACCATCAAAGACTACAAAAGCATAACCTATAACCTGTAAAAGACTAAACCTAACTACCCATCAAAACAATTTAAAACAAACAATCCATTTAGATCCTCGACGTGACATCGAATTACGGTGTAGGCCAATCGGCCAAGTAAGTCACGAGAACTTACCTTGAGCGCACAGATTCTCGAGCTTCGTCCAAGAGAGTCGTTCACCTAAGCAATTCGAAGCACTTATCGTTAAAACAAATTTAAACTTCTAAACGTCCAACTTCAACGAAACCTTAACTAAGGAATTCCTTAAAACTTCTAGCTCATCAAATCGAGATACTTAAACGACTAATTCATGCTCGATGGTTCGAAATTACAATTAACGAACTTTTCCAAAAATTCCTAATTTTTTAACCTTTTTACGATTTGATTTAACTTCGTCCAATAACGTCAAATACGTCCAATATATACTTAATCATGGCTAACCTATTAATTATGAACCCTAAATCTCATTTTTTTAACGAAAATCCATCGAAACCCTAATTAACTAAATCTCCGTAAAACTCGAAATAAACGCTCAAAGACCGAAGCTGCATACCTAGGGTAGCGAGAGGAGGAGAAACCGTGAAGAAATCGGAACGAACGGAGGTCGGACGGAGGTCGGAATGTTGATCGGTGTCGGCGGCCGAGAGAGGAGGGAACTCTCTGTCGTGCGACCCAGAGAAGAAAAGAGAGAAAGTGAGGGAGAGAAAGAATTTGTGATGTTTAAATAAAAATTGATTTTCAAATTACCATTTTGCCCTTCTCACTTAATTCAATTCGTTTCGTCGTTCGTTTCGTTAATCGTCCAACGATTCGGATTCTCGAAAATTTCATATTTTGCCAATAACTCATATTTATCACCAGGGCTTTATTAAAACTGTCTATTCGCAATTTGGACTTCATTTACTATTTTTACTAAAACGTCCTTTAAGTTTCGAGAAACACAATTACTCGAAATATAGCGTTTAAACTCCAAAAATTCTCGTAATTTCCTTAAAATTCCAATTATTCGTTAGGATCATCATGACGTTTTCCATTTGCTAAACTTACCTGATTTGACATATTTACCAAAAATGCTATTATATAATAATATATTGAATAATATATTAAATCCAAAAACTTGTACAGGCCGGATATTACATTCCACCCACCTTATTTAGAATTTTGTCCACAAAATTTACCACAGCTTATAGTCCTTGATATTAACGTCTCACGTCTTGCGACATTTCATTTCGATTTATCGTCTGTACTCACGGCCATTCTTCGTGGTTCTAAACCAAAACTCATCACTATAATCACTCATATTAGCCTTAATTCTATATTCCCCCACTTTCGATTTGATCGCACGCGACCTCACTCAAGTATGGAACATAATCAAATTTCCAATTCTCCAATCGTCACTTCAATATTTGCGCATGCATCGACTTTTGACTCTCACTAAATCACTCACAGATTACATCTTCTAATAACACAATTTCAAAGTTCTCTTTTTATCAGCGTCTTTCCTCTGTCGTTCACTCAGGTCAGAGCTACGTCCAAGCTCACCAACGCCAGCCAAATCGAACGCCTATATATCATCAAATTTCTTGGTCGTAACCCAAATCTCATCATAACCCCATCAACTCTACCTACCGTCGGGATGAACACCAACTGAACTCCCACATTAGCCTCATAACCATAATCCTTACTTTCAATGGGCCTAAACACATCAATCGTCTACGCATCCAAATCTTACCAACTTTTCTAATCCTACGATCAAACGTTCTCTAACTGTGTACTTGTCACCAACCGACACAAGCACACGTTGGTCTATATTTAATCACCAAAGACGTTAAACTTTCCAACTTATCAATTGGTCTCTACCAAAATTGTCTCTAGCCTCAATCCTTGAAATAACATCAACTTCTAAACGTCACTTGGTTGACTAGCGTTCAAGGATCACAAACCACACCCAGATTGTATTCCAAACTCCTATGTATTCTAACTTCAACTCGTCAAATTAAGTTTCTTTAGTTTCTAACTTTCCTAATCTCGTGTCTATTGAACACGTACCTAACCATTTCACGCCCTTAAGGCCTTCTTAATTCACTTATTCCATCGTTAAATTCTTTTTAATTACCCTTCGATTACCCACCTATCGAGTATAAAATTTCTACATATATATATATATATATATAGATCGGAGTTGTAAACCACTCTGGTGCACAAGTTCGTTGGTCTAATCCTCAGTCCCTACTTCTACCATCTCAGTCCTACATTCCTCTAGTAGTGCTCCTGTGCAACCTCTTGGTCATTGACATCCAAATCGTATCCTTCCTTTGATACTTCACGGGTCTTAATAACTATTTCTATGTGAGCTTCCCAACTAGAATTTCACTTCTTTATACTTCTCAGGTATCCTATCTGTGATATCCCACGTCACATTCCTCCTCGAGTAACTTATCGATCTCGACCCCTGCTTCGATGCAGTTCCCACAACCTACTCCTTCCATTCCAACTACATCTCCGAAATTACATTCTGGCGTCAACAGGTTTAACTAAGAGTTTAAGTTGTTACTATCTTAAGGTTAATGCTCACTTGCAAATTAAGTCCCATAAATACCACGTTTTACTCTAAGTCGCCTTCATGAGCTCCATTACTATGTCTTACTGAAACGCTTATGCCTTCTACAATATGCTCGATTACCTAACTCGAATCTCCATTAACCTCGAGCACAGTAAAGTCTCTAAGTCTCGCTGTGGATTTGCTCTAAACCACTCCTTCTAACCTTAAGTCACTTATGTATCCATCGGTCTCGATTTGTCAAATAAGAGTCATACTCTTTAAAATTGCAAAGCTCACAATTCGTACGACACTAGTCAATCTTAACTCTTCATTGGATCTACGATCCCCCGTACTTATCTCAAATGTCGTGCATAGACCTCTCTTAATTTCCCGATGGTCTAAATCCTTTTTAGTCGGGTTCTAATTATTTCGCTTGGCTCTTGCACAATAACTCGTTCATCAGTCTACTCGTTTACAAACTTGTTGATGATAAGTTCACTCTCTTGTTTCGATTCTCTTCAGATTCTCAATTCTTCTCCTTCTATTTTTCCAAGAGAAGGATTCAGAAACTTCTTTTCGTTAAGGTTTAACCCTCCCGGATCACCGAACACTGTCGTTTCTACCTCCATATCGGAGGTGAGTCCTACGTTTGCAGTTCTCAACTGAAACTATACCCGCTGTAAACCTTCTCTATTGCATCTCTATCCTCTCTACGGTCATTCAGACTACTTTGACCTCATAAGTATAACCTTAAATCTGAAGTGCTATATTTTTCCTCAGTAGTTACCACGTTCAAAACCTTAGCTCCTATGCTTTTGTTTTCTATCCTCATTTAAGCAACACCAATGGTCTGACGTCTATTACTCATTAATAAATCTTAAATTCTCACCTAGTATGTCGGCTATATGCTTCTTACAGATTCAATATATTTCTTTATGGATTAGTCTTCTAAGGTATCTAAGGTGGTACCCTTTTTCCTAGAGATCAGCCAATTCCAGTATCTAGAGTATCCATATGCACATGATTTCAATTCTCTAGCGCTTCGGGATTTAATAATTTTATAACTCGGAGTAACTCTCGTTATTCCTTGCCTCTATATTGGTCGATACGATCGCCCTTACCCGATCACTTAAATCTTATGTCCGCGACTCGTATTGATCTATCGCGTCCATCTACACCACAACCATAATGGTTACTCTCATATCCTTTCCATAACAACACTAGGTAAGCTCTTGACTATGATTTTGTCTAATTACTTAAATCTTTTTCACGAATTTAGGGTATACAAGTTCTTGCTAAATTTTCTTACCTACTTAATTCCACTTAGTATATCTTGACAGCCTAAAGTATTTCCAAATACACTTTTACATCTTAGTTTAAATTACTCCTTACTTCTTTACACCTTAAAACTCTAAGAGTTTGAATTTCGTCAACTAGGGTTCATTTCCTATAAATTTAAATCCTACATCCCGTAAGATGTGTGACTCTAACAGTAACAAAATCTAAGTGTATAACTTTTCACGGGTAAGTCAAGCTAACCTTATTACTACATAACTCTCATTCTATAAGGCCTATATGGTCTAACATCTACTTACCGTCTTATCATCGAGGTTCACTCAAAACTCTTCTTGCCCATCCATAACCTTCTCCTGTTCGTTACCTTACTATTGCTTCGAACTCTTACCCTATACCCCTTTTTCACTATAATATATATATATATATATATATATATATATATATATATATATATATATATATATATATATATATATATATATATATATATATATATATATATATATATATATATATATATATATATATATATATATATATATATATATATATATATATATATATATATATATATATATATATATATATATATATATATATATATATATATATATATATATATATATATATATATATATATATATATATATATATATATATATATATATATATATATATATATATATATATATATATATATATATATATATATATATATATATATATATATATATATATATATATATATATATATATATATATATATATATATATATATATATATATATATATATATATATATATATATATATATATATATATATATATATATATATATATATATATATATATATATATATATATATATATATATATATATATATATATATATATATATATATATATATATATATATATATATATATATATATATATATATATATATATATATATATATATATATATATATATATATATATATATATATATATATATATATATATATATATATATATATATATATATATATATATATATATATATATATATATATATATATATATATATATATATATATATATATATATATATATATATATATATATATATATATATATATATATATATATATATATATATATATATATATATATATATATATATATATATATATATATATATATATATATATATATATATATATATATATATATATATATATATATATATATATATATATATATATATATATATATATATATATATATATATATATATATATATATATATATATATATATATATATATATATATATATATATATATATATATATATATATATATATATATATATATATATATATATATATATATATATATATATATATATATATATATATATATATATATATATATATATATATATATATATATGGCCTGTACCTGGTTGATCTCGGCCCGATCTTGGGCAATCTTTGACGAAATGACCATTCTCTCCACATCGAAAGCATTATCTGTGCCTGTCCTACAATCGCCACGGTGCTTCTTCTGGCACACAGGACACAGAGGTCTTTGATAACTTCTTCGCACGCGTTTCCGTCGGCTCTGTCTGATCTCTTCCTTGCCCGTCCTCTTCGTACCCTGGTTATTGGGAGCGGTCACCCCTAGGGTTCTTGGGCCACCTCGATTCGTCAATCCCTCGAGCTGACGAAATTGCCTACGTATGAGCTGAGCTTGTTGGTCTATGTGCTGGGACTGGCAGTCTACTAACTCCGTAAACCGATCCAGGATGTCGTCCCTAGGATCCCCTTCCTCGAACCATATTTATAAAGCTCCTAAATTTTAAAACAAATAATACTAAGAAACAAAATCAAACAAAGCTATAAACAGACTTACAGTTGATGAAGGACGTCCGCGTAGTGGCTGTGTAGTCGAGCAGTCTACAGAATCGATTTTAAAACTCGGGGGCTCTGATACCATAAATGTAACACCCCTAATACTGTACCCATTTTTACCCGTATAAATTTTTCATTTTCTTTTATACTTAGCGTTTATGCGGAAAACATTTTTGAAATCAAACTAAATAAAACTTTTAAAACAATTTTAAACATTTAATTTAAAACTATAAACAATTAAAACTATTTAAAACATTAAACAAATTGCAGAGGGGCAAAACCGGAAAAACAGGCGCTGCATTGTGCAGCGACCAGTCGCTGCACTTTGCAGCGACCAGTCGCTACACTTGCAGCGACCAGTTTCCTTTATTTCTCTCTGGAATCCAAGATTCCAGAGAGCAATCCAACATGCATTTTCCTACAATTCAAGCGATCCCTCATTCCATTTTCATTCATTCCCTCTCGGTTAAACTACCTAAACTCACACAATACTTTCGTAAAAACAAACCGCGTGGATATGTTTAAAAGTCGACAATCCTTCCTGTTTTCAATTTACCACGCAGTTCCAAAATAGATTTTTCCAAACAATTATAAAACAGTTCCAAAAACGTTTAAAAACATTAAACCTATCTAATATCAGATTCCAAACATCCTAGTATGTTCTAACATTATACATATTTCCTCAAAATAACCCAGTACCCTTAAAATCTATACATACATCCCCCACGGGTCGGTAAGGCATCGACTGTACAGCACACCACCGCAAGCATCATCCATCAACCGAGTCATGTCTCAGGTGGAGGGATCTCATCCTCACCTGGCTCGATGTCACCTAAGACGTCACCTACACCATAATACACGCTATGAGATAAAAATCTCAGTAAGTCCTACGTAAATGCAAATGCGTGGTCATGCATGCTCAATGCTATGAAAACAGTCCATGTCAGTTCATATATCAGTACGTGTCAGTCTATGGTTATCGGAAACGCTCGACAGATAGATAGGGCACGTCCAGCGGTTAGACAGCCCACACCATCTGAAGGGAGGGAAACCCGCTCACCACAGAACGCCAGGTCTGAACCTCATCCCCGATAACCCCATGCCATGGTTGTTTACTGTGATACTTTACTTGCCTTTACGATGCATGTTCTTTTCATGAAATCCGTGCATAAATCCATTTTCATGTCGTTTTTAAAACCATGATGCATGAACAGTTCAATATAAACGTAAAGTAAACAATCAACATATATACCATCAAAGACTACAAAAGCATAACCTATAACCTGTAAAAGACTAAACCTAACTACCCATCAAAACAATTTAAAACAAACAATCCATTTAGATCCTCGACGCGACATCGAATTACGGTGTAGGCCAATCGGCCAAGTAAGTCACGAGAACTTACCTTGAACGCACAGATTCTCGAGCTTCGTCCAAGAGAGTCGTTCACCTAAGCAATTCAAAGCACTTATCGTTAAAACAAATTTAAACTTCTAAACGTCCAACTTCAACGAAACCTTAACTAAGGAATTCCTTAAAACTTCTAGCTCATTAAATCGAGATACTTAAACGACTAATTCATGCTCGATGGTTAGAAATTACAATTAACGAACTTTTCCAAAAATTCCTAATTTTTTAACCTTTTTACGATTTGATTTAACTTCGTCCAATAACGTCAAATACGTCCAATATATACTTAATCATGGCTAACCTATTAATTATGAACCCTAAATCTCATTTTTTAACGAAAATAGATCGAAACCCTAATTAACTAAATCTCCGTAAAACTCGAAATAAACGCTCAAAGACCGAAGCTGCATACCTAAGGTAGCGAGAGGAGGAGAAACCGTGAAGAAATCGAAACGAACGGAGGTCGGACGGAGGTCGGAATGTTGATCGGTGTCGGCGGCCGAGAGAGGAGGGAGCTCTCTGTCGTGCGATCCAGAGAAGAAAAGAGAGAAAGTGAGGGAGAGAAAGAATTTGTGATGTTTAAATAAAAATTGATTTTCAAATTACCATTTTGCCCTCTCACTTAATTCAATTCGTTTCGTCGTTCGTTTCGTTAATCGTCTAACGATTCAGATTCTCGAAAATTTCATATTTTGCCAATAACTCATATTTATCACCAGGGCTTTATTAAAACTGTCCGTTCGCAATTTGGACTTCATTTACTATTTTTACTAAAACGTCCTTTAAGTTTCGAGAAACACAATTACTCGAAATATAGCGTTTAAACTCCGAAAATTCTCGTAATTTTCTTAAAATTCCAATTATTCGTTAGGATCATCATGACGCTTTCCGTTTGCTAAACTTACCTGATTTGATATATTTACCAAAAATGCTATTATATAATAATATATTGAATAATATATTAAATCCAAAAACTTGTACAGGCCGGATATTACATATTTTCTTTCCTATAGCCATAAAATAGAATTTTTCCATTTGGAGCATCTTTAATTATGCAAGAATTTGACTTAAAAATCACTTCATATCCTTTATCACATAACTGGCTAATACTGAGTAAATTATGCTTTAATCCATCAACTAATAAAACATTCTCAACAATAGGATTAATGTTGTTACCTATGTTGCCGATGCCAACAATTTTCCCTTTTTGGTTTCCACCAAAAGTAACACTTGCTTTTTTCTTGTTGACAACTGCAAACTTGGTTGAGTCTCCTGTCATATGCCTCGAGCATCTACTGTCGAGGTACCATTGATTTTTCCCAGGATAACAGTCAACCTGCAAAACAGAAATCAATTGGTCTTCTTAGGTACCCAAATCTTTTGGGTCCTAGTGTTAGGCCTGGCCCCTTAGGAACCCATTGTAGTTTACTGCCAGATTTGACATTGTTTACTTTTAAAGGACATACAAAAGATTTATGCCCTACTTCATTATAAACATGGCAGGTTGTGGATTTTACAAAGTAATTCTTGTAAACTTTCTTTTTACTTGATTTATCATAACTTATTTCTGCCCTGTCAAAATTTACTCTCTGTTTACCTAATAACATCTTATATAACTTGTTGCCATTAGTAAATTTCAAGACAATATTATTTAAATCCTCATTTCTACTTTTAAGTTCAATTATTTCCTTTTTCTGCATATTACTCTCCTTAGCATGCAAGTCAACTTCTTTTGCATGCTTTTCTACTACTCCTACATTATCCTTTTTCAACAGATTGTATTTAGTTTTAAGCATCCCAAATTGCTTGACTAAATCATTAAATGCGTCAATTAGCTCACCATCATCATTGTCACTCTCACTGTCACTTAAAGAAATACTAACCTCATTATCGTGTGCCATGAAGCATAGGTTGGCTACTTCCTCATCTTCAGAAGAAGAAGTGTCGCCTTCACTGTTATCTCAAGTAGCCTTCATAGCCTTCTTTTTAAACTTCTTGGGATTCTTCTTCGCTTGTGGACAGTCTGCCTTCATATGACCTGACTTTCCACACCCGAAGCATGTGATTTCCTTCTCCTTTTGAAATTTCTCAACCTTTGGAAATCTCCTTCTTTGCATTCTTTTTCTCTGGAGAAATTTACTGAACCTCCTTGTAATGAGGGCAATATCCTCATCATCTTCTTCTTCTTCTTCCTCAGATACTTCATGTTTACTGGAGGAGGCTTTCAGAGCAATATCCTTTCTTTTATTGATCTCCTTTTCTTTGAGATCTTCCTTATCATTGACCCTCATTGTTATCTCATGAGTCATCAGAGAGCCAATGAGCTCTTCAAGCTTGAGCACCTTTAGATCCCGAGCCTCTTGTATTGCTGTCACCTTTGGTTGCCAGGCTCTAGGTAGGTATCTCAAAATTTTTCTTACCTGTTCCTCACCTGAATATATCTTACCGAGAGCTTTTAAACCATTAGTAATGTTAGTAAACCGAGTAAACATAGATGAAATAGACTCATCCTTTGACATAGTAAACATCTCATACTCGTGTACTAACATGTTCAGTTTGCTCTCCTTCACCTGATTTGTGCCCTCGTGTTTGACTTCTAATAAGCGCCAAATCTCTTGGGCACTCTCACACTCTTGTACTCTATTGAATTCGTCTCTATTCAGAGCACAGTACAGGGTGTTTATAGCCTTGGCATTTAAGCTCAAGTTCTTTTTATCTGTATCATTTAGTTCGTGTGAAGCTTTGGGGATTTTCACACCATTCTCTGTTTTGACAGCAATGTAAGGACCATTTTCTATGTTATTCCATAATTCATAGTCCACAGCTTGAACGAATATTCTCATTCTAGACTTCCAGTAGACATAATCACTACCATCAAAGAAGGGAGGTCTATTTGTAGCTTGACCTTCTACTTGTGTGGAGTTAGTGTTGAATGTCATTGTAAATATATATATAACACAGAGTGTTTAAACACAGCTTAGACAATGATAACCTCGCTCTGATACCAATTGTAGGATCGAGGTTGTCTAAGAGGGGGTGAATTAGACCTTTTTAATTTTTCTTAAGCTATAGGCAGACAAACACAATAATAAAAATAATAGAGAGAGAGAAAAACCAACACAAGAGTTTTTATGTGGTTCGGTCAAAACCTGCCTACATCCACGCTTCAAGGTTTCTCCCTTGAAGATCCTTAACCTTCTCCTTACGAGAATAAACAGATCGGAATTCCGGGCTCCGATCAACTGCCTTTCACAGATCTGGATTGTTCTTCACGGGCGACAATCCAATGCCTTATACAGATATTTGAGTTTGTAAAATTCAAGCTCAGACTACACTCTCAAAGATTAAAATTTCAAGTTATCGAATCGAGAGGTGTAGAAGAGTAATACAGAGTATGCTTAATCTCGCAGGTTAGGGCTCAAAAATAAAATTAGCAAAAGTTGTTTCTTCGTGCTCTAACCTCGGCTTAAATACTCTGTCTGATTTCTGCTTCACAGAATTGAATGCTTCATTCTTCAAATGGAAAAATGTTACCGTTGGGAAGCATCTGTACTGAAGCAGATATCCGTTGCATCTGAAATTGCTATTCGTCGTCGCCATTAAAGTTCTGGAGTTAATGCTGAAAACGACGTCACTGTAGCTTCGCGGTTATAATCAAATTTGGCGGAAGATTACCGGTGGAAGCAGCTTTAAAAAATCAGAACGTCATCGGTGGATGCAACTTGAAAAGCCATCGGATAATGCAACACTTCAACGCTTGAACCGGTATTGGCAGGAGTAATATTTTAAGCGCTGAACCGCCATCGGTAGGAGTAGCTTCAAATGTCATCGGCAGAAGCAATCTTGAAAAAGCCATCGGCAGAAGCAGCTTGAAAACGCCATCGGCAGATGCAGCTTGAAAACGCCATCGGCAGATGTATCTTCAAACGTCATCGGCAGATGCAGCTTGAAAACGCCATCGGCAGATGTATCTTCAAACGCCATCGGCAGATGCAGCTTGAAAACGCCATCGGCAGATGCAGCTTGAAAACGCCATCGGCAGATGCAGCTTGAAAACGCCATCGGCAGATGCAGCTTGAAAACGCCATCGGCAGATGCAGCTTGAAAACGCCATCGGCAGATGCAGCTTGAAAACGCCATCGGCAGATGCAGCTTGAAAACGCCATCGGCAGATGCAGCTTGAAAACGCCATCGGCAGATGCAGCTTGAAAACGCCATCGGCAGATGCAGCTTGAAAACGCCATCGGCAGATGCAGCTTGAAAACGCCATCGGCAGATGCAGCTTGAAAACGCCATCGGCAGATGCAGCTTGAAAACGCCATCGGCAGATGCAGCTTGAAAACGCCATCGGCAGATGCAGCTTGAAAACGCCATCGGCAGATGCAGCTTGAAAACGCCATCGGCAGATGCAGCTTGAAAACGCCATCGGCAGATGCAGCTTGAAAACGCCATCGGCAGATGCAGCTTGAAAACGCCATCGGCAGATGCAGCTTGAAAACGCCATCGGCAGATGCAGCTTGAAAACGCCATCGGCAGATGCAGCTTGAAAACGCCATCGGCAGATGCAGCTTGAAAACGCCATCGGCAGATGCAGCTTGAAAACGCCATCGGCAGATGCAGCTTGAAAACGCCATCGGCAGATGCAGCTTGAAAACGCCATCGGCAGATGCAGCTTGAAAACGCCATCGGCAGATGCAGCTTGAAAACGCCATCGGCAGATGCAGCTTGAAAACGCCATCGGCAGATGCAGCTTGAAAACGCCATCGGCAGATGCAGCTTGAAAACGCCATCGGCAGATGCAGCTTGAAAACGCCATCGGCAGATGCAGCTTGAAAACGCCATCGGCAGATGCAGCTTGAAAACGCCATCGGCAGATGCAGCTTGAAAACGCCATCGGCAGATGCAGCTTCAAACGCCATCGGCAGATGCAGCTTGAAAACGCCATCGGCAGATGCAGCTTGAAAACGCCATCGGCAGATGCAGCTTGAAAACGCCATCGGCAGATGCAGCTTGAAAACGCCATCGGCAGATGCAGCTTGAAAACGCCATCGGCAGATGTATCTTCAAACGCCATCGGCAGATGCAGCTTGAAAACGCCATCGGCAGATGCAGCTTGAAAACGCCATCGGCAGATGCAGCTTGAAAACGCCATCGGCAGATGTATCTTCAAACGCCATCGGCAGATGCAGCTTGAAAACGCCATCGGCAGATGCAGCTTGAAAACGCCATCGGCAGATGCAGCTTGAAAACGCCATCGGCAGATGCAGCTTGAAAACGCCATCGGCAGATGCAGCTTGAAAACGCCATCGGCAGATGCAGCTTGAAAACGCCATCGGCAGATGCAGCTTGAAAACGCCATCGGCAGATGCAGCTTGAAAACGCCATCGGCAGATGTATCTTCAAACGCCATCGGCAGATGCAGCTTGAAAACGCCATCGGCAGATGTATCTTCAAACGCCATCGGCAGATGCAGCTTGAAAACGCCATCGGCAGATGCAGCTTGAAAACGCCATCGGCAGATGCAGCTTGAAAACGCCATCGGCAGATGCAGCTTGAAAACGCCATCGGCAGATGCAGCTTGAAAACGCCATCGGCAGATGCAGCTTGAAAACGCCATCGGCAGATGCAGCTTGAAAACGCCATCGGCAGATGCAGCTTGAAAACGCCATCGGCAGATGCAGCTTGAAAACGCCATCGGCAGATGCAGCTTGAAAACGCCATCGGCAGATGCAGCTTGAAAACGCCATCGGCAGATGCAGCTTGAAAACGCCATCGGCAGATGTATCTTCAAACGCCATCGGCAGATGCAGCTTGAAAACGCCATCGGCAGATGCAGCTTGAAAACGCCATCGGCAGATGCAGCTTGAAAACGCCATCGGCAGATGCTTTTGTCATTACCTATCGGTGGATGCCATTCTTTTCTTCAACCGGTGGATGTCTTCTTTGTCTTTTAGCTATCGGTTAATGTGAACATTTTATACAATTTCAGCCCTGTACACTTATCTAAGCATCCTAATATGTTCAATCTATACAATTTCTCCTACCATCTAACTATTGTGTCTCCAAAATACTTACATACATCTCCACGGGTCAAAAAGGTGCCTCGACTGCCCAGCACACTCCCGCGGGCCATCCTCCTTCAACTGCATCATTCCTCACGTGGAGGGATCTGGTCCTCACCTATGTCAAGATCACCTACACCATACAGACAATCTATGAGCTAAAGGCTCAGCAAGTTTCGTAAATGTAAATGCATGCTGTGCAAATGAGTTTCAGAAATCATGCAACATTTTATTATCTTTACATAGGTTGTCACCGAGATCTCAACCCGCTATATGGAGAGGGCACATTCTGCGGTTGGACAACCCTTTCCACCTAGCAGAGGGGGGTACATGCTTGCAACACGCACAGCCATGCCTGAGTCCCACCTCGCATGACCATAAACATACATGGGTTCTTATTAGATGCGGTATTGTGACCGACCCTTCTCAGCCTTCACAATAGGTCAATAGCCCCCTTTCAAACCACATCGCCATTTTCATTAAAACATAGTGCAAAAATTCATTTTCTATGCATAATTGAAAACCGTGATGCATGGACAATTACGTGCTTAAAGTAAACATACATCATACGTACCATCAAGACAATAAAAGCAATTAAAAGCATACCCTATAAAAGAACTAATCCTAACTATCCAACCAAAGCATTTAAACAAACAATTCCACAATAACCCTCGACGCAACTTTGAAATACGGTGTAAGCCTATCGGCCAGAGTAAGTCACGAGAACTTACCTCGTGCGCGTTGAACTTCTAGCTCTGTCCACGAGCATCGTTTACCTAAGGCAAATTCACAATATTTGTCGTTAAAACAAGTCTAAACCAATAAACGTCTAAACTTACGAAACTCTTAACTAATGAAATTTTCCTAAAACTCTAATTTAACTCATTGAGGTATTTTTATCGTGCGATTCACGCTCGACACCTCAAAACCTCCATTAACGGAGTTTTTCAAATCTCGAAATTTTGACAAACCTTAATATTCCACAATGGATAGACCAACCTTCGTCCAATACGCCCAATATGTCCATTATATTCATAACTACGGTAACTCTATCGATTTCCAACTCTAAATCACGTTTTTCATAAAACCCTAAACGAAAACCCTAATGTTAAACAACCCAAAAACTACGAATAAACTTTCCAAAACCATAGAACCTTACCTAGAATCGAGTTTGGGGAAGAAAACGTGAAGAACGGAGGTCAACCGGGGGAAGAACGGATGTCGGAGAGGAGAGAACCGTGAGTGGCGATGAGAAAATTGCCTGGAGAAAACTTCACAGAGAGCTTCGCATGAAAATGGTGAAGGAAGACGAAAGAGTTATGTTATTAATTAAAATTTTACTTAGCAAATTATCATTTTGCCCTTCCTTTGATTTTCTATTTGTTTCGTTAATTATCTAACGATTCTGTTTCTCCAAACTTCCTCATTTCGCCAATAAATCCAACTTATTACTAGGGTTCCATTAAAACTGTCCGTTCGCAAATCGGACCTCGTTTACTATTTTTACCAAAGTATCCTTTATATTATGATAAACGTAATTCTCGTAAAATTAGCGTTAAACTCCTAAAATTTTCAAAATTTTCTTAAAATCTATATTAATTATTAGGATCGTAATGATGCTTTCTTTTCACGAAACCAACTTAATTCGACATAATTACAAAAATATCATTATTCACATATGTTACAAAAATCCCATAAAGAATCGGGTGTTACAGAAGTAACCCCCATCAGTACGCTTAACCTTACTTAGGCTGAATCGTCCACAACATCAGCCGATCGATCGCTACGGTAGGCGATCGATCGGCAAGCTCTCTGGATTTTAATTCTAGAGAGCAGCCTCCTTCTTAACTACCCTGCACACCACACACATCACAATTTAATAAACATCCTCAAAATATCCATCCTTAACCCAAACTTCTAAATTATGAAATCATCATACCGACCTAAAACAGCACATTTGTCTCAAAACAATAACCTGACTATAAATCATCCAAATTCCACATAATAGCATTATCATCGAATTCATTTCATCTCTATACATTCAGTTTCCATAAAAATCCAAATAAAAGGCTTAGCAAAACATTTTATAAATTGAGTTTACCAAAACATCAATTTATCTACTATCCAGATACCAAACATCCTAAAATGAAAGTCTATACATTTTTCCTAACTAACACTCTTCAGCCCGAACACATCCCAAAATACCCAAAATACTTATCCTTGGCTCCCACGGGTCAAAATGGCACCGACTGCACAGCGCACTCCCACGAGCACACCTCTTCAACCAGCTTATACGTCGGGATCGAGTGGAGGAATCTCATCCTCACCTGTATCGAAGTCACCTACACCATAGAAAATAAACTATGAGCTAAAAAGCTCAGCAAGTCTCGTAAATGAAGATGAGTGCTATGCATGCGGGGTCTGTAAAAACATGCATTCCTTTTTTATTATTTAGTTACATAGCGGGAGGTGTCACCGGGGGTTGGCTCACCAGATAGAGAGGGCACATCTCGCGGTTAGATAGCCCTTTCCATCTGCAGGGGGGAAGACATGCTCCTCCTCTCAGGACAGCCATGTCTGAATCCCACCCCGACGTGACCGGGATTACGTGCATTTCATATCATTTCGTTAGGCGTTTCTTTTCATGAAAACATATGTGGAAATTCATTTTTCGTGCTGGCTCATAAAACATGATGCATGAACATGGATTTGAGCATAAACGTAAGGAAAAACACAAACAATACATAGAACCTAATGAAAAAAAATGTTCTAACATACAATTATCCTAACTACTCTTCAAACCTACACTAAACAAGAATTTCTCCAATTATCCTCGATCAACAAAGCGCATCCATGGTGTAGGCCAAATCGGCCAAACAAGTCACAAAGACTTACCTCGCGTCCGTAGCACACCGAGCTCTACTCTCGAGCGTTGTTCACCTATGACAATTCACAACAATCGTCATTAAGAGCCGATCTTAGGAAATCAAATTCTAAAAGGCTAACGAAGTCCCTAGCTAAAGAGTATTTCCTAAAACCATTGAGGCATTTTATCGAGCAATTCGTGCTCGTAAATCCCTAACCTCCATTAATGGAGTTTCTAAGTTCTCCAATGACCAAAAACTCCATATTCTTCAATAAATCGACTAACTATGCCAAATAACCACCAATACGTCAATTAGAGGCATAGTCACACTAAACCCATCGATTTCTAACCTTAGTCCACAGTTTTTAACAAAAATCCTAAACGAAATCCTACCATTTTAAACCCTAGAAATCGAGAATAAACCATCCAAGAGCATAGATTCTTACCTAGAACGTTGTTTGGAGGAGGAAACATGAAGAAAATCGAGCGATTGGAGGAGAAATCGTTGAAGAGGGAGGGAGAACCGCCGTGGAGGAGAGAGTCGCCAGAGAGAGAGAGAGAAAACCTCTGGAAAACGTTAAATATGGAGAAGAAGGAAGGGATTTGGCATTTTAATATAATTTGACTTGTCAAATTACTGTTTTGCCATTCCTTTGATTTTATATTAGTTTCATCATTTGTTTCGTTATTTAGCTAACGGTTCAGTTTCTCCAAATTTTCTTATTTCACCATTAATTCCAACTTATTGTTAGGGCTCTATTAAAACTTTCCGTTCGCAAAACGGACTTAATCTGACATATTTACAAAAATGCCACTATATATTTGAATATTATAATTCCGTAAAATCGGGTGTTACAAGCAGTCAAGAGGATTCTACGTTATCTCAAAGGAACGCCCTCTCTCGACATCTCTTTCACTCCGTCTGACGCTCTTGACTTGACTTGCTATACGAATGCTGACTGGGCCTCCTGCCCAGATGACTGCAAAAGCACTAGTGGTTTATGTGTTTTTCTCGGCCCTAGCCTCATCTCTTGGTCCTCCACCAAGCAAAAAATGGTCTCTCGCTCCAGCACAGAATCAGAGTATCGCAGCGTGACAAATGAAGCTACTGAAATTCTATGGCTTCAATCTCTGCTCAGCGAACTAGGTATTCTTTCTCCCGCAACACCCCTCATTCTCTGTGATAACCTCAGTGCAACCTATCTAGCTTCCAATCAAGTTTTGCACTCAAAATCAAAGCACGTGGAGATTGACTTTCATTTCGTCTGGAAAAAAGTTTTCCAAAAGAAATTTTTGGTCAAATTCACTCTGTCCGATAACCAACTTGCGGATGCACTGACTAAGCCTCTCCCACCGGCGGCTTTCCACCTCTTCTTATCCAAGATCTTTGGTCTACGCCCGTGATCTTGAGGGGGGAAGATAATTGGTTACTATTTCCTTCTACTTTAGTTACTTGTCCTAGTTACTGTTTTATCCTTGATGTATACAAGGACCACACACAGTTGGATAATACAATTGTACAGAACACTCGATTGCAATACAGGTTTTTCGTTTTCTTCTTCCTGGTTTTCTTTCTCCTCTATCAGAGAGATCTCTCCAGGGTTCAAATCCTTACACCTCCTGCATTTTCTGTTTTCTTAAGCCATTGACTGAGGATCATTCAGATCACCAGAACTCTGGTGGGGTTTTTGGCTTACCTCCCAACAACAGGAGAAACCAGAGAGCAAGAGAGAGAGAGAGAGAGAGAGAGAGAGAGAGAGAGAGAGAGAGAGAGAGAGAGAGAGAGAGAGAGAGAGAGAGAGAGAGAGAGAGAGAGAGAGAGAGAGAGAGAGAGAGAGAGAGAGAGAGAGAGAGAGAGAGAGAGAGAGAGAGAGAGAGAGAGAGAGAGAGAGAGAGAGAGAGAGAGAGAGAGAGAGAGAGAGAGAGAGAGAGAGAGAGAGAGAGAGAGAGAGAGAGAGAGAGAGAGAGAGAGAGAGAGAGAGAGAGAGAGAGAGAGAGAGAGAGAGAGAGAGAGAGAGAGAGAGAGAGAGAGAGAGAGAGAGAGAGAGAGAGAGAGAGAGAGAGAGAGAGAGAGAGAGAGAGAGAGAGAGAGAGAGAGAGAGAGAGAGAGAGAGAGAGAGAGAGAGAGAGAGAGAGAGAGAGAGAGAGAGAGAGAGAGAGAGAGAGAGAGAGAGAGAGAGAGAGAGAGAGAGAGAGAGAGAGAGAGAGAGAGAGAGAGGCGGTTCAACATCCTTACACCTCCTGCATTTCTGTTTCTTAAGCCATTGACTGAGGATCATTCAGATCACCAGAACTCTGGTGGGGTTTTTGGCTTACCTCCCAACAACAGGAGAAACCAGAGAGCAAGAGAGAGAGAGAGAGAGATATCTTATCTGTCTCCTCCATAGGAAGGAGATATCCGTTTCTTATTCCCAATTTCATTCTTATATATAAAGGAAGCTGCATTCCTAAATTCTGGTCCTTAAAGAGTGAGCAATTGTGGCGAACATAGACGGGTTAAGAGCCAGATCTTTGCTCAGGGATGGAGCTGGGATTGAGGACGGACCTGACTACCACGACGACGAAGAAGTCAAATTGGTGGGGCTTTTTTCCCCCCTCCGCTTTATGGCCCTGCCCTGGTCGCCTCCTGCCTTCAGGATCTGCCTCCTTCTCCTCCTCATTGCTGCCATTGCCACCGCCTGCTTTTTCCTTCCTGTCGACAAGGTGTACCTTCGAAATGTGCACCATTTCTAGTTTCCATTTTTTTTCTTTTTGATACTTCGTAGTTGCAATGAGCATGCGTCGTTAAGCCTATAGTTTGTTTATAAGTTCGTTGTAAAGTTGGAGGGGAATGAGATCTGCAACGTTGGCAATCCGTAGAATTGGTTCCTTAAGATGATGTTATGAGAAGCGAATGAATGTGCCATTACTTGTATTTCTCGTTTGAGAAGTTGTGGATGTTTGAACATGTATATTTATGGCTTGAATTTTTACCAAGCAAAGATGAAAACTGTTTGCATGACTTTTCTTGATGATATTATTGATGTTGATTTAGCATCATCTTCTACAAAAATGCACCAACCAAGACATATGGAGCAACCGTCGATGCATTGATAATATATGTACAGAATCTTTCAACTCTGGTTCTTTTTTACAGTTAATGAATGTTTCTCAAAAATTGATTTTCATCTTCCCACTTTACTGAAGATTGAATAGTTCAAAATTATTAGGTAATCAATAATCAAATGGAGTTTCATGGATAGAAAGTACTAAGTTTTATTCATAACTTCTTATTCGAGCAGTATATGCATTTCAAAAGGCAGATTTGTACTAACTTTAGTATGAGGACGCTAACGCTTCACTGATTTACGTTGTGCTTTGTTGTTGGTTTTCATAATAGAGATAGAAGATACAAGTAGGTTTGATTTTTTGAACTTTTCAGTATATCTGTTTTGTGACATGTTTATTTTTCTAATATAATGTCTCTTACTGACCTGTGTTGTAACATAAATGAATCTGACAGATACTGGAAGCTTTTTTGTTATGGGTGAAGCAGGATCTGGGTCCTTGGGGTCCATTTATTTTGTAAGTTATCTGTGCAACTAAAACACTTGTTGAAAATATTCTTTGTTATTATAAATACTCACTATTTTACTTATACCTTGTGATAATGCGGATGCCTACCATCTAATCTCATAGAAAGCTTCTTTATTAATTTCCTCTCTACCGACACCTAATGTATAAATCAAAGTTTTCATTTCTTTTTTAATTGTGTATCTCTGTTCATTCTGCTGCAGTGGTATTAAATTCTTAAGGATAGTTCTTTAGACTTCCATTCCTGGCCTTTTTATTGTTGGTGGTGGTTGTCGGAATATTCCTTTTGTTCATATGAGTGTCGCTCTAATATTTCTTCGAATTGTTTATGATTTTCAGGGCCTTTTCATATATTCCTCTTACCATCTTGGCAGTTCCAGCTTCATTGCTTACAGTAAGCTTTCATTACATTTGGTGATTTAAGATTGGTAATTAAATCGTATTGAGCTTGCCAGGCCTTACATCTTATCTATCCTATATTCCTTAGGAATAGAACATACAGTCCTTTTTCCAATCGAGTGAAATTTTCTTAAGAGTGCTTTTCTTATTGATGCTTATTGTTAATTCTAATGTTTTCATTTTTCAGTTTGGAGGTGGTTATCTTTTCGGTCTGCCAGTAGGATTTATTGCTGACTCCATTGGTGCTACAATGGGTGCTACAGCTGCATTTGTTCTTGGGAGAACTGTGAGTCCCTTAAAGTATTGCTCTGAATTATTGTTTATTCTTTCATGAATGTTTATTTCGGTTATCCTGTATCATCTCTTACAACGTCAAAGTAAACAATTTTCTAAAATTTGGAAATGCTCCAGCCTGTGTATCCATTGTCCAACAACATGTTTAATATCCACTATTTTTATGATTTTGAAGCTGTAAGTTTAGAAAGACTTGTATATTTTTGGTGTCCTTATATTCTTATTTATTTTATGCAGATTGGAAGATCATATATTATTGCTAAGCTGAAGGATTACCCTAAGTTTCAGTCTGTTGGAATTGCAATTCAGAGATCTGGTTTTAAGGTTAATTTTTTTTTTTACCATATTGGGAAATAATCAAATTTTATTTACCTACGGATCAAGGAGGTTTGGATTCTATTATTTTTTTCTTTTGGCATGTGAGAATCTTGATGACCACTATTCGTAAAAGCTTTTGTCGTTCAGAAACTCTATTATGATGTATTTATTGTATTGAGAATTACAGAATCTATCCAATTGAGTCCCACGTGAGTGGGTTTGTACAGAACTTTGTGGTAATATTCTTTTGTCCCAGTTAGTTTGCAGCCAACTCCACCTCATGATGACTTTACTAATAATGAAGAAGTTTCTTTTTGTCCTTTACTGATATATATATTTTGTTTATTACCAAACAGATTGTTCTGCTGGTTCGGCTTGTTCCTTTACTTCCATTCAATATGATGAATTATCTTCTGTCTGTAACTCCTATTCCTATAGGAGAATATATTTTGGCCACGTGGGTGGGAATGATGGTATTTGCTTCTCACTCCTTTTGTCTGGATTTTCACTGCCAACCACCATTTTTATAAATTGATAACATTTATATTTCTTTCCTGAAAAAAAGGAGTTGCCGTCACATTGTTACTGACTGTTGGCTTTGACATCGGTTGCTAACCTCAAACGTATAATTCTTATAACAATTCAAACTTTTTTAATTAGTTTTAAATGTTCACTTGACAAATAACACGTGTAAAGTTTAGTGGCAAATAATTTTGTTCTATCACACCCTGATCTTCTTACTGTTATTTAATTTAGTTTAGACGCAGTATTTACCATATTTATCTGATTTGTGCTTGCTATTTTCAATTACAGCCAATTACATTTGCTTTAGTATATGTTGGAACAACTTTGAAGGATCTTTCGGATATCTCACACAGTTGGAATGAAGTTTCAACATCGAGATGGGTTAGTGCTAAACAACCTTTATTTTGTCTACCATGTTTTTTGAGTATGTACAGTTGAAAAACTCTTTCCTTGCCTCGATCTTTTTCTTCGCTTGAAGTTTACAAGTGTTAGTCTTAATTACAAACGCTCAAGCTGCTTTAATATATGGAAAATTAATTGCAGTTTCACCTAGGTAAGTGTGATTAAATAATTACCTTCTTCTAGGCCTTATTGAAGAATGACTGTGCAAGATTTTCCTGGAATGATTTCTTGATATGAAGATGATTGCTTTCACTACATGCTTTACTTGGTTTTCTTCGCTCTATGCCTGAGAAAAATATTGGAGTGCAAGGCTTTTGTTAGACCATACAGATGCCTCTGAGTGCTAATAGAAATTCAAATGCTTATGCTATATATAATAGGCTGGACTATAGTTTTAGTGCAGCTAAAATGTTACTGCTACTTATATTTCCTCCATGTTTTTCATGTATTCAACTTTTGTATCTGGCTGCAGGTTTTTGTTGCTCTGGGATTTGTGATATCAGGTGAGACCTCTTCTGCCAAACTCGCATTTAAATTATGACTTGAATTTATGGAATGGTCTTCATTTTATGATTAACACATTCAAACAACTCTCTAAAGACACGGATTCGAATAATCTTTTTTTTTTCTTATGAATATGTGGTACAGTGGTTTTGATCATCTGCATTACTAAAGTAGCAAAGGCATCTTTGGACAAAGCGCTGGCTGAAAACGGAGGAATGCCAGCACTGACGATCCTCCCAATCGTAGCAGATGAAACCTCGGATTTTAATAGGCCTCTGTTGATCAAAATAGATCCACCAGGACAGAACAAGAAATAATGTTGTATGTGTATGTATGTATATATTATCTACACTTCAACGCGTCTTAATTGGCTGAGATTTGGTATTCAAATGAGGGGATAGAGCAAAAGGAATACCATTTTTGAACTTTTCTTTTTGTTTGTCAGAACTCATGTACAGAAAGATGCTTTCGACTCCATTTCTTGGACAAATTCTTTACTTCTTGTATAATAGACGGACAGTATGATCCGGCGTATTTTTATTGATTTCAGAAGGAAATTGAATGTAGTTGACGAGAAAAGGAATATGATTGGACCGTGCAAGTGATAGACACATGGTCTGATGTTTTGCTGCAGCTGTTGAGTTGCCATCCCAGAAGTTCAAATGGTGGATTTCTAAACATCTGTAGAATCTCATCTTCATCAAAAGTGTGTCCAAGTAAGAAAGGATTTTATTTTCTGACGGACCGCTGGGGAAGTTGAAGGAAATCACGATAAGATCCTGTCCGTAGGCTACGCTCAGCACAGTGCATGTTGATGATCATTGGTTTTTGAATTTATTAGTTTCGGTGTAACATATATAAAGTAATGTCCTTGACTGTTATTTACTGAATGGAGTTACCGTTAAACAGAAATATAAGTGTATGGGCAAACACTACCTCTCCTTGTTTGATTTTGATTCTGTTAAGTAAAAACGTTGGTGTTTTTGTATTATAGTAATAATAATAACTCTAAACTCCATTTGATTTTAATCATCAGTTATTAGAGTCGTGATATTTGATACCTCAACTTTAAATTAATTTTGAACAAACTGAACTTCCAACTATTCACATCGACAAACTGCCCATAATAGTCAAACTGTTCGATAAGAGGACCACTTGATGTTTACATTTGAGATATATAGGATCGTATCAGACAAAATATATTGTTTTGATAATTTTTGTTAGACATTGAACAATTAGGTCTTACATGTAGGATATTACTTCATTATATTTAACTTTATTATTTGATTTATTCGATAAAGCTTTGTATAAGTGACTTCAAACACCTTTTATATTGTAACGGAATTGAAAAGAATAGATGAAAATGCTAGTATTGAAACAATGAAATTTATTTGTATAGATTATCTTGTTTGTTAGCCTAGAGATCGAATAACGAGCGTGCAATTCATGAATGAATTATTTAATTAAGAACTAATGGTAGTCAAGGATAAAAATGTTCTATAAGATCTTAGCTCTATTATGAAATAGAGGGTCAATACAAATATAATGACTATATTAATAGACACTTTGAGAAAATATTTTATGTAGTTTAAGAGTACAACTCTAAATATTAAATGAAATTAATTTAAAATTCGTTAGTTAATTTAAAGATTTCATATTAATTAACAAAAATCATTAGAGTTTAAAACTATCTATCTTCATTGGAATAATATAAATATAAACAAAAAAAAGTTAAATAATTAATTATGAGATAATTATTTAATACACCCAAATAAAAAGCCACTTGAACAAAAGTAGTCATTTTTTAAAGTTATTAAATTTGTTACACGTCATGAGATGACTTATTGAATAATTAATTATTCAATATAAAATTATTCATTAAATTTCAATATGTGAAATCTGCGTTTGAGTCGTAGCTTGGAGGATTTAAGGCAGAGGCTAAGGCTAAAATTTTAGTTCAAGCCGCAGCTCAAAATGATTAAACCGCCGCTCATACTGGATTTATATTGTAACATTTTTCACTTTATTTTCTAGAAACCATTGCGAAAATCTTTTTAATGGATGAGTTATGACCTCATCATTGATAAAAAGGAAGTTTTGATTGCCATCCGTATCGGTTTTAGATAATCTTTCTCTACAATCAAAAGATTAGCTTGTGTGTTTGTTGAGTACATGATCTTATATTGAGTTTGATTTTGTTATTTTTCTTGCCCACTAGGGGTGGACACGATTCGGTTCGACCTAGTTCCACCCAGAAACCATGACCCACATTTTCATGGTATCGGAACTGTGGGGTTGCAGAATCGGAATATGAACTTAACCGTAAAATACGGTTTGGTCACGGTTCGTGTAACACCCGGTTTTACGGGATTTTAATATTTCGATATATAATGGCATTTTTGTAAAAATGTCAAATTAAGTCTGTTTTGCGAAAGGAAAGCGTTATTAGAATCCTAATAATTAATATGGATTTTAGGAGAAATACGAGAATTTTTGGAGTCGTAACGCTAATTACGAGGATTTTCCGTTTCTCGTAATATAAAATGATGTTTTAGTAAAAATAGTAAATGAGTTCCGTTATACGAACAGATAGTTTTAATGGAACCATAGTAATAAATTGGGATTCATGGTGAAATAAGAAAATTTGAAAAAACCGAATCGTTAGACAATTAACGAAACAATTGACGAATCAAATAGAAAATCAAAGGAAGGATGAGAAGGTAATTTGCCAAGCCAAATTTTAATTAAAATCACAATTTTCTCTCTTTCTCCCTCATTTTCTCTCTTCGTGAACCAGAAGCTCTCTCTTGGCATTCTCTCTCTCCCTCACGGCGATTTCTCCCCTTTCGACGACGTTTCGTCATCCGGCGACTCGGTTTTCTTCACGTTTTCTCCTCCGATCAACATTCTAGGTAAGATTCTATAGTTTTTGGAGGTTAGATTTCGATTTCTAGAGTTTAAACAATTAGGGTTCGTTTAGGGTTTTTTTGTTAAAAACATTGTTTAGAGCTTGAAATCGATAGACCTAATGTATTTGTGAGTACAATGGACGTATTGGGCGTTGTTGGACAAAGTTAATTTGTTTATTGAGGAGTGTTAGGGTTTCGAAAAAATTGAAGCTTTGGAAAACTCCATTAATGGAGGTTTTGAGGTGTCGAGCGTAAATTGCTCGATAAAATGCCTCAATAAGTTAAATTAGAGTTTTAGGAAATTTCTTTAGTTAAGGGTTTCGTTAGTTTGGACGTTTAATGATTTAAACGCGTTTTTAACAATGTTTGTTGTGAAATTGCCTTAGGTGAACAACCCTCGTGGACGGAGCTAGAATTGCAACGGGCGCGAGGTAAGTTCTCGTGACTTACTATGGCCGATTGGCCTACACCGTACGTCGAAGTCGCGTCGAGGATCCTTTGTGGGGATTTCGTTTGTTTAATTCTTTGGTTTGGGTAGTTAGGATTAAGTTCTTTTATAGATTATGTTTTTTTTTATTTTTTTTTTTTTTTTTTTTTTTTTTTTTTTTTTTTTTTTTTTTTTTTTTTTTTTTTTTTTTTTTTTTTTTTTTTTTTTTTTTTTTTTTTTTTTTTTTTTTTTTTTTTTTTTTTTTTTTTTTTTTTTTTTTTTTTTTTTTTTTTTTTTTTTTTTTTTTTTTTTTTTTTTTTTTTTTTTTTTTTTTTTTTTTTTTTTTTTTTTTTTTTTTTTTTTTTTTTTTTTTTTTTTTTTTTTTTTTTTTTTTTTTTTTTTTTTTTTTTTTTTTTTTTTTTTTTTTTTTTTTTTTTTTTTTTTTTTTTTTTTTTTTTTTTTTTTTTTTTTTTTTTTTTTTTTTTTTTTTTTTTTTTTTTTTTTTTTTTTTTTTTTTTTTTTTTTTTTTTTTTTTTTTTTTTTTTTTTTTTTTTTTTTTTTTTTTTTTTTTTTTTTTTTTTTTTTTTTTTTTTTTTTTTTTTTTTTTTTTTTTTTTTTTTTTTTTTTTTTTTTTTTTTTTTTTTTTTTTTATCTTTCTTAATCATTTAATTCTTATTACTCCCACTTTATTCAATTATTGGTAATATATTTTTTTTTAACATAGCTTAGCTCAAAGATGTCATGCGCGATCACTAGGCATCGTTCAGCAGAAATACATTATACATCTGCCGGCGGGCAGTGCAATGTGTATCAGCTGATGAAGAGAAACTTAAACCCTTATACTGCATCTACGATAGAAGAATAAACCACATCTACCGGTCACTAGACGACAACACAATGTTTATATCATCGGTAACTTAATGTACATCATCTGCGGTCGCTAGATGACAAACTATACTTACATCTTCCGATAACTTAACACCTACATCTACCGGTCACTGGACAATGAAATATCAATTACACATCCGGTAACTTAATGCAACTTCATCTACGGTCGCTAGACGACAAAATTATACTTACATCTTCCGATAACTTAAACACTCTAAATCTACCGGTCACTGGCCGATGAAATAACACCTTACATCATCCCATCCGGTAACTTAAATACACTTCATCTGCCGATCACTAGACGACAAACATAGCACTTCATCATCGATAGCTTAAACACTCTGTAGGATCGGTATTGTCTAAGAGGGGGGTGGAATAGACTTTTTTAATTTTAATACGAGTCACCCTAATTCTCCCTGATTAAATATTAGTTTAACACAAGTAATCAAATTATGTAAACAGAGAGAGAGAGAAATACGACACCAGTATTTTTACGTGGTTCGGCCAAACTGCCTACGTCCACGCTCCAAGGCTCACTCCTTGAAGATCCTTACCCTTCTCCTCACGAGAAAACACAGATCGGGATTCCGGGCTCCGATCAACTGCCTTTACAGATCTGGATTGAACTTCACGGGCGTCAATCCACTGCCTTTACAAATGATTTGAGTTTGTAAAATTAAGTACAGACTACACTCTCACAGTAATTGAATCTCCAGTAGGATTGAGAGATGTAGAGAAAATACAGAGTGTTATCACTTCGCAGCTTAGGGCTCAGTATTCAAATTTGCAAAGTTGTTCCTTCGTGCTCTAAGCTCGACTTAAATACTCTGTCTTCAAATCGGCTTGGCTTCAATGCTCTTTATCCAATAATAGAAGTTTAGTTACCGTTGGAGCAGTTTTCGTACAAGTTCAGGTAGCCGTTGCCGATTGTAGTTGTAAGTCGTCGTCGCCATAAATGTTCTGAAGTTAAAGCTTGAAAACGACGTCACTGTAGCTTCGCGGTTTATTTGAATTCTGGCGGAAGACAAAGCTGAGTTAGTCTTGAGCCGCCATCGGATGATGAAGCTTTAAACGCTTGAACCGGCATCGGATGATGAAGCTTGAAACGCTTGAACCGGCATTGGATGATTAAATCTTAGACGTCTTCCGCCTTGTCGTTTAGTGGCCGGAAGAGTAATTTGGTTTACTCATCCGCCTTTGTCGTTTAGCGAGCGTAGGACTTCATCGTGTTAGCTCATCCGCCTTGTCGTTTAGTGGCCAGAAGAGTAATTTGGTTTACTCATCCGCCTTTGTCGTTTAGCGAGTGTAGGACTTCATCGTGTTAGCTCATCCGCCTTGTCGTTTAGTGGCCGGAAGAGTAATTTGGTTTACTCATCCGCCTTGTCGTTTAGTGGCCGGAAGAGTAATTTGGTTTACTCATCCGCCTTGTCGTTTTGTGACCGGTGGATTGATTTTTGTAAACGACTCCGCTCTTGTCGTTTTGTGACCGGTGGATTGATTTTTGTAAACGACTCCGCTCTTGTCGTTTTGTGACCGGTGGATTGATTTTTGTAAACGACTCCGCTCTTGTCGTTTTGTGACCGGTGGATTGATTTTTGTAAACGACTCCGCTCTTGTCGTTTTGTGACCGGTGGATTGATTTTTGTAAACGACTCCGCTCTTGTCGTTTTGTGACCGGTGGATTGATTTTTGTAAACGACTCCGCTCTTGTCGTTTTGTGACCGGTGGATTGATTTTTGTAAACGACTCCGCTCTTGTCGTTTTGTGACCGGTGGATTGATTTTTGTAAACGACTCCGCTCTTGTCGTTTTGTGACCGGTGGATTGATTTTTGTAAACGACTCCGCTCTTGTCGTTTTGTGACCGGTGGATTGATTTTTGTAAACGACTCCGCTCTTGTCGTTTTGTGACCGGTGGATTGATTTTTGTAAACGACTCCGCTCTTGTCGTTTTGTGACCGGTGGATTGATTTTTGTAAACGACTCCGCTCTTGTCGTTTTGTGACCGGTGGATTGATTTTTGTAAACGACTCCGCTCTTGTCGTTTTGTGACCGGTGGATTGATTTTTGTAAACGACTCCGCTCTTGTCGTTTTGTGACCGGTGGATTGATTTTTGTAAACGACTCCGCTCTTGTCGTTTTGTGACCGGTGGATTGATTTTTGTAAACGACTCCGCTCTTGTCGTTTTGTGACCGGTGGATTGATTTTTGTAAACGACTCCGCTCTTGTCGTTTTGTGACCGGTGGATTGATTTTTGTAAACGACTCCGCTCTTGTCGTTTTGTGACCGGTGGATTGATTTTTGTAAACGACTCCGCTCTTGTCGTTTTGTGACCGGTGGATTGATTTTTGTAAACGACTCCGCTCTTGTCGTTTTGTGACCGGTGGATTGATTTTTGTAAACGACTCCGCTCTTGTCGTTTTGTGACCGGTGGATTGATTTTTGTAAACGACTCCGCTCTTGTCGTTTTGTGACCGGTGGATTGATTTTTGTAAACGACTCCGCTCTTGTCGTTTTGTGACCGGTGGATTGATTTTTGTAAACGACTCCGCTCTTGTCGTTTTGTGACCGGTGGATTGATTTTTGTAAACGACTCCGCTCTTGTCGTTTTGTGACCGGTGGATTGATTTTTGTAAACGACTCCGCTCTTGTCGTTTTGTGACCGGTGGATTGATTTTTGTAAACGACTCCGCTCTTGTCGTTTTGTGACCGGTGGATTGATTTTTGTAAACGACTCCGCTCTTGTCGTTTTGTGACCGGTGGATTGATTTTTGTAAACGACTCCGCTCTTGTCGTTTTGTGACCGGTGGATTGATTTTTGTAAACGACTCCGCTCTTGTCGTTTTGTGACCGGTGGATTGATTTTTGTAAACGACTCCGCTCTTGTCGTTTTGTGACCGGTGGATTGATTTTTGTAAACGACTCCGCTCTTGTCGTTTTGTGACCGGTGGATTGATTTTTGTAAACGACTCCGCTCTTGTCGTTTTGTGACCGGTGGATTGATTTTTGTAAACGACTCCGCTCTTGTCGTTTTGTGACCGGTGGATTGATTTTTGTAAACGACTCCGCTCTTGTCGTTTTGTGACCGGTGGATTGATTTTTGTAAACGACTCCGCTCTTGTCGTTTTGTGACCGGTGGATTGATTTTTGTAAACGACTCCGCTCTTGTCGTTTTGTGACCGGTGGATTGATTTTTGTAAACGACTCCGCTCTTGTCGTTTTGTGACCGGTGGATTGATTTTTGTAAACGACTCCGCTCTTGTCGTTTTGTGACCGGTGGATTGATTTTTGTAAACGACTCCGCTCTTGTCGTTTTGTGACCGGTGGATTGATTTTTGTAAACGACTCCGCTCTTGTCGTTTTGTGACCGGTGGATTGATTTTTGTAAACGACTCCGCTCTTGTCGTTTTGTGACCGGTGGATTGATTTTTGTAAACGACTCCGCTCTTGTCGTTTTGTGACCGGTGGATTGATTTTTGTAAACGACTCCGCTCTTGTCGTTTTGTGACCGGTGGATTGATTTTTGTAAACGACTCCGCTCTTGTCGTTTTGTGACCGGTGGATTGATTTTTGTAAACGACTCCGCTCTTGTCGTTTTGTGACCGGTGGATTGATTTTTGTAAACGACTCCGCTCTTGTCGTTTTGTGACCGGTGGATTGATTTTTGTAAACGACTCCGCTCTTGTCGTTTTGTGACCGGTGGATTGATTTTTGTAAACGACTCCGCTCTTGTCGTTTTGTGACCGGTGGATTGATTTTTGTAAACGACTCCGCTCTTGTCGTTTTGTGACCGGTGGATTGATTTTTGTAAACGACTCCGCTCTTGTCGTTTTGTGACCGGTGGATTGATTTTTGTAAACGACTCCGCTCTTGTCGTTTTGTGACCGGTGGATTGATTTTTGTAAACGACTCCGCTCTTGTCGTTTTGTGACCGGTGGATTGATTTTTGTAAACGACTCCGCTCTTGTCGTTTTGTGACCGGTGGATTGATTTTTGTAAACGACTCCGCTCTTGTCGTTTTGTGACCGGTGGATTGATTTTTGTAAACGACTCCGCTCTTGTCGTTTTGTGACCGGTGGATTGATTTTTGTAAACGACTCCGCTCTTGTCGTTTTGTGACCGGTGGATTGATTTTTGTAAACGACTCCGCTCTTGTCGTTTTGTGACCGGTGGATTGATTTTTGTAAACGACTCCGCTCTTGTCGTTTTGTGACCGGTGGATTGATTTTTGTAAACGACTCCGCTCTTGTCGTTTTGTGACCGGTGGATTGATTTTTGTAAACGACTCCGCTCTTGTCGTTTTGTGACCGGTGGATTGATTTTTGTAAACGACTCCGCTCTTGTCGTTTTGTGACCGGTGGATTGATTTTTGTAAACGACTCCGCTCTTGTCGTTTTGTGACCGGTGGATTGATTTTTGTAAACGACTCCGCTCTTGTCGTTTTGTGACCGGTGGATTGATTTTTGTAAACGACTCCGCTCTTGTCGTTTTGTGACCGGTGGATTGATTTTTGTAAACGACTCCGCTCTTGTCGTTTTGTGACCGGTGGATTGATTTTTGTAAACGACTCCGCTCTTGTCGTTTTGTGACCGGTGGATTGATTTTTGTAAACGACTCCGCTCTTGTCGTTTTGTGACCGGTGGATTGATTTTTGTAAACGACTCCGCTCTTGTCGTTTTGTGACCGGTGGATTGATTTTTGTAAACGACTCCGCTCTTGTCGTTTTGTGACCGGTGGATTGATTTTTGTAAACGACTCCGCTCTTGTCGTTTTGTGACCGGTGGATTGATTTTTGTAAACGACTCCGCTCTTGTCGTTTTGTGACCGGTGGATTGATTTTTGTAAACGACTCCGCTCTTGTCGTTTTGTGACCGGTGGATTGATTTTTGTAAACGACTCCGCTCTTGTCGTTTTGTGACCGGTGGATTGATTTTTGTAAACGACTCCGCTCTTGTCGTTTTGTGACCGGTGGATTGATTTTTGTAAACGACTCCGCTCTTGTCGTTTTGTGACCGGTGGATTGATTTTTGTAAACGACTCCGCTCTTGTCGTTTTGTGACCGGTGGATTGATTTTTGTAAACGACTCCGCTCTTGTCGTTTTGTGACCGGTGGATTGATTTTTGTAAACGACTCCGCTCTTGTCGTTTTGTGACCGGTGGATTGATTTTTGTAAACGACTCCGCTCTTGTCGTTTTGTGACCGGTGGATTGATTTTTGTAAACGACTCCGCTCTTGTCGTTTTGTGACCGGTGGATTGATTTTTGTAGGAGCAACAGGAGATGGAGGCACTTCCAGAGAAGCAATAGGAGATGTATCCATTGGACTGGAGGGCTCGAAGGATGGCTCCGGTACAGAAAGAGCAGCAGGGGTAGAGAATGCCAGTTCAGACTCCTGAAGATCCAAAGCATCACTCGAGAATCTGCAACAACCTCAGGTCGAAAAACGGGAGGGACAAAATCTGCATCACACGGCTCAGAGGAATGCTGAGGAGGTGGAGACCGGGCAGGTTGAAAAGCTGCAATTTGAGACTGAAGAGACTGGAGGGTCCGAGTAAAAAGTGTATGGTTGAGAGTCATGGTTTGACCCAGTTTAGCTAATTCCACACCAACATCCAGTTTGAGCTGATTGATCTTCTCATCCATCGTGAGGCCCAAGTCCAATGCAAGCTGGGCTAGCTTACAATCAATAGAAGTTTCAATCAGAGTGGGAAGGGAGCTAAAGGCTGTCCCGAGACTGTCAATGCCGGACTGCATAAGATTGAACTGCTCTTCAGTCATGACGAAGCGTCTCTGATATGTTTTTGGGGTGGCAGAAAGGGTTGGCGGAGTTGGAACAGATGGTTGGACGGGAGGAGACAAGGAGACGGTTTTGAGCAGGGGGAATGACTTGAGACACATGTTGAACTGTGGGAGGTAGTAGAAGGTGCAGGAGGAGAAGAGTTATCAACAGGAGACAGAGGGGCGGAGGCAGGAAGTGGGAGCAGCAACAAAGAGGGTGAAATATCATGAGCTGAGATTGCAGGCTCATCTACATCATCCTGATCAGACTCCTCTGCCAGGATAAGTTTTCTTTTCCCCCTTTGAATAACAGCGGCCTGAGCAGGTTCCATATTGGCTGCAGGCAGAGGATGCTCAAGTGAGGCAGGTGGAGACGGAGTTGGCAATGTGGATTGAACTGGAGGACCATGTTTGATTATAGAGGAGATTGCTCGAAACACCGGAGAGATGGAGGAAGAGCAGGCTGAGAAGGCAGTAAGAGAGAAGGTGGAGGAGAAGTAGGAGAAGGATTGCTAGGTGCAGAGGGAGCAGAAATAGCCTCAAAGGGATTAGCTGAGGCTAAAGGAGCAGGTTGACTAGTCCTTGGAGGAGGGGCACGGCGTCTGGGCACTGGTGGAGGAAGTTTAGGCCGAGTGACCCGGGGACTAGGAGGGGAAATATCAAAGGCAGGGATCTCAGAATCACCACCACCTTCTTGAACAGATGATTCTTCATCCAAACTCACGTCCTTTTTGCCTTTTCTGGCAGCTTTGACCTTAGCAGTCCTCTGCTTGGACTGATCCAAAACAAAAGTCCCTTGACGATTTCTCTTAATTCCCATCCTGGTCAAAGTGTCTTTGGAGTAATAGCTGGTTGTTTTCAGACAGGTGGGATCCTCATCCTCTGGAAATTCAACCTTATAATGCTGAAAGATCTTCATCAGAAAAAGGTTATATGGAAAAGAGGTAGATGGGCTTGAAGAAACGCTCTGAATCATTCGTCTCAAGATAATGTAACCAATGTCAACAGGTTCCTTCATATAGATGGCATAAAGAATAACAAGCTCCATGCTGCTAATGTCATCATAATGACCACCCTTAGGAAGAACATTGTAGCAGATCATTTGATGGAGAAGTCGAGCTCTAATTGTTAAATGTTTGCTCTTTAAAGGATTGGGAATATTGTGCGGATCAAGAGCAATTTCTTTTAAGAATTGTTGGCCATCAGGAAGTCTTAGAAGTGGAATTTCTTGCCCTATGGAATAAATTTTGGGGTGTTTATCCAAATGGGGATAGCCCAAAAGCTCATTGATGGATTGGGAAGTGAGTTCAATGGTTTTTCCATACACATAGCTTGAAATGAGAGAATGGTCAGAGGTATAGCTGAGATTAGCATAAAACATCCTAATGGCCGAGGGAAAAAAGAACGACTCAACCTCAAACAGCCCTATTAATCCAATATCAGTCAAGGGTGCTATAATGTTTAAAGATACTAATTCGTCGGGGACCATACCACGACCTGGAATCAACTTCTTGTCCTTAAAATCCCCGTGATACCTGATTTCAGCATCCTCATTTAGGAAGTAGAGTGACGGCCAACTATTTGCCCGAGGGAGCACCCGTGCCGGACGAGGATTGGGTTTGGCTTTCTTTTGCGGTGGACCCGCATCACCTCGAGACGAAGAAGCGAGATGATCATGTTCGAAAAACTGGTCCATTGGAAAATTTTTGTGAAGATGACCTAGAGGAAGAAAGGGTTGCGACAGAGAGCTTACTGAAAAAGGGCGCGAAAGATGAAGCGTTGCGGAGAAGAAACCGAGTTTAAAAGAGAGAGAGAACCACGCCCGACATGATGAAAACACACGTGTAATACAGATATTGTCCGATTGAAGACACGTGTCGGCAGATTAGAAAATATATCATCCGGTCTGTGGATGATCTACATCTTCCGGTGAATAGAAAAAGGACCGGAGGATGTGTATATTAAAGACAAAAAATAGAAGAGAAACTTAACTTTTCTCATACTTGAGAAGACCTAATCTTATTCTAATACTACAAAAGGTTTTCTCATCCAAAGGTTTTGTAAAAATATCTGCCAATTGATCTACAGAATTAACAAACTCTAAAGAAATATCACCTTTTTGAACATGATCTCTGATAAAGTGATATCTGACATCTATGTGTTTTGTTCTAGAGTGCTGAATTGGATTCTTGGAAATATTAATTGCACTGGTGTTATCACACCGAATAGGAATCCTATCATAAAACAGATTGTAATCTTCCAAAGTCTGTTTCATCCAAAGCATTTGTGCACAACAACTGCCTGCAGCAATATATTCACTCTCAGCAGTTGACAATGCAACAGAGTTCTGTTTCTTAGAATACCAAGACACTAGAGATTCTCCTAAGAACTGACAAGTGCCACTTGTGCTTTTCCTATCAATTAGACTACCAGCATAGTCAGAATCAGAATATCCTACCAGATCGAAAGAAGTACCTTTAGGATACCATAATCCTAAGTTAGGAGTTCCACTTAAATATTTAAAAATTCTTTTGACAGCAGTTAAGTGAGATTCCTTAGGAGCAGCCTGGAATCTAGCACAGAGACAAACACTGAAGAGTATATCTGGTCTACTAGCAGTCAAGTATAACAGAGAACCAATCATACAACGATATTTCTTGATATCCACACTTACCATTTTCATCCTTGTCCAATTTAGTAGTGGTACTCATGGGAGTTTTGGAAGATTTGACAGTTTCTAATCCGAATTTCTTAAGGAGTTCCTTAATGTACTTTTCTTGACAGAAGAAAATTCCATCAGGAGACTGATTAATCTGGAATCCTAAGAAGAACTTTAACTCCCCCATCATACTCATTTCAAATTCACTTTGCATGAGGGAAGAAAACTCATTACACATGTTGACATTGGTTGATCCAAAAATAATGTCATCGACATATATTTGAACCAGCAGAATGTCCTTATCCTTTTGCCTGGTAAACAGAGTTGAGTCGGTGTTACCCTTTCTGAAATTCCTTTCCTCAAGGAAATTCCTCAATCTGTCATACCAAGCTCTAGGAGCCTGCTTAAGACCATAGAGAGCTTTCATAAGTCTATACACATGATTCGGTTTAGCAAAGTCTTCAAATCCTAGGGGCTGCTCTACATAAACTTCTTCCTGAATATAACCATTTAAGAAGGCACTCTTTACATCCATTTGAAAGAGTGTGAAGTTTTTGTAGCAAGCATAGGCTAAGAGCATCCTAATGGATTCTAATCTAGCTACTGGTGCAAAGGTTTCCTCAAATCTATTCCTTCTTCTTGATTGTAACCTTTAGCAACTAGCCTAGCCTTATTTCTGACTACGATCCCATTTTCATCCAATTTGTTCTTGTAAACCCATTTTGTTCCAATAATTGGATGATCCTTAGGCCGTGGAACAAGTTCCCATACCTTGCTCCTTTCAAATTGATTTAGCTCTTCTTGCATAGCTAAAATCCAATACTCATCATACTCGGCCTCTTCAAACTTCTTAGGCTCTATTTGAGAGATAAATGCCACATTGGCACAGAGATTCCTAAGAGAGGATCTAGTCTTAACTCCTAAAGAAGGATCACCTAAGACCTCATCTATTAGATGATTTCTGACATATTTCCAATCTCTAGGTAAAGTAGGATTTTCATCCTTGACAGGAATAATATCTAGAGAAGGTTCTAGAGATTTTTCTACTTGAGCAGGATCACTAGGCTTTTCTAAAGAGAGGGAATCTAGTTGATTATCCAAAGAATCATCCTCATCCACATTGATTGTGGGTTGAGGAGACTCATCAAAGTTAACATGGACAGATTCCTCTACAACTAGAGTTCTCCTATTGAATACTCTATAAGCTTTACTGGACAGAGAATAGCCAAGAAAAATTCCAATATCAGATTTGGAATCGAATTTTCCTAAGTTATCCTTAGTATTTAGAATGAAGCACTTACTACCAAAAGCTCTAAAATACTTGACAGAAGGAGTTTTGCCATTCCAAAGCTCATAGGGAGTTTTCTCAAGAATAGGTCTTATGGAGACCCGATTGAGAACATAGCAGGCTGTAGCAACAGCTTCAGCCCAGAAGTATTTAGGAAGGGAGTTTTCAATGAGCATAGTCCTAGCTAGCTCCTGGAGAGATCTATTCTTCCTCTCAACAACACCATTTTGCTGAGGAGTCCTAGGAGAAGAGAAATTGTGCTCAATTCCATTTTTGAGACACAAGAGTTCAAATCTCTCATTTTCAAATTCTCCACCATGATCACTACGAATAGCAACAATGGTGAGTCCCTTTTCATTTTGAACTCTTTTCCTAAAGCTAGAAAAGGTTTCAAAAGTCTCATCCTTAGACTTCAGAAAGTATACCCAGGTGAATCTAGAGAAGTCGTCAACAATGACAAAAGCATAGAATTTGCCACCTAGGCTGGCTATATTGGAAGGACCGAAAAGGTCCATGTGAAGGAGTTGGAGGGCTTAGAAGTAGAAATAGAATTTTTAGAAGCAAAAGAACTTTTGATCTGCTTGCCCATTTGACAAGCTTCACAGACTCTATCCTTTTCAAAGGATATCTTAGGGATTCCCCTAACTAAATTCTCCCTAGTGATCTTAGCTAAAGTATCCATCCCTACATGACCTAATCTCCTATGCCAAATCCAAGAATCATGGGAAGAATTAACAGCAAAGCATTTTTCGTTCACATGCTCAATAACATCCATGTCAATAATATAGATATTTTCTTTCCTATAGCCAGTGAACAGAGTTTTGTCATTAGATGCATCTTTAATTACACATGAGTTTGATTTAAAGATCACCTCATAACCTTTATCACATAACTGGCTAATACTAAGGAGATTATGCTTTAAACCTTCAACTAATAGAACATTTTCAATAGTAGGATAAAAACTGTTACCTATATTGCCGATGCCAACAATTTTGCCCTTTTGGTTTCCACCAAAAGTGACACTCCCTTTCTTTTTGTTGACAGCAGCAAACATGGTTGAGTCTCCTGTCATATGCCTCGAACATCCACTGTCGAGGTACCACTGGTTCTTTCCAGGAGAGCACTCAACCTGCAAGACAGAATTCAATTGGTCTTCTTAGGTACCCAAATCTTTTGGGTCCTAGTGTTAGTCTTGGTTCCTTTAGGAACCCACTGTAACTTGCTACCTAGTTTCATACTGTTTGTTTTTAAAGGACATATGAAGGACTTATGTCCTACTTCATTACATGTATGGCAAGTAGCCGGTTTGACAAAGAAATTCTTAAAAACTTTTCTCTTATTGAACTTGTCATAGCCTAAACCTGCTTTATCATGAGTAGCTCTATGATTCCCTATTAGTAAAGTTAAGTTCTTGCTACCATTTGAGAACCATAGAACAAGTTTATTCAAAGACTCATTTTTCTTTTTAAGTTCAATAATTTCCTTCTCATGCAGGTCTACTTCTTTAGCATGCTTTTCCAATAAATCTGTATTATCCTTTTTCAACAGATTGTATTTAGTTTTCAGCATCCCAAACTGTTTAACTAAGTCATTAAAAGCATCAATTAGTTCATCTTCTTCATTATCACTATCGTTATCACTTAAAATATTTGAAGAAGAAGTACTAACCTTTTCCTCGTGTGCCATGAAGCACAGATTTGCAACTTCCTCATCTTCTGAAGAGGAGGTGTCACCTTCACTGTCATCCCAAGTGGCCTTCATAGCCTTCTTCTTGAACTTCTTGGGATACTTCTTTGTCTGTGGACAGTCTGCCTTCATATGGCCTGGCTTTCCACATCCAAAGCAGATGATTTCCTTGTCCTTTTGAGACTTCTCACCCTTTGAAAATCTTTTTCCCTGCATCCTTTTCCGTTGCAGGAATCTACTGAATCTCCTAGTGATGAGAGCTATATCCTCATCCTCTTCTTCTTCTTCTTCTTCCTCAGACAGATCTTGTTTACTTGAGGAGGCTTTCATTGCAATATCTTTTCTTTTTGAAGCCTCTCTCTCCTTGAGATCTTCCTTCTCGTTTGACCTCATCGTGATCTCATGAGTCATGAGAGATCCAAGGAGTTCCTCAAGTTTTAGAATCTTGAGATCCTTTGCTTCCTGTATGGCAGTCACCTTTGGCTGCCAGCTTCGTGGAAGACATCTAAGAATCTTCCTGACCTGTTCTTCACAAGAATATGATTTACCAAGAGCTTTTAAGCCATTGGTAATGTTAGTAAACCTTGTAAACATAGAGGATATAGATTCATCTTTTTGGCATAGAAAATAACTCATACTCATGTACTAGCATATTCAATTTACTCTCTTTTACCTGATTTGTTCCCTCGTGGGTAACCTCTAATAAGTGCCAAATTTCTTGGGCACTTTCACACCCTTGTACCCTATTAAATTCATCTCTATTTAAGGCACAATACAGGGTGTTAATCGCCTTAGCATTAAGGCTCAGATTCTCTTATCTGACTCAGTTCGATCAGTGGAAATCTTCTTCTTCTTCTTCTTCTTCTTCTTCTTCTTCTTCTTCTTCTTCTTCTTCTTCTTCTTCTTCTTCTTCTTCTTCTTCTTCTTCTTCTTCTTCTTCTTCTTCTTCTTCTTCTTCTTCTTCTTCTTCTTCTTCTTCTTCTTCTTCTTCTTCTTCTTCTTCTTCTTCTTCTTCTTCTTCTTCTTCTTCTTCTTCTTCTTCTTCTTCTTCTTCTTCTTCTTCTTCTTCTTCTTCTTCTTCTTCTTCTTCTTCTTCTTCTTCTTCTTCTTCTTCTTCTTCTTCTTCTTCTTCTTCTTCTTCTTCTTCTTCTTCTTCTTCTTCTTCTTCTTCTTCTTCTTCTTCTTCTTCTTCTTCTTCTTCTTCTTCTTCTTCTTCTTCTTCTTCTTCTTCTTCTTCTTCTTCTTCTTCTTCTTCTTCTTCTTCTTCTTCTTCTTCTTCTTCTTCTTCTTCTTCTTCTTCTTCTTCTTCTTCTTCTTCTTCTTCTTCTTCTTCTTCTTCTTCTTCTTCTTCTTCTTCTTCTTCTTCTTCTTCTTCTTCTTCTTCTTCTTCTTCTTCTTCTTCTTCTTCTTCTTCTTCTTCTTCTTCTTCTTCTTCTTCTTCTTCTTCTTCTTCTTCTTCTTCTTCTTCTTCTTCTTCTTCTTCTTCTTCTTCTTCTTCTTCTTCTTCTTCTTCTTCTTCTTCTTCTTCTTCTTCTTCTTCTTCTTCTTCTTCTTCTTCTTCTTCTTCTTCTTCTTCTTCTTCTTCTTCTTCTTCTTCTTCTTCTTCTTCTTCTTCTTCTTCTTCTTCTTCTTCTTCTTCTTCTTCTTCTTCTTCTTCTTCTTCTTCTTCTTCTTCTTCTTCTTCTTCTTCTTCTTCTTCTTCTTCTTCTTCTTCTTCTTCTTCTTCTTCTTCTTCTTCTTCTTCTTCTTCTTCTTCTTCTTCTTCTTCTTCTTCTTCTTCTTCTTCTTCTTCTTCTTCTTCTTCTTCTTCTTCTTCTTCTTCTTCTTCTTCTTCTTCTTCTTGCTTTCCAGTAAACATAATCACTCCCATCAAAGAAGGGAGGCCTATTTGTAGCTTGACCTTCTCCGTGTGTGGAGTAGTGTTGACTGTCATTGTCATTGTAAATATATCACACAATGATTACAAGACAGCTTAGACAATGATAACCTCGCTCTGATACCAATTGTAGGATCGGTATTGTCTAAGAGGGGGGTGAATTAGACTTTTAATTTTAATTACGAGTCACCTCTAATTTCTCCCTTGATTAAACTATTAGTTTTAACACAAGTAATCAAATTATGTAAACAGAGAGAGAGAGAAATACGACACCAGTATTTTTACGTGGTTCGGCCAAACTGCCTACGTCCAAGCTCCAAGGCTCACTCCTTGAAGATCCTTACCCTTCTCCTCACGAGAAAACACAGATCGGGATTCCGGGCTCCGATCAACTGCCTTTACAGATCTGGATTGAACTTCACGGGCGTCAATCCACTGCCTTTTACAAATGATTTGAGTTTGTAAAATTAAGTATAGACTACACTCTCCAAGTTCATGAATCTCCAGTTAGGATTGAGCGATGTAGAGAAAATACAGAGTGTTATCACTTTCGCAGCTTAGGGCTCAGTATTCAAATTTACAAAAGTTGTTCCTTCGTGCTCTAAGCTCGACTTAAATACTCTGTCTTCAAATCGGCTTGGCTTCAATGCTCCTTTTCCAATAATAGAAGTTTAGTTACCGTTGGAGCAGTTTTGTACAAGTTCAGGTAGCCGTTGCCGATTGTAGTTGTAAGTCGTCGTCGCCATAAATGTTCTGACGTTAAAGCTTGAAACGACGTCACTGTAGCTTCGCGGTTTATTTGAATTCTGGGGAAGACAAAGCTGAGTTAGTCTTGAGCCGCCATCGGATGATGAAGCTTTAAACGCTTGAACCGGCATCGGATGATGAAGCTTGAAACGCTTGAACCGGCATCGGATGATGAAGCTTTAAACGCTTGAACCGGCATCGGATGATGAAGCTTTAAACGCTTGAACCGGCATCGGATGATGAAGCTTTAAACGCTTGAACCGGCATCGGATGATGAAGCTTTAAACGCTTGAACCGGCATCGGATGATGAAGCTTTAAACGCTTGAACCGGCATCGGATGATGAAGCTTTAAACGCTTGAACCGGCATCGGATGATGAAGCTTTAAACGCTTGAACCGGCATCGGATGATGAAGCTTTAAACGCTTGAACCGGCATCGGATGATGAAGCTTTAAACGCTTGAACCGGCATCGGATGATGAAGCTTTAAACGCTTGAACCGGCATCGGATGATGAAGCTTTAAACGCTTGAACCGGCATCGGATGATGAAGCTTTAAACGCTTGAACCGGCATCGGATGATGAAGCTTGAAAACGACTCCGCTCTTGTCGTTTTGTGACCGGTGGATTGATTTTTGTAAACGACTCCGCTCTTGTCGTTTTGTGACCGGTGGATTGCTTATATTGTTTAACACATTTCAGCCTTGTACACTTAATCACATGCATTAAAAACTAAAATACCCTTACCAAGGGCATTTCCAACATATTAAAATCATATGCATAATTTATAATTTTTATTCAATAAACATAATCAAAATACCAAGCTAATCATATAAACACATCATCAAAAACAATTTAGACTTAAACATCATTTAAGTCAACACACTCTACATCTACCGGTCACTGGACGATGAAATAACACTTATATCATCCGGTAACTTAAATACACTTCATCTGCCGATCACTAGACGACAAAATAGCACTTTCATCATCCGATAGGCATAACCTTCACTGATTTCAACTTCAATGACATAACATTAATACTAATGAAAATCAGTAACTCACCCAGTATTCATTATAGCGGAAGACTTCAGCAAACAACCGTTCAATACTCCTTAAAATTATTTCCAGATTCAGTGGTCAACAGACAACTTCGAAAGAAGACTCAATATATAAAATAGACTCATCCTACTCAACTATCATTCATCATTCATATTCATCATTCATATTCATCATTCATATTCATCATTCATATTCATCATTCATATTCATCATTCATATTCATCATTCATATTCATCATTCATATTCATCATTCATATTCATCATTCATATTCATCATTCATATTCATCATTCATATTCATCATTCATATTCATCATTCATATTCATCATTCATATTCATCATTCATATTCATCATTCATATTCATCATTCATATTCATCATTCATATTCATCATTCATATTCATCATTCATATTCATCATTCATATTCATCATTCATATTCATCATTCATATTCATCATTCATATTCATCATTCATATTCATCATTCATATTCATCATTCATATTCATCATTCATATTCATCATTCATATTCATCATTCATATTCATCATTCATATTCATCATTCATATTCATCATTCATATTCATCATTCATATTCATCATTCATATTCATCATTCATATTCATCATTCATATTCATCATTCATATTCATCATTCATATTCATCATTCATATTCATCATTCATATTCATCATTCATATTCATCATTCATATTCATCATTCATATTCATCATTCATATTCATCATTCATATTCATCATTCATATTCATCATTCATATTCATCATTCATATTCATCATTCATATTCATCATTCATATTCATCATTCATATTCATCATTCATATTCATCATTCATATTCATCATTCATATTCATCATTCATATTCATCATTCATATTCATCATTCATATTCATCATTCATATTCATCATTCATATTCATCATTCATATTCATCATTCATATTCATCATTCATATTCATCATTCATATTCATCATTCATATTCATCATTCATATTCATCATTCATATTCATCATTCATATTCATCATTCATATTCATCATTCATATTCATCATTCATATTCATCATTCATATTCATCATTCATATTCATCATTCATATTCATCATTCATATTCATCATTCATATTCATCATTCATATTCATCATTCATATTCATCATTCATATTCATCATTCATATTCATCATTCATATTCATCATTCATATTCATCATTCATATTCATCATTCATATTCATCATTCATATTCATCATTCATATTCATCATTCATATTCATCATTCATATTCATCATTCATATTCATCATTCATATTCATCATTCATATTCATCATTCATATTCATCATTCATATTCATCATTCATATTCATCATTCATATTCATCATTCATATTCATCATTCATATTCATCATTCATATTCATCATTCATATTCATCATTCATATTCATCATTCATATTCATCATTCATATTCATCATTCATATTCATCATTCATATTCATCATTCATATTCATCATTCATATTCATCATTCATATTCATCATTCATATTCATCATTCATATTCATCATTCATATTCATCATTCATATTCATCATTCATATTCATCATTCATATTCATCATTCATATTCATAGTATAGTTCACTGTGCAGTTTGAAATCCAAAACCCAAAACAGACAGATTCGATTAGCGATAACTCAGGGTTGGTTGTTTAATGTCCAAAATCGATTCGGAATGACATTACCACTTTCAGATTTTAAAATATCCTTACTAATACTCGGCCATTGAAGAATCTAGAACCTCAACACAAAGCTGAAAACAGTGCTTAACGACTAAAAGATAGCTACATTGCCAAACTCGTACCTCGAGCACAAAGTAGCCGAGAAGCAGCAAGGAAACCGATCGTCGAAGGAGGGATTTCCAGCTCACAGAGAGCGAGAGCTCGGGAGAGAAAGTCGCCGAGAGTAAGAGATGGCGGCTACAGTGGTTTAAATTAGGTTTGAATCCTTTCCTTTTTCTTTAAATATTGGTCTCAATCCTCCATTATTACAACTTTGTCACTCAACCTAGTTCAAATCCACATGTAATTAATTAAGCTTGGCATAAAACTCTAAACCGTAAAGATTGAATAATCATGACCGTTAATACAGTTAAGAAGTCACCTGGTTGAAGTTGTCGGGTGTTACAGTAATTGTCCATGCATCATGGTTTTCAATTATGCATAGAAAATGAATTTCCGCACTATGTTTTCATGAAAAGAGATTTGGCCCGAAAGGGGGCTATTGATCTATTGTGAAGGCCAAAAGAGGCTTGTCACAATACCACATCGCCTAAAATGAAATGAACCTATGTAATCTGTTATCTGGTCATGCGATGTGGGGCTCAGGCACGGCTGTATACGAATGTAAGTGTGTACCCCCCCGTTAGGTAGAGAGGGTTATCCAACCGCGGGACGTGTCCTCTCCATCTAATAAGCTGAGACCTCAGTGACATTCTGTCTGCGACGTAATGATAAGAAAATGTTGCATGATTTTCGAACCTCATATGCACAGTATGTATCTGCATTTACGAAACTTGCTGAGCCTTTAGCTCATAGTTGTTTGTATGGTGTAGGTGATTGTGATGACCCGACTTTCAACGTATGTGTTGGGACCACCCATGCTCCGCGGATCCTCAGAGGCTCGAGGGCCCGATTGGGGCCGGAGGTGGGTTAAAACTCCGCGGATCCCAGAGGGTTGAGCCGGAGGGTTCGGCCGTTGAAATAGGGGCCGTTACAAACCCACATCGCTTGGGGAAGTACATGGAAATGAAACATATGTAAAGAGACCCTCCCAATATAGCAAGACGCGTTTTGGAGCACGATTGGCAACGGATCCCATATGAACGCCGAAGTTAAAAGTGCTTCGGCGAGAGCAATTCCAGGTTGGGTGACCTTCCGGGAAGTTCTCGCCAAACAAAGCCGTGAGGGAAGGATATTGGGCTGCGGCCCAATCCCCAGAGCGGACAATATCTTGCTGGGAATGGAGGTCGTTACAAATGGTATCAGAGCCTATACCTAACCGGAAATGTGGCCAACGAAGACGTTGGGCCCCCTAGGGGGGGTGATTGTGATGACCCGACTTTCAACGTATGTGTTTGGACCACCCATGCTCCGCGGATCCTCAGAGGCTCGAGGGCCCGGTTGGGGCCAGAGGTGGGTTAAAACACCGCGGATCCCAGAGGGTTGGGCCGAAGGGTTCGGTCGTTGAAAAAGGGGCCGTTACAAACCCACATCGCTTGGGGAAGTCATGGAAATGAAACATATGTAAAGAGACCCTCCCAACATAGCAAGACACGTTTTGGAGCACGATTGGCAACGGATCCCATAAGAACTCCAAAGTTAAAAGTGCTTCGGCGAGAGTAATTCCAGGTTTGGTGACCTTCCGGGAAGTTCTCGCCAAACAAAACCATGAGGGGAGGATATTGAGTTGCGGCTCAATCCCCAGAGCGGAGAATATCTTGCTGGGAACGGGGGTCGTTACAGTGATCTTGATACAGGTGTGGACGAGATCCCTCCACCCGAGGAATGATCGGTTGAAGAACGATGAATCGTGAGAGTGTGCTAGTGCAGTCGGTGCACTTTTGACCTGTGGGGATGTAAGTAAGCGTTTTAGGAATTTTGATGGATAGAAAAATGGGAAAATTGTATAGTGGATCATTTTAGGATGCTTGGTCCTAGATAACTGATAAAAGATGTTTGATGTTTTGGTAAACTTGTTTTATAAAACGTTTTACTAAGTTTTATTCGGATTTTTATAGTAATGTTTGGAGACGTTTTAGGTTAAGCATGGACATGCTCGGGTTTTTGAGCTATCCACGCAGTTGGATTTCGTAGAGTTTATCTCGAGTTAATTGGGTTTTAGGATACGTTTTGAGTCGTTTATTTGGTGGTTGACGAAATGCGAAATGAGTGAAGTTATGAATGATTTTATGTTGAAATGTTTTAGTGTGTATGTATGGTAAGGAAAATGTGTAGGAAAGAAGGAAGAAGAGAGGGGCAAGCTCCTTGGAATTTCGGATTCCAAGGAGGTTGCCGATTGATCGCCTGAGGAGGTGATCGATCGGCAATTATGGTCGCCACTCTCTGGAAATTCTAGAGAGTGTGGCGATCGATCGCTGTGGGGGTGAACGATCGCCCCCCTTTATTTTGGTGTAGCCGATCATGTTTATAAATGTTTGATTTTTTTAGGATTTGGTTTTAGATATTTCAGCCGTTACGCTGCCCGTTTTTTTACAAGCAACGTCGGGTTTATTTGTTTCCAAGTTTTTATTAATATTTTATGAGTCGAGATTTTAACGAAAAAATATTTTAAATTACGTTTTAAACGCGGGGTTGGTTAGCAAAGTAGCGCACCGAGCCAAGATGGGTTCGGGGGCGTTACAAGATGATATCATAGCAAAATGGTTGATTCGTTCAAAGGATTACCCGACAATGTCGGCCGCCATGCAACGTGCTTCACCGACTGTAAGTATTTCTTTCCTTTTTAGTTAGTTTATTAACTAAGATTATATTGTTTGAATCTTGTTCAGGAGTAGACCAAAATGCCAAGGAACTCAAGACAACCAGAGCGACCTAGAAGTGAACTTGATGGGTCAGTTAAGCTTCTTCTTATTGAGTTGGTCAGTAGCAGGCGGAGATGGTTGGGAGGCAAGGCGAATTGGTTGAATCGCTGTTAGGTCAGGGAGGATCAGGAAATGTTAGGAGCTAGTTCTAGTGGGAAAAAATTCCGAAAGTTAAAACCTCCGATGTTTGAGGGCCAGTTAACTGATCTCATAGCTGCTGAGAGGTGGATACACACTATAGAGAACATGTTTAACCTTCCTAAGGTGGAGAAAGGAAATAAAGTAAAGTGTGCAACATTCCACCTGGTTAATGATGCTCAAAGTTGGTGGGAGACGGTGGAGACGGTGGAGGCTACCACTAGGGCTCAAGATTTGACTTGGAAAGAGTTCAAAGATTTATTCTTTGATAAGTATTACAATAAAACAGTCCAAGCTGCAAAGAGATTGGAATTTATGGCATTAAAGCAAACAGGATCCGTAGGAGAGTATATTCAGCAGTTTGAATCATTGTCCTGGTTTGCCAGCCACCTAGTTAGTCGGGAAGAAGGCAAAATATTTCAATTTGTGCAGGACTTGAAGCTGGAAATTGAGATGTTGGTGAAGACATTTGGAATTGAAGGAATACCATTTACTCGATTGATGGCCAAAGCCTTAGAGGTGGAGGAAGCTGCTAGTAAATTGATTAAACCGGCAGAAGTTCTGGGTCAAATATTCATGGGAATTACAACTCAGATGGACAGTGTTAGATCTTCTTCACAGCTTCAGGGGATTAAAAGGCCGGGTGACAATTTAAATGACCTAAGAGAAGAAAAGAAGCAGCGAAAGGATCAAAGGAGAAGTTTTCCGAAATGTCTGAAATGTTTGAAATTTCATCGGGAGAGTGCGGGCAGTATGAGGGAAGATGTTTTAATTGTTTTGGAGCTGACCATATTGCCCGAGATTGTCCAAATCCAAAGACCAACCTGTGTTTCAATTGCAACGAGTCTGGGCACATAGTTAAAAATTGTCCTCTAGAAAAGAAGGATCAGGCTAAAGAAACACGCAGGATTTAACCATGATCTCAGGTATGATACTTGTAGTTCACTGGCTGTTTTTTTTTTATAGACTAGGATGTGTTGTATATTTTTGGTGAGAGCGGTTTTCGTAGTAAAGTTAAGTTAGTAATTAGAGTTAGCTTGATGTTGATTAGTAGGGTACTGTTAGGACTCTAGTAAGAAAAAAAAAATAATGGCGTGAGGGAAATTCAGGGTTGTTGATTTTGATAGGTACTTCATTCGAACAGTTTGAACTAATAAGATGAATAAGGTTGCTCTACTGTGACAAACTAGACTGGTGGTCGATAATTGAAGTTGGAATTATTCTAAGGAGTTTCGTGGTGAGTGTGCGAGGTAGGATCAGACCGATATTTTATGGTAATGAAAAAGGTTAGATCTATACGGACTGTCCAATGTTAAATCAGAGGACCTGCAAGAGTAGTGCTAGGTATAAGGACTTTGAAAGGCAAGAAATTTAAATGGACGCTCCAGAGAAAAAACCTAGAAGGAAGTTTAAGTTAGATAATTTTATAAGTTAAGTGATAGTTAGGTATTGTGAAGTCAATAATTGTAGGGATTATTGGGTGTTGGGATATGTAGTTTAGAATGACCCCAAATTAGAGTCATAGTGTAGCGCCCCGAGTCCTTTGAACCCAGTTCGTTACACAAAATCCGAACATAATTGAGAAACTTTGGACCAAATTTAAAACTTCGTTCGAAAGTCAAAATTTGACATTTTTTCTAAAGTCTCAAAACATTTAAAATCTTGCAGCGGAAATTCTTTTGAGCAAAACAGAATTAAGCAGAGCTACGAAACAATGTTTGAATAATCGGTTAAAATAATAAGAAATAATTCGGCCAGAAGAGATCAAGACTTAAGCGTGAAAACTTGAAAATCGTAAGAGTCAAACACATCTGCCAATAAGCAAAGTCAAAGAAAAAAGGGCGGAAACAGAAACTAAAGGCTTCCACCGATCACAAAACGACAAAATTTATTATACACTTCTACCGATGACGTAAGCCGGATGATTCATTCATCTAACTCACACCGATCACAAAACGTACAAACTTATTATGCGCTCTCTACCGATGACGTAAGCGGATGATTCATTCATCAACTCACACCGATCACAAAACGACAAACTTATTATGCGCTTCTAACGATGACGTAAGCCGGATGATTCATTCATCAACTCATACGATCACAAAACGACAAACTTATTATGTGCTTCTACCGATGACGTAAGCCGGATGATTCATTCATCTAAACTCACATCTATCACAAATGACAAACTTATTAAACGACAAACTTATTATGCGCTTCTACCGATGACGTAAGCCGGATGATTCATTCATCTAACTCACACCGATCACAAAACGACAAACTTATTATGCGCTTCTACCGATGACGTAAGCCGGATGATTCATTCATCTAACTCACACCGATCACAAAACGACAAACTTATTATGCGCTTCTACCGATGACGTAAGCCGGATGATTCATTCATCTAACTCACACCGATCACAAAACGACAAACTTATTATGCGCTTCTACCGATGACGTAAGCCGGATGATTCATTCATCTAACTCACACCGATCACAAAACGACAAACTTATTATGCGCTTCTACCGATGACGTAAGCCGGATGATTCATTCATCTAACTCACACCGATCACAAAACGACAAACTTATTATGCGCTTCTACCGATGACGTAAGCCGGATGATTCATTCATCTAACTCACACCGATCACAAAACGACAAACTTATTATGCGCTTCTACCGATGACGTAAGCCGGATGATTCATTCATCTAACTCACACCGATCACAAAACGACAAACTTATTATGCGCTTCTACCGATGACGTAAGCCGGATGATTCATTCATCTAACTCACACCGATCACAAAACGACAAACTTATTATGCGCTTCTACCGATGACGTAAGCCGGATGATTCATTCATCTAACTCACACCGATCACAAAACGACAAACTTATTATGCGCTTCTACCGATGACGTAAGCCGGATGATTCATTCATCTAACTCACACCGATCACAAAACGACAAACTTATTATGCGCTTCTACCGATGACGTAAGCCGGATGATTCATTCATCTAACTCACACCGATCACAAAACGACAAACTTATTATGCGCTTCTACCGATGACGTAAGCCGGATGATTCATTCATCTAACTCACACCGATCACAAAACGACAAACTTATTATGCGCTTCTACCGATGACGTAAGCCGGATGATTCATTCATCTAACTCACACCGATCACAAAACGACAAACTTATTATGCGCTTCTACCGATGACGTAAGCCGGATGATTCATTCATCTAACTCACACCGATCACAAAACGACAAACTTATTATGCGCTTCTACCGATGACGTAAGCCGGATGATTCATTCATCTAACTCACACCGATCACAAAACGACAAACTTATTATGCGCTTCTACCGATGACGTAAGCCGGATGATTCATTCATCTAACTCACACCGATCACAAAACGACAAACTTATTATGCGCTTCTACCGATGACGTAAGCCGGATGATTCATTCATCTAACTCACACCGATCACAAAACGACAAACTTATTATGCGCTTCTACCGATGACGTAAGCCGGATGATTCATTCATCTAACTCACACCGATCACAAAACGACAAACTTATTATGCGCTTCTACCGATGACGTAAGCCGGATGATTCATTCATCTAACTCACACCGATCACAAAACGACAAACTTATTATGCGCTTCTACCGATGACGTAAGCCGGATGATTCATTCATCTAACTCACACCGATCACAAAACGACAAACTTATTATGCGCTTCTACCGATGACGTAAGCCGGATGATTCATTCATCTAACTCACACCGATCACAAAACGACAAACTTATTATGCGCTTCTACCGATGACGTAAGCCGGATGATTCATTCATCTAACTCACACCGATCACAAAACGACAAACTTATTATGCGCTTCTACCGATGACGTAAGCCGGATGATTCATTCATCTAACTCACACCGATCACAAAACGACAAACTTATTATGCGCTTCTACCGATGACGTAAGCCGGATGATTCATTCATCTAACTCACACCGATCACAAAACGACAAACTTATTATGCGCTTCTACCGATGACGTAAGCCGGATGATTCATTCATCTAACTCACACCGATCACAAAACGACAAACTTATTATGCGCTTCTACCGATGACGTAAGCCGGATGATTCATTCATCTAACTCACACCGATCACAAAACGACAAACTTATTATGCGCTTCTACCGATGACGTAAGCCGGATGATTCATTCATCTAACTCACACCGATCACAAAACGACAAACTTATTATGCGCTTCTACCGATGACGTAAGCCGGATGATTCATTCATCTAACTCACACCGATCACAAAACGACAAACTTATTATGCGCTTCTACCGATGACGTAAGCCGGATGATTCATTCATCTAACTCACACCGATCACAAAACGACAAACTTATTATGCGCTTCTACCGATGACGTAAGCCGGATGATTCATTCATCTAACTCACACCGATCACAAAACGACAAACTTATTATGCGCTTCTACCGATGACGTAAGCCGGATGATTCATTCATCTAACTCACACCGATCACAAAACGACAAACTTATTATGCGCTTCTACCGATGACGTAAGCCGGATGATTCATTCATCTAACTCACACCGATCACAAAACGACAAACTTATTATGCGCTTCTACCGATGACGTAAGCCGGATGATTCATTCATCTAACTCACACCGATCACAAAACGACAAACTTATTATGCGCTTCTACCGATGACGTAAGCCGGATGATTCATTCATCTAACTCACACCGATCACAAAACGACAAACTTATTATGCGCTTCTACCGATGACGTAAGCCGGATGATTCATTCATCTAACTCACACCGATCACAAAACGACAAACTTATTATGCGCTTCTACCGATGACGTAAGCCGGATGATTCATTCATCTAACTCACACCGATCACAAAACGACAAACTTATTATGCGCTTCTACCGATGACGTAAGCCGGATGATTCATTCATCTAACTCACACCGATCACAAAACGACAAACTTATTATGCGCTTCTACCGATGACGTAAGCCGGATGATTCATTCATCTAACTCACACCGATCACAAAACGACAAACTTATTATGCGCTTCTACCGATGACGTAAGCCGGATGATTCATTCATCTAACTCACACCGATCACAAAACGACAAACTTATTATGCGCTTCTACCGATGACGTGGACTCATATAAGGAGATGGAGTAGCCAGATGCAACAACAAATGATGAGTCTTTTTTCCTTCTCATCATATCATCCGAAGAAACGGAAAATACCAAAAAGTTTGAATTCCATCCATCACAAATGATTGTGCATCTCTTGTCCTTCTTAAGTGAGGTTTTTGATAGTTGACAAACCTTTCTCGACTCCAGGTCGGTATCAAATGCAAGAGGGATTCCCACTGTGAACGGCGCTTTAAAACTATTCAATGTGGGCATAGACTCTTTTAGGATCAAAGATTACTTCTTTGTTGGCGACTTTATAGGATAGGGGGTCAAAAAGTATTGCATGACCGAATAATTTGCGGACTAGCGATGAACTGATCAGATTAACTAACCAAAATTAGCTTCAGTCATTATATTTATATATTGAACAACAGCAATATGAGAAAGTGATCCTAATGGAAGTGGAAGCTCGGGACCAAGGATCTTGGCCTTTCTTATTTGCCAACAACCCTTGCTTTGCCTCTTTTTCGATAATCCAACTAGAATACCTCTGCAGGATAGACTGCTCATAGTAGTGCTACCTATAGAAAAGAGATTCATGTCCACATATCTTCCTCCAAAATCTGACTCGTACAAGTGGATTACCTAGTTAAAGAACCGCCCCATTAGTTGAAGCTCTTTATCCAGTCGATGAAGTAGCATTTCCTTCTGTGCTCGTGGCTCTTTCTACGGGATTCAAGTAAGAAGTGTAGAACAATTAGTTCATAAGGGTGTCAATATTTATTAGGGCGAAAGAAAACAAATAGTTGGTACTGTTGTTTTCTTGATCTACCCAATTGGTCAAGGAAGTTTTTCTGATGGTATGACTCTAGGAATCTCTAGTACTTTCAACTTTATGATTGTATTACAGACTAAGCAAAACATCCTTATGCACCAATTTCACATGTTAGGTATAGCTGATGTATTCGGTGGCTCCCTATTCAGTGCTATGCATGGTTCCTTGGTAACTTCTAGTTTGATCAGAAAAATCACAGAAAATGAATATGCTAAAGAAGGTTACAGATTTGGTAAAGAGAAAGAAACTTATAATATCGTAGTTGCTCATGGTTATTTTGGCCGATTGATCTTCCAATATGCTAGTTTCAACAATTCTCGTTCTTTACATTTCTTCTAAGAAATTTCTACAAACTGAACTCGACGAGTGACTCTGAGAAATGAAAAAAGAACGGAACAACGATGGTGATTGGGAGTTAGGACTGCAAAAAGGAGAAGACGACTCTGAGTTTTGGTGGTCGTTTCTGCCCACACCTATTGTCCGCTCATGCCTATTCGAGGTGACGATGGTTGATGGAGAAGATCAAAGATTTTAAAGGTTGGAAAGATCATTCTCAAAGCTCCCGAATTTTGTAGTGTATGAAGTTAACTACAAAGTTATAATCTTTTGATCTTTGAAATTAAATTTAAAAAGAAAATGTTCATGCGTATATTATTATCAATATATTAAACGACGATTTGCTTATATGATTCACTGTTTTTCATGATACATGGGTAACACACGCTACCAATACTATGAACGCCAGTAATTTTTGTCATACGAGTGACCTAAAAAAATCCTCAATTGGTATTATAGCAATGTTATTATTGTTTTAATATATTAATAAAATGATTTATTGTAAATCATGATGTGTTAATGAGTAGGCTAATTGCATATTTTTTATATATGATGAATGCATAGAAAAAAATTATTATAGCAATGATCGTAATTTCATGTGGTTGATTTGGATTAGGATTCTCTATATATTACGTATTTCATTCTTGATGTAAACTCAATTTGTCTCGGTTATAGAATAATTTATGTAATATTTGATAGAGTTTTGAAGACCAAGTGACAGTGACAATCTAATGGAGAAAATTGTTCACATATTTGACTTGATAAATTTTTAGAAAAGAGGTCAAAGCTTTGGGCCGCAGCTCGAGCCGCACAACAGCTTTTGTGCCAAATTTGAATTGTTCACGCTGTAACTTGAGCTACAATAAAGCTTCATGTGTAAAACAATCACAAAATTGTTTTTGTGATTTTTTTTGGAGACTACCACCTAGTAAAATTGGATCATGACAACTTCATAAAGTCGAAAGTTTTGATTTTACCAAAATAGTTTTTAGATTTTTTGGATTAATTGTAATCTTAAGAATACCAAAATTCTACCTTATCGTTATATCATTTAAATTTATTGTTTGATATAAATTGTGCTATATTTGTCATGCATTGATATGTCATAGCATATGAATTTTGGCTTAATCTATATTCTCCCGTTATCATATATTCATAATATATGTTTTATTTACTTTTAATAAATTAGTTTATTAAAAACTAAATAGTTTTAATTTGATTAAAACTACCAATTCATATTATTGAATTGATTGAAACAATAAATACTGTAAGATTTCAAGTGTAAAATTTTACATTACTTTATAAACACTAAATAATTTTTTATTTTATAAATATTAAACGTAGAATTCGACAATAGATTGATAATGTATGTATGAATTATAGAGTATGAGATTTTCTATAAAATCACTTTAATTCTAAATAATGATGGGGAGGGGAGTTCGAGGTAACTTCCCACAGTTTCCATTATTGATTAACAACGTGAGATCTAAGCTGAGCTACGAGATGACTTTATTATCTTCCTTCCTAGAGAGTGTTTGTTTAGATGAATGCCATGGTTGGTTTTCTACTCCTAGAGATAGATTTTATAAAATGTATTTTATGGTTCACAAATTCTAAGACGACAACTATAAGTTAAGTTAAGTTTTATTAAACTAAAATAGTGGTATACACTCATGAAAATATGGTTAAACATGTTAACTATATTTTAGACACTACTATGATAGTTAATAGATCTTAAAAATATAAGATATTTTTAATAAATTTATTATAGATAATATTTTTACTTGTCAGGAGAAATATTTTGTATCGAAACTATAGTAGCATTTGCATTTGTGATTTAACATGCTCATGTATCATTTAACCATGTCATATCTTGTACGAATTTTATGCATAATATTATTTATTTAATTATTTTTCATTCCAATATAATGTCTTCTTTTGTGATTAATTTATTTCTGACTTAAAACTTAATTGGCCAATTTCATTAACCGAAAAAAGAACATGTATATGATTCATGTGCATGGCTACTTGGAGTTTGTTCTGTGTGAGAAATGTTCTCCATTTTCTTGTTGAAAATGCCACAAGAGCTAGATATAATCGTTAGAGACTTGGCAAAAAGTAAATAACAAGTCTCGTTATTTACTTGCTTTCATGACAGATGTTCTTAACATAAAATTTGAGAACCCAGTGATTGCTGATGGGATAATAAAGTCTTTTCAAACATGTTTTGTTAGCCATTTGACCAAGTCTATCATGAAGCTATCAAGAAAGTTATAAATAGCCTATGCGGGTTGATACCTCTTTTTGAAAGCATGCATTGGTGATGATTAACATAATTCATGAGGCTGAGATGAAGCCCATATTGATGAGGCCACCTAAGTGGTGTGATTCTAGAAAGCTTGATCTCACAGTTTTTACTGTTCAAGAGTTAGTACTTCAAGAACAAATTAACTCGGTTGCTCAACAAGCTAACGACCTATGAGTTCGTTTCTTTTGTAGAGAAGAAGAGAGAAACAAATGTTGTTGAGTGTTATGCCCTATCTGTACCAAACGCAAATGTACACTATCTTAACAAGTAATAAGTTTCAAACAACATAAAATAATCTATAAAGATATATAAAATCAATTTAAATTTCTTCTTTAAAGGTGATTAAAAGATGTGATTTTTATAATTGATGAGATGGATAGCTAAGAAGTAAAATAAAGCAATTTAACAAGTAAAATAAATCTATATGAAATATAATGGAGATTTAATTTTCCGCCCTTTATACTTTTTCATTTACATGTCACAACAACCCTGTAACAATATCTGTTATGAACGGAGGTGGGCCTAGTAGAAATAACGGGTCAAATGATTCGATCTTCAAAGAGAACCCGATTGCCCAATGCAATGCTTGGTTTACAACGAAAGACTTGAACAAGGTCTCAACATCCAAGGTCGATTTCATTTAATCTCATAAATGCCTAAATAAAGATAAGTTGTCACAAGAAAACTAATTAAACACTCACTACAATATATATATATATATACTCACAAAAATAGAGTTTTGAAAACTACGCAATGCAATGCAAAAAATGTAAAAACACTACATTGATGACGATTAGTTTTCTTGCTAACCGGAGCTACAACCTCAGGTGTCAGCACACAAACTAGTCCTAGCCTAAAACAAAAGTCAATGTTATGAATACCTCTTTCCAACAAAAGAAAAACATGGATAGGTCCTACATTGAGACTAGAAACCCAAACTGAAAGGATACTATTAACAATTGCAAACTTTTACTCAGCCACATTACTATGCGACATTTATACTCAGCACAGGTTAACCATTGTTTAACGTTGTTTGAATAGGGGTCCACCACACCAATTGACCCTTACAGGCAGGGGTAGACACCTTCAGGCAAGAGTCGACTCTTAATCATCTCGGGTTTTGGAAGGGGTCCACGCCTTCACCAAAGTATTGACCCTTCAATGTGTTAACTCATTTTCAAAAGCGGTCGACACCTAATTGGCTTTGTTTCCAACCGAAGTCGACCCTTTCTTAGCAAGTGTCGACCACTGCAACGGTTTTTAGCAAAGAAGAGTCATGAAACTTGCCTTCATTCACCATTTCTCAACTCAAATTGAACAAATGACTCACATAAACTTTAAATCTACTAAAATAACACAGAAACAACCAAAATAATTCGAGTTTCAAAGCTCGAATCCGAAACCAATATTTTACCCTAACTTCAGACTCTAAAACAGAGTTTTAAAATGACTTACCCTCAAAGAGCGTTGCTAAATCTCAAAGATGCACACCTTGGTTGCATGAATTACAGGTCGGAATGTCTGAAACCCTCGCAGCCTCTCTCCCCTCTTTCTCCCCTCTCTCGCGCGACCAAAATGGCCAAAACAATGGTTTCCACCTTTTGTTAAGATATTATTTTCCAATTTAATTTAAATTAATATATACCTTATATATATATTAGTTAATTCTCTTAATTTCATATCTTACCAAAATTGAATGTTATTCAAACTTTAACCAGAGGTAAATTCTAAATTACCTAACAATATTCCTCAAAGTTTTAACCACATGGTAACTTCCAAATTACTAGTTAGACAACTTACTGAAAACTTCAACGTGGTCACAACCCAAAAGTTGACACGTTGAATTTAATTTACATAAAAATACTAGTTTTTATAATTTCAAATAGCTAACTCAAAATTTTCATATATAACACAATAATACGTCGATAAACTATATTATATTTTTTATTAATTCTTGTCATGTGTCTAGGAGAGGATTAATAAAAAAGAAAGAAAAATTTCATAAGAGTTATGTGATATAACCCTGGATGTCTATTGTGATTGTATAAAAGTGCTAATTTTATGTCTAAAACTAACTAAACGTGCAAAAACTTAGGGGATTTCAAACCAGTCTCAAACATTATGAAAGTTTTTCTTTTATTTGTTTTTCTAAATGTTGGTTGGGGTCGCTCTTTATGAGCATGCCTCTCAAAACTTTTAGAGTCTCGTTTGTTTCATTTTTCACAGTCAATAAACTGTGGTAAGCAATTGTTTAATAGAGAAATTAAAGTTTGAAGTTTTGCGAAATATCTTTTTTGTATGCTAGTTATATCTTTGGCTCTGGTAGTGGGAAAATAGTGACTTATAACACTTAAAGTATTTCAAAGAAGGAGAGGAAATAGATTAACACATTTTTCATGATTGTCAACACACTCATTATGTAACACCCGGCTTTACGGAAATTATTTCTATTCTAATATATACGGCCATTTTGTAAATACGCCAGATTAAGTCCGTTTTGCAGACGAAAAGTTTTAACGAAGCCGTAATAATAAATTAGAATTTTGGGTGAAATATGAGAATTTTGGATAATCAGATCGTTAGATAAATAACAAGTTAATTGGAAGGAGAAATTGAAGTTAATTAGGAGGACAATTTAGTCATTTGCCAAACCAACTTTTATTTAAATATCACAATTCCTTCATTTTACAAACACTTCAACGAAAATTCTATTTTCTCTCCTCCTCCACGCGATTTCTCTTCCTCCTCCGACGACTTCTTCATTCCGGCAGCGATTGCCTTCCTCCAACTACTCGATCCATCACGTGTTTGCTCCGTCTTCGCTCTCTAGGTAAGGCTCTAAGCTTTCGGAACTTTAGATAGCGATTTTTAGGGTTTAAAACGATTAGGGTTCGTTAGGATTTTCGTTGAAAACGTGAATCGATGTTTGAAATTTATAGGTTGAGCTTAGTTACGCCTCTAATAGACGTATTGATTATTATTGGAGCTTAGTTCATCGATTGTGTTGAAGTATAATTGAAATTTGGATATGTTGGAGCTTAAAAACCTCCGTTTATGGAGTTTGGTGATTCTCGAACGCGAGTTGCTCGACGAAATGCCTCAACGAACTAAAAATAGAGTTTAGGAGAATTTTCTATAGATAGGGGTTAGCAATTTTGGAGTTTGGTGATTTAGACTCGATTTAATACGTATATTGTGAAATGTTATAGGTGAACAAGCATTTGTGGACGAAGCTCGGTGAACAACGGACACGAGGTAAGTCTCTGTGACTTGTTTGGCCATCTAGGCCTACACCGTACGAATTGAGTCGATCGAGGATATTTGAGATGCATTTGGGTAGTTTGGAACGGGTAGTTAGAATTACGTTTTGTTAAGTCATTAATTGTTAGTTTAATATTGTATGTTTTTACTTGCTTTAATTATTGTATTGAGCACGTTCATGCATCGTTTTCTAAGCACGCATGCAAAATGAATTTCAAAGCGTTTTACACAGAAAAAAGGTAAACAAAGTACGTAATTGAACAACAGAGATAGTCACGCCGGGTGCGGTGGTTCAGGCATGGCTGTCGAAGGAAGCATGCTTTCCCCCGGTGTTAGATCCGAGGGGCTATCCAATCGCGGGATGTGCCGCTCCTATCTAACGAGAGTGAAGCCCCGGGTGACACATAGACACAGAAACAAAGAAACAAAGAAATGAAAAGAATGCAGAGTTTCAAAAGAACATAGCATAGCATAGCATACATTTGCATTCACTTAGATTTACTGAGCCTCTAGCTCACGTGTTTAATTCTATGGTGTAGGAGACATTGAGACAGGTGAGGAAGACGTCCCTCCGCCTGAAGTATGAGCTGATTGAAGGAGGAGACCCGTGGGAGTGCGCTGGCAGTCGGAGCGTTATTTTGACCCGTGGGGAAGTACATAGGTATTTTGGGTTAGACATGATAGAAATTGTTAGAATATTATAGGATGTTGGAATCTGGTTAAGTAGTATAAAATATTTTGTGAATTGGATGTATTTTGTAAATGTTTTACCGATTTCAAAAACAGGAGGATATGTTACACTTTTAAACGGAACCATGCGGTTCGTTTTTACGAAATTGATTGTATTTGAGTCGGGAAATGGGTGGATGATAGTATGTGCGACGTATATGTGTAGACGTGTGTTTGTTAAAGGTATGTAAAAGAATGCGATGAAGGAATGAGAAAAGAGACGAATGCAGTGTGTTGAGTTGTGAGTGTGTAGTGTGAAGTGCAGGGAGTGAGGAACGAAGGAAACAGGGGAAAGGGAGAAAAGGAGGGAGGCGACGGGTCGCTGAAAGAAAGGAGTTGGATCGCAGAACTCTCTGGTTTTCCAGAGGGTTCGGCGAATGTACGCGGGAGGAGTGGCGTACGGTCGGTTTGAGGGTCGGATTTCACGTTCTGGAAACAGAACGTGAACCGACCGAACGCTTGAAGACAAGCGTTCGGGCGGCTGTGTGAGGGGCGCCCGAACGCAAGACTTCATGCGTTCGGTCGCCTGTGTGAGGGGCGCCCGAACGCAAGTCTTCATGCGTTCGGTCGCCTGTGCTTTTCAGGCAGAATTGCCTTTCCTGCCCCTCCCCGTTTTCGATAGCCTGTTTGCTTCACATGACCGAAGCATTCCTTAGTCATTTTTTTATGGTTTTTGAGTATTGTTTTATTTGTTTTAAGTTTTAATTTAATTGCTCTAATTATATCCAATTGGTTTTAAATTTGCCAAAAGATTTTAACGAGTTTTAATTCCGCCTAAACGTTTGAAAGATCAAATTGAAGATTTGTAATCGAAAAAGAAAATACTTTACGGAAATTTAAGGGAATAGCTTAAGGGTCGTTACAGTTATGGTATCAGAGCCCCCGGGTTTTAAAAACGGTTCTGTAGACTGCACGACTGCTCAGCCACTACACGGACATCCTTCATCAACTGTAAGTACGTTTAATTGTTTTATTTTAATTCGATTTCTTAGGATTATTTGTTTTAATTTTATAGGAATTATAGAATATGGTTCGAGGTAAGGACGCCCGAGACGATGCTTTGGATAGATTGACTGATTTGCTGGACCGTCAAGCCCAGCATATGGATAGACAGGCCCGGCAAATTGAGGACCTAGTGAATGAAAACCGTGAGAATCAACGTGAAAATCAAAGAGCTCGGGATATAGTTGTTCCTAATGGTCAAAGTATGGAGAGACTTCAAAAGTTAAGACCTCCGATATTTAATGGGCAATCTACGGACCCCTCTATTGCTAAGGAGTGGGTTCAGAAAATGGAGGATATGATGGCGTATGCCAAAGTGGAAAATGCCGAGAAGGTTGAGTGCGCTACGTTCCACTTGGAATTAGATGCTCGAACTTGGTGGGATTCTATTAAAGTTACGACTGACGTGTCACTGATGAGGTGGGAACGGTTTAAGACCGTGTTCTTTGATAAATACTTCAGCCGTACAGTGAGAGCGGCAAAGAGAGCTGAGTTTACGCAATTGAAGCAAACTGGTACAGTTGCAGAGTATATCAAGAAGTTTGAAGCTTTATCCAAGTTTGCACCACGCCTAGTCAGCGATAATGAAGAAAAGGTGCATCAATTTATGGATGGGCTAGATAGGGAGATTCGGAAGAACGTCATTGTGTCTGGTATTATGGATGTGCCCTATGAGGAAATTGCAGCGAGAGCCCTGGAGTTTGAGGCTGCAGAGTTGACGTGTGTTAAGCCAAGGGAGCCTGCTAAAGGCTTCTTTCGCGAGATTCAACCTCAGGTACGGAACAGAGGCTGGCAACCTAGAGGACAACAACAACAACGAGGCGTCAAAAGGCCTCATGAGGGAGGAAATGATAAGGGCAAAGGGAAGCAGGTTCAAGGGGCCGCTCAGAAGCCCGTTTGTCCTAAGTGCTAGAAGGAACATTTTGGCGAGTGCCGAGTGGGTACCAATAGCTGTTATCGATGCGGTGAAGTGGGCCATTATGCCATGAATTGCCCGTTATTGAACCGAACACAGCCAGGCAAAGATCAGCAAAGAGTTATGCCAAGGATATTCGCATTCATTGAACCTGGAGATGACGATGATGAGGCACAGCCATCCGTCATAGCAGGTACTATTCTAGTCATGGGTGTACCAGTATTTTCCTTGATAGATACAGGAGCTACGCACTCCTTTATTTCAACTGCTTGCATGGGTAGATTGGGGCTAGTATCTGAGTTGGCTGAGTGCGAGTATAGAGTAATGCTGCCTTTGGGAGCAAATATGCAGTCTGATCAGGTTTTCCAGGGCAACGTCGTCTCTGTGGGAAACAACACCCTCTATGCCCGGTTGATAGTTATGGGAATAGAGGTGTACGATCTTATTTTGGGGATGGATTGGCTTGCACGCCATTGCGCCACAATTGACTGCGGGTCCGGGATGGTGACTTTCCACCCTCCGAACAAAGTTGAGTTCACTTTTCAGGCAATGAATAGGTTAAGCGGGCTACCTACTTCTTATTTGATGATAGCCAAAGAACAATTTAAAGATGGGTGCTCGATTTTTGTGGCCATGGTGGTTGATACTCGACTACTTGACAAATTGAAACCGGATGATCTCCCAGTTGTTAAAGAGTTCTCGGGGATTTTTCTCGATGATCTTCCAGGACTACCGCCTGATCGGGAGATCGAGTTTGTAATTGATGTTTATTCGAGTTCAGCGCCTGTATCTAAGAATGCGTACAGATTGGCGCCTGCAGAATTGAAGGAACTGAAATCTCAGTTGGAGGAGCTATTAGACAAAGGGTTCATTCGACCCAGCTTTTCTCTGTGGGGCGCACCGGTTCTATTTGTGAAGAAAAAGGACGGAACTCTCAAGATGTGCGTTGATTATCGGGAGTTAAATAAATTGACCGTGAAGAATAAGTATCCACTGCCCCGAATTGACGATCTATTTGACCAGTTACAGGGTGCCCGAGTGTTTTCAAGGATCGACCTACGCTCGGGTTACTATCAGTTGAAAGTCCGAAAAGAAGATATTGAAAAGACAGCGTTTCGAACGAGGTATGAGCATTACGAATTTCTTGTGATGTCCTTTGGACTTACCAATGCTCCTGCAGCATTTATGGATATGATGAATCGCGTCTTCAAAGAGTATTTGGACAGGTTTGTCGTTGTTTTTATAGATGACATCCTGGTTTATTCCAAGACAAAGGAGGAGCACGAGGAACATTTGCGGATCGTTCTAAGGACCTTGTGTCAACATCAATTGTATCCGAAATTTTCTAAGTGTGAATTCTGGCTTGATCAAGTAAGTTTTCTTGGTCATATCATATCTCAGGAGGGAATCTCAGTGGATCCAGCTAAAATAGAGGTTGTCAAACAATGGCCACAACCCAAGAATGTACGAGAGGTACGAGGGTTTCTTGGTTTAGCTGGATATTACAGGAAATTCATCGAGGGGTTTTCAAAGATAGCCGTCCCTCTATCTCGATTGACGAGAAAGAATGAAAGATTTCTATGGTCTCCTGCATGTGGGAAAAGTTTTGTGGAGCTGAAACAGAGATTGACTACGGCTCCAGTTCTGACACTACCAGTTGAGGGCGATAAGTTCAGTATTTATTGTGATGCCTCGGGGATCGGACTGGGATGTGTTTTAATGCAGGAAGGCAAGGTCGTCGCTTACGCTTCTAGACAATTGAAGCCATATGAACAAAACTATCCGACACACGATCTTGAACTCGCAGCAGTAGTCTTTGCATTAAAAATCTGGAGACACTATCTGTATGGGCAGCAGTGTGAGGTGTTTTCAGATCACAAGAGTTTAAAATACTTGTTTACGCAGAAAGAACTTAACATGCGGCAGCGAAGGTGGTTAGAGTTCGTTAAAGACTACGATTTTAAAATTAAATACCACCCAGGAAAGGCAAATAAAGTAGCTGATGCCTTGAGTCGAGTGCCTACAACGAGCCAGCCTTTGCTTGCATCAATGTCGGTAATGTTGAGGTCTGAGATTGAGAACTTCGACGTGAAAATTGTGGCAGAATTGTCCAGCATGCTTACTAATATTTCTCTTAGACCAACGATTTTAGACAAGGTCCGAGAGGCTCAACAGAACGATTCGGAGTGTGAAAGGCATAGAACGAGCATGACGTCTGAAGGATTGTCTGATTTTAACCTGACAGATGATGGAGTATTGAAATTTAGGCACAGGTGGTACGTGCCTGACGATGGTGAGCTGAACAATGAGATCTTAACTGAGGCACATTCCTCGGCGTATTCAGTACATCCGGGGAGCACCAAAATGTACAGAGACTTGAGACAACATTTTTGGTGGCCTAATATGAAGAGAGAAATTGCCAGGTATGTAGAAACCTGCCTGATTTGTCAACAGGTAAAGGCAGAACATCAAAGGCCAGCTGGAACCTTACAGCCACTGCCTATTCCAGAGTGGAAGTGGGAGCAAATATCCACAGATTTTATAGTTGGGCTCCCGAGAACGACAAAGGGGCACGATGGTATTTGGGTGATAGTGGACCGTTTGACAAAGACGGCTCACTTCCTGCCAGTAAAGATGACCTATTCTATGGACCAGCTAGCTGAGCTGTACGTACAGGAGATTGTCAGACTACACGGAGTGCCTATCTCTATTGTTTCTGATAGAGATGCTAGATTTACTTCGAAGTTCTGGAAGAGTTTATATAAGGCAATGGGAACTCAGTTAAATTTTAGCACGGCATTTCATCCTCAAACTGACGGACAGACTGAAAGGACGAATCAGATTCTCGAAGATATGCTTAGAGCTTGCGTGCTAGAGTTTCAGGGCTCGTGGAGCCGATATCTGCCATTGATTGAGTTTTCATACAATAACAGCTTCCAGGCTACGATTGACATAGCTCCGTATGAGGCGCTGTATGGTCGAAAATGCAGGTCTCCACTATATTGGGATGAGGTAGGCGAAGCTAGCATTGTTAGCCCAGATATTTTACAACAAACAGCGGAGAAAATTGCTGTTATTCGACAACGCATAGAGGTTGCCCAAAGCCGCCAAAAGAGTTATGCGGACACCAGACGAAGAGAATTACAGTTCAAGGAAGGCGATGAGGTGTATTTAAAGATTTCTCCGTTTAAAGGCGTTATGCGATTTGGAAGGCGAGGTAAATTGAACCCTCATTTTGTAGGGCCCTTTCCCATTATGAAGAGGGTCAGAACTCTGGCGTACCGATTGCAGCTTCCAGCGTCTATGGAAGGTATTCACGATGTGTTCCACGTGTCTATGCTCAGAAAATGCGTGCCTAATCCATCACACGTCGTTGAAACAAGGGAGATTGAAGTACAACCAACGCTGACCTACGAGGAAAGGCCAGTACGAATCCTGGAGTCTTCTATCAAAGTATTGCGGAATAGGGAGATTCCTCTAGTAAAGGTTTTGTGGAGAAACCATGACGTAGAGGAGGCTACATGGGAACGACAGCAGGATATGATGTTGAAGTATCCTGAACTGTTTATGTAATGAAATTTTGAGGACAAAATTTAAATAAGGTGGGTGGAATGTAACACCCGGCTTTACGGAAATTATTTCTGTTCTAATATATACGGCCATTTTGTAAATACGCCAGATTAAGTCCGTTTTGCAGACGGAAAGTTTTAACGAAGCCGTAATAATAAATTAGAATTTTGGGTGAAATATGAGAATTTTGGATAATCAGATCGTTAGATAAATAACAAGTTAATTGGAAGGAGAAATTGAAGTTAATTAGGAGGACAATTTAGTCATTTGCCAAACCAACTTTTATTTAAATATCACAATTCCTTCATTTTACAAACACTTCAACGAAAATTCTATTTTCTCTCCTCCTCCACGCGATTTCTCTTCCTCCTCCGACGACTTCTTCATTCCGACAGCGATTGCCTTCCTCCAACTACTCGATCCATCACGTGTTTGCTCCGTCTTCGCTCTCTAGGTAAGGCTCTAAGCTTTCGGAACTTTAGATAGCGATTTTTAGGGTTTAAAACGATTAGGGTTCGTTAGGATTTTCGTTGAAAACGTGAATCGATGTTTGAAATTTATAGGTTGAGCTTAGTTACGCCTCTAATAGACGTATTGATTATTATTGGAGCTTAGTTCATCGATTGTGTTGAAGTATAATTGAAATTTGGATATGTTGGAGCTTAAAAACCTCCGTTTATGGAGTTCGGTGATTCTCGAACGCGAGTTGCTCGACGAAATGCCTCAACGAACTAAAAATAGAGTTTAAGAGAATTTTCTATAGATAGGGGTAGGCAATTTTGGAGTTTGGTGATTTAGACTCGATTTAATACGTATATTGTGAAATGTTATAGGTGAACAAGCATTTGTGGACGAAGCTCGGTGAACAACGGACGCGAGGTAAGTCTCTGTGACTTGTTTGGCCATCTAGGCGTACACCGTACGAATTGAGTCGATCGAGGATATTTGAGATGCATTTGGGTAGTTTGGAACGGGTAGTTAGAATTACGTTTTGTTAAGTCGTTAATTGTTAGTTTAATATTGTATGTTTTTACTTGCTTTAATTATTGTATTGAGCACGTTCATGCATCGTTTTCTAAGCACGCATGCAAAATGAATTTCAAAGCGTTTTACACAGAAAAAAGGTAAACAAAGTACGTAATTGAACAACAGAGATAGTCACGCCGGGTGCGGTGGTTCAGGCATGGCTGTCGAAGGAAGCATGCTTTCCCCCCGTGTTAAATCCGAGGGGCTATCCAATCGCGGGATGTGCCGCTCCTATCTAACGAGAGTGAAGCCCCGGGTGACACATAGACACAGAAACAAAGAAACAAAGAAATGAAAAGAATGCAGAGTTTCAAAAGAACATAGCATAGCATAGCATATATTTGCATTCACTTAGATTTACTGAGCCTCTAGCTCACGTGTTTAATTCTATGGTGTAGGAGACATTGAGACAGGTGAGGAAGACGTCCCTCCGCCTGAAGTATGAGCTGATTGAAGGAGGAGGCCCGTGGGAGTGCGCTGGCAGTCGGAGCATTATTTTGACCCGTGGGGACGTACATAGGGATTTTGGGTTAGACATGATAGAAATTGTTAGAATATTATAGGATGTTGGAATCTGGTTAAGTAGTATAAAATATTTTGTGAATTGGATGTATTTTGTAAATGTTTTACCGATTTCAAAAACAGGAGGATATGTTACACTTTTAAACGGAACCATGCGGTTCGTTTTTACGAAATTGATTGTATTTGAGTCGGGAAATGGGTGGATGATAGTATGTGCGACGTATATGTGTAGACGTGTGTTTGTTAAAGGTATGTAAAAGAATGCGATGAAGGAATGAGAAAAGAGACGAATGCAGTGTGTTGAGTTGTGAGTGTGTTGTGTGAAGTGCAGGGAGTGAGGAACAAAGGAAACAGGGGAAAGGGAGAAAAGGAGGGAGGCGACGGGTCGCTGAAAGAAAGGAGTTGGATCGCAGAACTCTCTGGTTTTCCAGAGGGTTCGGCGAACGTACGCGGGAGGAGTGGCGTACGGTCGGTTTGAGGGTCGGATTTCACGTTCTGGAAACAGAACGTGAACCGACCGAACGCTTGAAGACAAGCGTTCGGGCGGCTGTGTGAGGGGCGCCCGAACGCAAGACTTCATGCGTTCGGTCGCCTGTGTGAGGGGCGCCCGAACGCAATCTTCATGCGTTCGGTCGCCTGTGCTTTTCAGGCAGAATTGCCTTTCCTGCCCCTCCCCGTTTTCGATAGCCTGTTTGCTTCACATGACCGAAGCATTCCTTAGTCATTTTTTTATGGTTTTTGAGTATTGTTTTATTTGTTTTAAGTTTTAATTTAATTGCTCTAATTATATCCAATTGGTTTTAAATTTGCCTAAAGATTTTAACGAGTTTTAATTCCGCCTAAACGTTTGAAAGATCAAATTGAAGATTTGTAATCGAAAAAGAAAAATACTTTACGGAAATTTAAGGGAATAGCTTAAGGGTCGTTACAGTTATGGTATCAGAGCCCCCGGGTTTTAAAAACGGTTCTGTAGACTGCACGACTGCTCAGCCACTACACAGACATCCTTCATCAACTGTAAGTACGTTTAATTGTTTTATTTTAATTCGATTTCTTAGGATTATTTGTTTTAATTTTATAGGAATTATAGAATATGGTTCGAGGTAAGGACGCCCGAGACGATGCTTTGGATAGATTGACTGATTTGCTGGACCGTCAAGCCCAGCATATGGATAGACAGGCCCGGCAAATTGAGGACCTAGTGAATGAAAACCGTGAGAATCAACGTGAAAATCAAAGAGCTCGGGATATAGTTGTTCCTAATGGTCAAAGTATGGAGAGACTTCAAAAGTTAAGACCTCCGATATTTAATGGGCAATCTACGGACCCCTCTATTGCTGAGGAGTGGGTTCGGAAAATGGAGGATATGATGGCGTATGCCAAAGTGGAAAATGCCGAGAAGGTTGAGTGCGCTACGTTCCACTTGGAATTAGATGCTCGAACTTGGTGGGATTCTATTAAAGTTACGACTGACATGTCACTGATGAGGTGGGAACGGTTTAAGACCGTGTTCTTTGATAAATACTTCAGCCGTACAGTGAGAGCGGCAAAGAGAGCTGAGTTTACGCAATTGAAGCAAACTGGTACAGTTGCAGAGTATATCAAGAAGTTTGAAGCTTTATCCAAGTTTGCACCACGCCTAGTCAGCGATAATGAAGAAAAGGTGCATCAATTTATGGATGGGCTAGATAGGGAGATTCGGAAGAACGTCATTGTGTCTGGTATTATGGATGTGCCCTATGAGGAAATTGCAGCGAGAGCCCTGGAGTTTGAGGCTGCAGAGTTGACGTGTGTTAAGCCAAGGGAGCCTGCTAAAGGCTTCTTTCGCGAGATTCAGCCTCAGGTACGGAACAGAGGCTGGCAACCTAGAGGACAACAACAACAACGAGGCGTCAAAAGGCCTCATGAGGGAGGAAATGATAAGGGCAAAGGGAAGCAGGTTCAAGGGGCCGCTCAGAAGCCCGTTTGTCCTAAGTGCCAGAAGGAACATTTTGGCGAGTGCCGAGTGGGTACCAATAGCTGTTATCGATGCGGTGAAGTGGGCCATTATGCCATGAATTGCCCGTTATTGAACCGAACACAGCCAGGCAAAGATCAGCGAAGAGTTATGCCAAGGATATTCGCATTCATTGAACCTGGAGATGTCGATGATGAGGCACAACCATCCGTCATAGCAGGTACTATTCTAGTCATGGGTGTACCAGTATTTTCCTTGATAGATACAGGAGCTACGCACTCCTTTATTTCAACTGCTTGCATGGGTAGATTGGGGCTAGTATCTGAGTTGGCTGAGTGCGAGTATAGAGTAATGCTGCCTTCGGGAGCAAATATGCTGTCTGATCAGGTTTTCCAGGGCAACGTCGTCTCTGTGGGAAACAACACCCTCTATGCCCGGTTGATAGTTATGGGAATAGAGGTGTACGATCTTATTTTGGGGATGGATTGGCTTGCACGCCATTGCGCCACAATTGACTGCGGGTCCGGGATGGTGACTTTCCGCCCTCCGAACAAAGTTGAGTTCACTTTTCAGGCAATGAATAGGTTAAGCGGGCTACCTACTTCTTATTCGATGATAGCCAAAGAACAATTTAAAGATGGGTGCTCGATTTTTGTGGCCATGGTGGTTGATACTCGACTACTTGATAAATTGAAACCGGATGATCTCCCAGTTGTTAAAGAGTTCTCGGGGATTTTTCTCGATGATCTTCCAGGACTACCGCCTGATCGGGAGATCGAGTTTGTAATTGATGTTTATCCGAGTTCAGCGCCTGTATCTAAGAATGCGTACAGATTGGCGCCTGCAGAATTGAAGGAACTGAAATCTCAGTTGGAGGAGCTATTAGACAAAGGGTTCATTCGACCCAGCTTTTCTCCGTGGGGCGCACCGGTCCTATTTGTGAAGAAAAAGGACGAAACTCTCAGGATGTGCGTTGATTATCGGGAGTTAAATAAATTGACCGTGAAGAATAAGTATCCACTGCCCCGAATTGACGATCTATTTGACCAGTTGCAGGGTGCCCGAGTGTTTTCAAGGATCGACCTACGCTCGGGTTACTATCAGTTGAAAGTCCGAAAAGAAGATATTGAAAAGACAGCGTTTCGAACGAGGTATGGGCATTACGAATTTCTTGTGATGTCCTTTGGACTTACCAATGCTCCTGCAGCATTTATGGATATGATGAATCGCGTCTTCAAAGAGTATTTGGACAGGTTTGTCGTTGTTTTTATAGATGACATCCTGGTTTATTCCAAGACAAAGGAGGAGCACGAGGAACATTTGCGGATCGTTCTAAGGACCTTGTGTCAACATCAATTGTATCCGAAATTTTCTAAGTGTGAATTCTGGCTTGATCAAGTAAGTTTTCTTGGTCATATCATATCTCAGGAGGGAATCTCAGTGGATCCAGCTAAAATAGAGGTTGTCAAACAATGGCCACAGCCCAAGAATGTACGAGAGGTACGAGGATTTCTTGGTTTAGCTGGATATTACAGGAAATTCATCGAGGGGTTTTCAAAGATAGCCGTCCCTCTATCTCGATTGACGAGAAAGAATGAAAGATTTCTATGGTCTCCTGCTTGTGAGAAAAGCTTTGTGGAGCTGAAACAGAGATTGACTACGGCTCCAGTTCTGACACTACCAGTTGAGGGCGATAAGTTCAGTATTTATTGTGATGCCTCGGGGATCGGACTGGGATGTGTTTTAATGCAGGAAGGCAAGGTCGTCGCTTACGCTTCTAGACAATTGAAGCCATATGAACAAAACTATCCGACACACGACCTTGAACTCGCAGCAGTAGTCTTTGCATTAAAAATCTGGAGACACTATCTGTATGGGCAGCAGTGTGAGGTGTTTTCAGATCACAAGAGTTTAAAATACTTGTTTACAGCAGAAAGAACTTAACATGCGGCAGCGAAGGTGGTTAGAGTTCGTTAAAGACTACGATTTTGAAATTAAATACCACCCAGGAAAGGCAAATAAAGTAGCTGATGCCTTGAGCCGAGTGCCTACAACGAGCCAGCCTTTGCTTGCGTCAATGTCGGTAATGTTGAGGTCTGAGATTGAGAACTTCGACGTGAAAATTGTGGCAGAATTGTCCAGCATGCTTACTAATATTTCTCTTAGACCAACGATTTTAGACAAGGTCCGAGAGGCTCAACAGAACGATTCGGAGTGTGAAAGGCATAGAACGAGCATGACGTCTGAAGGATTGTCTGATTTTAACCTGACAGATGATGGAGTATTGAAATTTAGGCACAGGTGGTACGTGCCTGACGATGGTGAGCTGAAAAATGAGATCTTAACTGAGGCACATTCCTCGGCGTATTCAGTACATCCGGGGAGCACCAAAATGTACAGAGACTTGAGACAACATTTTTGGTGGCCTAATATGAAGAGAGAAATTGCCAGGTATGTAGAAACCTGCCTGATTTGTCAACAGGTAAAGGCAGAACATCAAAGGCCAGCTGGAACCTTACAGCCACTGCCTATTCCAGAGTGGAAGTGGGAGCAAATATCCACAGATTTTATAGTTGGGCTCCCGAGAACGACAAAGGGGCACGATGGTATTTGGGTGATAGTGGACCGTTTGACAAAGACGGCTCACTTCCTGCCAGTAAAGATGACCTATTCTATGGACCAGCTAGCTGAGCTGTACGTACAGGAGATTGTCAGACTACACGGAGTGCCTATCTCTATTGTTTTTGATAGAGATGCTAGATTTACTTCGAAGTTCTGGAAGAGTTTACATAAGGCAATGGGAACTCAGTTAAATTTTAGCACGGCATTTCATCCTCAAACTGACGGACAGACTGAAAGGACGAATCAGATTCTCGAAGATATGCTTAGAGCTTGCGTGCTACAGTTTCAGGGCTCGTGGAGCCGATATCTGCCATTGATTGAGTTTTCATACAATAACAGCTTTCAGGCTACGATTGGCATGGCTCCGTATGAGGCGCTGTATGGTCGAAAATGCAGGTCTCCACTATATTGGGATGAGGTAGGCGAAGCTAGCATTGTTGGCCCAGATATTTTACAACAAACAGCGGAGAAAATCGCTGTTATTCGACAACGCATAGAGGTTGCCCAAAGCCGCCAAAAGAGTTATGCGGACACCAGATGGAGAGAATTACAGTTCAAGGAAGAGGGTCGGAACTCTGGCGTATCGATTGCAGCTTCCAGCATCTATGGAAGGTATTCACGATGTGTTCCACGTGTCTATGCTCAGAAAATGCGTGCCTAATCCATCACACGTCATTGAAACAAGGGAGATTGAAGTACAACCAACGCTGACCTACGAGGAAAGGCCAGTACGAATCCTGGAGTCTTCTATCAAAGTATTGCGGAATAGGGAGATTCCTCTAGTAAAGGTTTTGTGGAGAAACCATGACGTAGAGGAGGCTACATGGGAACGACAGCAGGATATGATGTTGAAGTATCCTGAACTGTTTATGTAATGAAATTTTGAGGACAAAATTTAAATAAGGTGGGTGGAATGTAACACCCGGCTTTACGGAAATTATTTCTATTCTAATATATACGGCCATTTTGTAAATACGCCAGATTAAGTCCGTTTTGCAGACGGAAAGTTTTAACGAAGCCGTAATAATAAATTAGAATTTTGGGTGAAATATGAGAATTTTGGATAATCAGATCGTTAGATAAATAACAAGTTAATTGGAAGGAGAAATTGAAGTTAATTAGGAGGACAATTTAGTCATTTGCCAAACCAACTTTTATTTAAATATCACAATTCCTTCATTTTACAAACACTTCAACGAAAATTCTATTTTCTCTCCTCCTCCACGCGATTTCTCTTCCTCCTCCGACGACTTTTTCATTCCGGCTGCGTTTGCCTTCCTCCAACTACTCGATCCATCACGTGTTTGCTCCGTCTTCGCTCTCTAGGTAAGGCTCTAAGTTTTCGGAACTTAAGATAGCAATTTTTAGGGTTTAAAACGATTAGGGTTCGTTAAGGGTTTTCGTTGATCGATGTTTGAAATTTATAGGTTGAGCTTAGTTACGCCTCTAATAGACGTATTGATTATTATTGGAGCTTAGTTCATCGATTGTGTTGAAGTATAATTGAAATTTTGATATGTTGGAGCTTAAAAACCTCCGTTTATGGAGTTCGGTGATTCTCGAACGCGAGTTGCTCGACGAAATGCCTCAACGAACTAAAAATAGAGTTTAGGAGAATTTTCTATAGATAGGGGTTAGCAATTTTGGAGTTTGGTGATTTAGACTCGATTTAATACGTATATTGTGAAATGTTATAGGTGAACAAGCATTTGTGGACGAAGCTCGGTGAACAACGGACGCGAGGTAAGTCTCTATGACTTGTTTGGCCATCTAGGCCTACACCGTACGAATTGAGTCGATCGAGGATATTTGAGATGCATTTGGGTAGTTTGGAACGGGTAGTTAGAATTACGTTTTGTTAAGTCGTTAATTGTTAGTTTAATATTGTATGTTTTTACTTGCTTTAATTATTGTATTGAGCACGTTCATGCATCGTTTTCTAAGCACGCATGCAAAATGAATTTCAAAGCGTTTTACACAGAAAAAAGGTAAACAAAGTACGTAATTGAACAACAGAGATAGTCACGCCGGGTGCGGTGGTTCAGGCATGGCTGTCGAAGGAAGCATGCTTTCCCCCCGTGTTAGATCCGAGGGGCTATCCAATCGGGGGATGTGCCGCTCCTATCTAACGAGAGTGAAGCCCCGGGTGACACATAGACACAGAAACAAAGAAACAAAGAAATGAAAAGAATGCAGAGTTTCAAAAGAACATAGCATAGCATAGCATACATTTGCATTCACTTAGATTTACTGAGCCTCTAGCTCACGTGTTTAATTCTATGGTGTAGGAGACATTGAGACAGGTGAGGAAGACGTCCCTTCGCCTGAAATATGAGCTGATTGAAGGAGGAGGCCCGTGGGAGTGCGCTGGCAGTCGGAGCGTTATTTTGACCCGTGGGGACGTACATAGGTATTTTGGGTTAGACATGATAGAAATTGTTAGAATATTATAGGATGTTGGAATCTGGTTAAGTAGTATAAAATATTTTGTGAATTGGATGTATTTTGTAAATGTTTTACCGATTTCAAAAACAGGAGGATATGTTACACTTTTAAACAGAACCATGCGGTTCGTTTTTATGAAATTGATTGTATTTGAGTCGGGAAATGGGTGGATGATAGTATGTGCGACGTATATGTGTAGACGTGTGTTTGTTAAAGGTATGTAAAAGAATGCGATGAAGGAATGAGAAAAGAGACGAATGTAGTGTGTTGAGTTGTGAGTGTGTAGTGTGAAGTGCAGGGAGTGAGGAACGAAGGAAACAGGGGAAAGGGAGAAAAGGAAGGAGGCGACGGGTCGCTGAAAGAAAGGAGTTGGATCGCAGAACTCTCTGGTTTTCCAGAGGGTTCGGCGAACGTACGCGGGAGGAGTGGCGTACGGTCGGTTTGAGGGTTGGATTTCACGTTCTGGAAACAGAACGTGAACCGACCGAACGCTTGAAGACAAGCGTTCGGGCGGCTGTGTGAGGGGCGCTCGAACGCAAGACTTCATGCGTTCGGTCGCCTGTGTGAGGGGCGCCCGAACGCAAGTCTTCATGCGTTCGGTCGCCTGTGCTTTTCAGGCAGAATTGCCTTTCCTTCCCCTCCCCGTTTTCGATTGCCTGTTTGCTTCACATGACCGAAGCATTCCTTAGTCATTTTTTTATGGTTTTTGAGTATTGTTTTATTTGTTTTAAGTTTTAATTTAATTGCTCTAATTATATCCAATTGGTTTTAAATTTGCCAAAAGATTTTAACGAGTTTTAATTCCGCCTAAACGTTTGAAAGATCAAATTGAAGATTTGTAATCGAAAAAGAAAAATACTTTACGGAAATTTAAGGGAATAGCTTAAGGGTCGTTACACATTATAGTTGGATACAGTAACATAGGTTTTCAAAGTATTGCTGGAAGAGAATTTGGAATTCCATATATTTTACTATTAACCATGATCTACCTCATGTACACTTTTGCTGTGATTTACTTTGGTTGTATCTCTAGAATTAGTAAAGCTTTTTTGTGCCACCACCTTTGATATTCAGTTTATGTTGACCACGGCAGCACTCCGCAAATCATGGATGAGATGGCGAGGGAAGACTCTCTTCTGTATATGCAAGAGTTCTTATAATTGAATTTCTCCATTCTCATTTCTCTTACTTGTTTTTTTTTTTGACTTTGTTTTTGCTTCTATGCATTAGATTATTCAGCTTGTAATCAATCTAATTTGGAAACTTTTTTTTCTTGCGTTGTATTTCTTAATTGTGAGTTATTTTGGGTTCAACAATGATTCATTAATTTCATTATCATTTTGAGGGTTGACCTACTCAAAATGGGTAGAAAATGTTTATTTTTCCATTAATTCCACCATAAAAATGGGATAAGGGAATGTCAAACCTATCTCAAACATGATGAAACGTTTTCTTTTGTTCTATATGTTGGTTCGAGTAGCTCTCTATGAGCATTGTTCAGAATTTTTTATGAAATGCCTCTCGAAACTTTTAGAATCTCGTTTGTTTCATTTTTCACAGTCAATAAATTGTGGTAAACAATAGTTTAACGTGGTAAACAATAGTTTAACATGGAAATCAAAGTTCAAAGTTTTGCAAAATGCATCTTTGTACGCTATGACTTTGTTTTTGCTCTATGCATTAGATTATTCCTCTTGTAATCAATCTAATTTGGAAACTTTTTTTTCTTGCGTTGTATTTCTAATTGTGAGTTATTTGGGTTCAACAATGATTCATTAATTTCATTATCATTTTGAGGGTTTGACCTACTCAAAATGGGTAGAAAATGTTTATTTTTCCATTAATTCCACCATAAAAATGGGATAAGGGAATGTCAAACCTATCTCAAACATGATGAAACGTTTTCTTTTGTTCTATATGTTGGTTCGAGTAGCTCTCTATGAGCATTGTTCAGAATTTTTTATGAAATGCCTCTCGAAACTTTTAGAATCTCGTTTGTTTCATTTTTCACAGTCAATAAATTGTGGTAAACAATAGTTTAACGTGGTAAACAATAGTTTAACATGGAAATCAAAGTTCAAAGTTTTGCAAAATGCATCTTTTGTACGCTATTTATATCTTTGGCGCTGGTAGTGGAAACAATAGTGACTTATTACATTAATAGTGTTTTAGAGGAGGGGAGAGAATGAATTAATGCATTTTTCATGACTTCCACGACACTCACTACAGTTGGATACGGTAACGTAAGTTTCATAGTATTGGTGTAAAGGAATTTAGAATTCCACATATTTTATTATTAATGTTGATCTACTCAATGTACACTTTTGTTGTGATTTACTTTGTCTCTATTTCTAAGAATGGTAGAGCATTTTGGCTCTGTCAACCACCTTCAATATTCCGTTCTGTCAACTAAGGTAGCACTCCACCATAATTCATGGATGAGTTGGAGAGGGAAAACTCTCTTCTATATACGTAAGAGTTCTTGTAATCAAATATTTCTATTCTCATTTCTCTTACAAGTTTCTTCTTCTTGTCTTTGTTTTTGCTTCTTTGTAATGGATAATAGCTCTAATAATAATCAATCTCATTTGAAAATTTTTTTATTGTGCTGTATTTCTTAATTGTTAATGCGTTCTTAATTTTTTTCATGACTATCGTGACACTCACTATAGTTGGATAAGGTAACGTAAGTTTTCGTAGTATTGCTGGTAAAGAATTTGGAATTCTATATATTTTACTATTAAACTTGATATACTCTATGTACACTTTTTCTGTGATTTACTTTGCCTCTATCTTTAGAAATGATAGAGCTTTTCGGGGTCACTACCTTCGATATTCAACCTCTGTCGATCAAGACAATACTATACCACAAATCATGGATGAGATGGAGAGGAAAGAGTCTCTTCTATATATGCAAGAGTTCTTGTAACAAAAATTTTTTATTCTTATTTCTATTACTTGTTTCTTCTCCTTGTCTTTGTTTTTGCTTCTTTCTAATGGATAATAGTTGTAGTAGCCAGTCTTCTTTGAAAACTTTTTTCTTGTTTTGTATTTCTTAACTCTGAGTGTGTTCTTAAGTATTTTGGGTTTAGTAATAATTCACCAATTTCAGTTTCATTTTTTAGGGTCAAACCCATTCAAATTTGGTAAACAATGTTTATCTTTCCATTAATTTCATCACAAAAATATGATTATGAGATGTTAAACCTATTTCAAACATGATGAAACTCTGAACCTCGAGGTTACATTAACTTGTGAGAGACATATTGGAAAGGGAGCCGTCACTCTCATAGAGAGAACTCGGTGAAAGAAAAATAAACCCATAATTGCAGAAAAATTAAAACCATCAAACCTTCTCTCATTCTAGTAACATGTGCTTGGAATGGAGTTTTTCAATATAGCTTGGTTTGTCTCAAGAAACTTTGGAAAGCAACAATCCTCATGACCACCGTGCATCTTCAGTTTGTGGATGAAAGCCGTGTCCAACAGAAAGTGTTCGTCACACAAAAACATTTTTGTGTGCATGCCTTTTTGTGGAGGATGAATTGCAAATTGCAACAGAAAATATAAGATTGTATGATGAACTACACAGAGAGAATTTCTCTACATATTTCTATTCTCATACTCAGTAATTATTTTCTCTTCTTTGCCTTTATTTTTGTTTTTGAAAATGGGATAATGCTTCGGCTTCTTCTCTGACCAATCAACAGCCTTCGGTCGTTCCGCAACCTGCATATATTAACATGATATTAGAGCTTGGTATCTGAGATGATGATGGGAATTGGATCCAGCCCATGCACGCTAGGTGTGGGAGTGGGTATTGATTGTGTGTTTGTCTCACATCGTTTATTGAATGAACACGTGCTTGGTATATATGTGAGGAGAGTTCCTTCTCCCTTCGAGCTAGCTTTTGTAGGATGAGTTCTAACCCCTCACATATATTAACATGGTATTAGAGCTTGGTATCGGAGAGGATGGTGGGAATTAGACCTAACCCATGCACGCTAGGCATGAGGGTGGGTATTGATTGTGTTTGTCCCACATCGTCTATTGGATGAGCATGTGCTTTGTAACACCTGAAAAATTTATGTATAAAATATTATATATGCATAATATTTTATGATTAAATTATAAATTAGGAATATTAGAAATTGTTGTTTAAAGGTATTGTGAGGCAAATTGACGATGATAATTGAAGTTGAAAAGTCAATAGGGTAAGGTTAATTGTGAAATTTACGGTAAGGATAATTGTTATTTAACCAATTATGTTTCGAAGAGAGAAAGAAATGATAAGTAGGATTAAGAATGAGTGAATAGATTAGTATGATAGATTTTAATTAGAGTTGAAGGAAAACAAAAAAGACTTTAGCTCTTGGTTTAGAGGAGGCATTTGGCGCGAAGGAGGAAAACCAATTGGGATTCAACCTTTAATTGAAAGAGAAAGAAATGGTTAGGAATAAAAGATAATTGAGATTTACTTTAAAACCAAAAGAGTTAACATTTATTTAGGATTGAAGTGAGAGTTAGATGAAGATAAAGGTAAAAACAATTACTTGGATGACAAATTGATACCTCATCCCCTATTTTTTGTACTTATCCTTTAAGGGAAATTGTTAAAAATTAAAACATCATTTTATGACTTAGAGAACCACGATTTTCTTTCTTCCCTTTGCTGAACTCTTCTCCCATGAAATTATCTTCCTCTTCTGAAGCTCCTCTCCCGTGAGAAACTCTCCCTCTCTCTTAGGAAATTCAAGGTAAAATAGATTTTGATTTGGGTTATGAAGTTTATGGGTTAAATGTTGATGAAGTGGTGATTTTGTTAAGTTTTGTTGATAGTTGTTGAGCTATGAGTTTTGATGCACGAAACTGAGTTTTTCTCTTCTCCAGTTCTTGGCTCATTGCTGTTTAATTGGATTGTGATGTTTTTTTGAGGATTTAATGGAAGAAAACACCACACTATTCATGTCTGTTCGCAAATAGGGAGATAACAGCACACTTTTGGGTTTGATGCTCTGGGTCCAAAAAAATAATTTTCAGTTGTTAAATGCTTTTGGCATTTAAAGTAGACTTTTTAAGTGATCCATAGGCTTTGGAATTATTGGATTTGGATAAGTATATTTAAAGTTATGATTTTTCAATGTTGAGGCAAAAACTGTAATAAGTTTATAGGGCAGTTTCGGGATTTAAGTTTTTATCATAAACTATTGATTTCCATTTGATAAACTGTTTTGGTATGTCATATTAGACTCTTTGAGTGAACTTTTGGCTTTGGAATTAAGGCATTTGGATAAGTAAATCATAAATTATGGAATTTTGAAGTTTATACAAATTATAGGTCAATTCGGGTTGATGCATGAAGTGGTTTATTTGTTGGTGTTTGGTTCAAAGCTAATTGATTTGGGATGTTTCAATTGAGTTGTTTAAGATACTATGTTCTAGGAATCTTTGGATGAATTAGTTGAATTGGATTGATTGATGTTAAAGTTAATATGTTATAGGTTGATCAAGTTATCGAGAATAGGGTTTAAGTGCATTAAATTGCTAAGGACTTAAGGTAAGTAATGTATGCTTACGTTTTGCTGTTTGGCCTACATCACAAAATACTAGGGTTTATGAATGTATGATTCATGCTTGCATTACATGTTCATGCATCATGTTTTAGAAAATTTTGAAAATGAATTTATGCATATGTTTTTATGAAATGCTTCGAAACGAAACGAAACTGTAATAACCCAAAAATTTTACCGAGTAAATTAAAAGTCCTGTTAGAATTTTCGTGAGGGATTTTAACGAGTTAATTAGTTTATTAAAACTTGGGATTTTATTTGGAAGAAGATTTCCAAAATTTTAGGTCGAGAGGTCACGAACATGACGGAAATACGGAAGTTCAAAACACGCAAGGGCGATTTAGTAATTTAGTTAAAAAAAGAAAAAAGAAAAAGAAAAACCGAATGGCTTCATGAAGAAGCCATTCAGTTTTTCTTCTCTCTTCTTCAGTCCGAGCACCCGAGAGAGAGAGCCGAGCGTGTTCTCGCCGACGACCGACGGGAAGGAGAGGGAGAAGGACGCCGGCGTTCCACTACTCTGGCGAGTTGAAGCCAGAGCTTGGTTCAGCTTTTTCTGCTCCAGTTCCGACCGAAAACAGGTAGCTTCTCCTCCTTGTTTACTCTCTGTTGCTCAGTCGAGGAGTGGTCTGCGAGTTGGGTCGATTCTGTGGTTGATTTGTGATGGAAATGTGGGGGAATTAGAGGTGTGAGACGAGTGATTACCGGTGGACTGTGGTACTCCGATTTTTAGAGAGAAAACCGTAAAGGAGGAGTTCTGTGATTTTGGATTTCTGAATTTGGAAGCCTTAATTTGTGTTAAATTATACTTAATAGGCTAGAATGTGATAGATTAGTGAGGAATTGAGCGAAATTCATGGAAAAACCGAAAAGGAAAATTTTGCTTTAAAAATCGGTTATGTTTTTGGTGGTTTTGACCTAGCTACGTGTAACGACCCTAATACTGTACCCTTATTTTTTCGTATTATTTTTTTTTATCCTTATAAACTTTAAGTTTAACGTTTAAGCGGAAAACATTTGAGAACCTTTTGATATAACGTATTTAAAGTAAAGAAAACTAAAGAAAGCATTTAAATAAAACAATTAAAACACATAAAGGAATCGGCCAAGCAGAACAGAGGGTAAAAAGGGCCCAAGCCCAAAATTTTCCCTGTTCACATCTACTGCTCACTCACATCCACTGCTCACTCACATCCACCGCTCATTATTCGTTCACATCTACTGCTCATCACATCCACTGCTCACTCACATCCACTGCTCACTCACATTACCGAACACATCTGCCGGTTGACTTTGACCAAACACTTATATAAACTTCTGCTGATCACAAAACAACAGAATCTATTGCTTACATCTACCGCTCAATAGTAACCGAACACATCTGCCGGTTGACTTTGACCAAACACTTATATAAACTTCTGCCGATCACAAAACAACAGAATCTATTGCTTACATCTACCGCTCAACAGTAACCGAACACATCTGCCGGTTGACTTTGACCAAACACTTATACAAACTTCTGCCGATCACAAAACGACAGAATCTATTGCTTACATCTACCGCTCAACAGTAACCGAACACATCTGCCGGTTGACTTTGACCAAACACTTATACAAACTTCTGCCGATCACAAAACGACAGAATCTATTGCTTACATCTACCGCTCAACAGTAACCGAACACATCTGCCGGTTGACTTTGACCAAACACTTATACAAACTTCTGCCGATCACAAAACGACAGAATCTATTGCTTACATCTACCGCTCAACAGTAACCGAACACATCTGCCGGTTGACTTTGACCAAACACTTATACAAACTTCTGCCGATCACAAAACGACAGAATCTATTGCTTACATCTACCGCTCAACAGTAACCGAACACATCTGCCGGTTGACTTTGACCAAACACTTATACAAACTTCTGCCGATCACAAAACGACAGAATCTATTGCTTACATCTACCGCTCAACAGTAACCGAACACATCTGCCGGTTGACTTTGACCAAACACTTATACAAACTTCTGCCGATCACAAAACGACAGAATCTATTGCTTACATCTACCGCTCAACAGTAACCGAACACATCTGCCGGTTGACTTTGACCAAACACTTATACAAACTTCTGCCGATCACAAAACGACAGAATCTATTGCTTACATCTACCGCTCAACAGTAACCGAACACATCTGCCGGTTGACTTTGACCAAACACTTATATAAACTTCTGCCGATCAAAATGCCAATGCATGATCATTTATGCTCAATGCTAAGAAAACTGTCCATGTCATTTCATATATCGGTACGTGTCAGTCTATGGATATCGAAAACGCTCGACAGATGGATAGGGCACATCAAGCGGTTAGATAGCCCGCACCATCTGAAGGGAGGAAAACCCGCTCACCACAGAACACTAGGTCTGAACCTCATCCCCGATAACCCCATGCTATGGTTGTTTACTGTGATACTTTACTTACCTTTACATGCATGTTCTTTTCATGAAACCCATGCGTAAATTCATTTTCATGACGTTTTGAAACCATGATGCATGAACAGTTCAATATGCACAATATAACATATATAACGTGAATACCATCAAAACCTCACAAATACCATCAAAACATCACAAGCACAGACTATAAAGTAATTAACCCTTAACTACACAACCAAAGCAGTTAAACAGGCAAAGCACCAACATTCACCAACAATCCTCGAGGGACAAAAGCTTGACATATGGTGTAGGCCAATCGACCATAGTAAGTCACGAGAACTTACCTCAAGTCCTCAGCACACCAAGCACTATCCGTGAGCTTGTTCACCTAAGACAATTTATAACACACGGCATTAGAACCGAGTCTAACCCAATCGGACTCCGTTAATTCCACTTAACTATCCTCCATAATCATAAATGCCTTATTATCATTCAACATTCCAATAGCTAACGATTTCTAACTTCCATCGGCAATTTCTAACGAAACCCTATTTGACTAACAACTCTAAAATTGAAGGCTAACAATCCAGAACATTAAAACCTTACCTAGGGTCGCAATTTAAGAATGAATCATGAAGGAAATTTATCGGTTGGAAGAGCCGTTGAATTGTGAAGAAGCGTAGGGGTGGAGAGAATTTTTAAGGCTGTGAAAGTTAAAAGGAGAGAAAGAGTGAAAGTGAATGTGGTTTCCCGTAAGGGAGGGAAAAGGAAGGTATTGCCTTTGCCCAACTTCTCCCACAAGTTTTGACACTTATCACACTCTCACTTGGTGCTCCCAACTACCCCTTTTTACTTCATAAATTGCCCCTCCATCCAATTGCTTGTTTGGTTGAACTTAGTTTGGTTTCTCCAACTTATCTCGTTATTTGACTAACTATTCGTTTTCTCCAAATTTTCTTATTTCACCATAAATTCTAATTTATTATTTAGGTCCCAATAAAACTTTTCGTTCACAAAACAGATTTAATTTGACATATTTACAAAAATATCATTATTTATTAGAATTACAAAATCCCGTAAAATCGGGTGTTACACTACGGTTATTTGTTTTAAATTTTCTTTTAGCAGATTAAACTAGGTTATTAGAGGAGTATGTGGCCGCTAGAATCATTCGATTCCGTTAGCCGACGCGAAAGTTACGCACGTCCGAAGTTTCAGGATGCTTTTTACCAAACCCAAATTAGTGGCCCGTTTAGTTGGATTCTAGTAGGGTTAGGCTAGAAATAGTAGTTTGAGAGTGAATTGGCAAATGTAAGCTTGATTGTAATGAAGTTTGAATTTTTGTCTTAGGTCGAGCCGTAGGTGGATAGGGAACCAAGCAAACCCAGCGAGCTAGGACGCCAGGTAAGTAGTAGTGTGGTTGTAAATGCTTGAGAGTCGCCTAGAAAGGCCTACACCACAGTTGTATGTAGGTTGTGAGTTTTGTGCAGGTTGTGGGTCAGTTGTACGTATGTTGTGAGTCTTGTCCATGTTGTGGGTCGTAGGTACGTTTGTGATGTGATGCGTATGTGGAGTTGTAGTTAGTTGGTTATGGTCAACATGCATCATGTTTTAAAAGCTACGCAAAATGTTTTGAGTATGTTTTTAAGCAAGGAGGGAGAGTAGAGGAAGTGAGGTACGGTGTGGACAAACGACAGTGGGCTGGACTGTGACTGTGGGCCTCACTTCCGGGACGAGCTGGAGTGGTGGCGATGTACCGATGGCAGCGTAGTGTATCGACCGACTGCCCTGGGCGGTTGCACTTTGAGTCGAGATTATGGCAGGAATATGACTTATGGACCCCGTTCCTAGAGGAACCGGGACGGCGGTGACGTGCCGGTAAACAGTGCAGTGTACGGACCGACTGCCCGGTGCGGTTGCATTTCGAGTCGTGTTAAATTGTCATCTTGAATCGGTATATTGATAACAAAATTCTATCTTTCCAAACCGAGAACATGAATGTTAACCATTAAGAAATCTTGTGACTTTAATCTTGGATCTTGCTGTTTTTGGATTATAATACTTGTATTGAGATTATATTGGTTGGATCTTGCTTAAAAGTATGGAATTTATTTGGTTTTCGATCGGATTGTGGTTATTGGAAGCATATTGAAAAGTTGTTTTTAAGAGAAGTTTATAAAGTGTTTGATAAAAGTGCTAGGTTTTTTTCAATTGCTCATTAGTAAAGTTTGCTAAATGTCTCATAAAATTCCTAAGCTGTTTTTTTTTTTTTACTTCAAAGTTTAGATTGTAGTGTTTGATTATATTCCACACTAATTTTGTCTTATTCCTAAGTACCTAAGACTTACTTAAGACACTAATTAGATAATCACCTCACTAATCTTGGTTAAAGAACTTAAAGAAGACCTAAAATTTAGAAACAGCCAAACTTAAAAACTTTGACCTAAATACTTGCCTAAAGCTTAGAAATGACAAATAAGAGAGAACTTTCACGTGACTTACCCCACAACCAAGATCTTAACCAAGGTAAGGAAGTACCTCCCCCCCTATCACACTCGCCAAGAGGGTGAATCAAGCATGCAGGTTACCCCCCCCCCCCCCCCCCCCCCCCCCCCCCCCCCCCCCCCCCCCCCCCCCCCCCCCCCCCCCCCCCCCCCCCCCCCCCCCCCCCCCCCCCCCCCCCCCCCCCCCCCCCCCCCCCCCCCCCCCCCCCCCCCCCCCCCCCCCCCCCCCCCCCCCCCCCCCCCCCCCCCCCCCCCCCCCCCCCCCCCCCCCCCCCCCCCCCCCCCCCCCCCCCCCCCCCCCCCCCCCCCCCCCCCCCCCCCCCCCCCCCCCCCCCCCCCCCCCCCCCCCCCCCCCCCCCCCCCCCCCCCCCCCCCCCCCCCCCCCCCCCCCCCCCCCCCCCCCCCCCCCCCCCCCCCCCCCCCCCCCCCCCCCCCCCCCCCCCCCCCCCCCCCCCCCCCCCCCCCCCCCCCCCCCCCCCCCCCCCCCCCCCCCCCCCCCCCCCCCCCCCCCCCCCCCCCCCCCCCCCCCCCCCCCCCCCCCCCCCCCCCCCCCCCCCCCCCCCCCCCCCCCCCCCCCCCCCCCCCCCCCCCCCCCCCCCCCCCCCCCCCCCCCCCCCCCCCCCCCCCCCCCCCCCCCCCCCCCCCCCCCCCCCCCCCCCCCCCCCCCCCCCCCCCCCCCCCCCCCCCCCCCCCCCCCCCCCCCCCCCCCCCCCCCCCCCCCCCCCCCCCCCCCCCCCCCCCCCCCCCCCCCCCCCCCCCCCCCCCCCCCCCCCCCCCCCCCCCCCCCCCCCCCCCCCCCCCCCCCCCCCCCCCCCCCCCCCCCCCCCCCCCCCCCCCCCCCCCCCCCCCCCCCCCCCCCCCCCCCCCCCCCCCCCCCCCCCCCCCCCCCCCCCCCCCCCCCCCCCCCCCCCCCCCCCCCCCCCCCCCCCCCCCCCCCCCCCCCCCCCCCCCCCCCCCCCCCCCCCCCCCCCCCCCCCCCCCCCCCCCCCCCCCCCCCCCCCCCCCCCCCCCCCCCCCCCCCCCCCCCCCCCCCCCCCCCCCCCCCCCCCCCCCCCCCCCCCCCCCCCCCCCCCCCCCCCCCCCCCCCCCCCCCCCCCCCCCCCCCCCCCCCCCCCCCCCCCCCCCCCCCCCCCCC